>CM060327.1:30420897-30428397 GCA_030674155.1 Stramonita haemastoma | reverse complement strand
ACGTCAGCCAAAGTGTGGCTTCAAGCCTGCAGGATTATCCACTAAGACCGCACATCCTGGCCCCAACTAATCACCCACACAACCTCCTCCTCCTCCTTCTCCTCCTGCTTCTCCTCCTCCTCCTCCTTCTCCTATCCTCTTCCTCCTCTCCTCCTCCTCTCCTTCTCCTTCCTCTCCTCCTCCTCTCTGGATCTACTCCTCCTCTTGTCAGGTGAATGGAAAAGTCGGGTGGGTTAGGTGGAAGTTAATTTCCAGGCTGTCCTCTCTTGAAAAGACTGTATATGTGGAGACTTTGAAGACTAAAATGGCTGTTACCTGGCCTTGTCTGTCTATCCAGTAGGAGGGAGCTTCTTCTTCTATGCTGTGTGTACATAGTGACTGTGTCTGTGTGTGGAGGGGGGGATTAATCAGGGATGAGGGAGGGGAGGAGAGGAGGAAGGGGGACAATGCCATGTTTGCAGGGTCTACCCCTACTACGGAGTGTTGGGGGTGTCAGGATAAGAGCATTGTGAGAGTGGAGAGGGGAGTAAGGGGAGTTCTGGGTTTGTTGCCTTTACCTCTGGTTCTGTTCTGTCCTCCACTTATTACTGTGGGACATCTCTGTTCACTTTGCAGTGAGGTTATTGGCTACAGGAAGCAAACACAGTTGTTTGGAGGGGGATCAAGTGTCTGGTTTCTTTACAGACTTTCAAAACTGTCATCCTGTGTGTCATCTTAATTCTTAGCCCTAAGGGTCTTTGTTTTGTATAAGAGGTTGTTAGTTTTGTGTTGGTTTGGCAAGACTGGAGTTAAAACAAATTGTATGGTGTTGGTTCTGTCTTTGGGGTTTTGGTGCATTATGGTTTGGCTCTTTTCCTCTACTTGGTCCAGTTGTGGTTTTGGTGAACCCTCCTTCTTTGTTTCTTCTGTCTGTATAGTCTGTGATGTGTCTGGTAGGGTGGGTGGTGTCTTTTGTATGGTGTTGTGTTTGTGTGTGGTGTTTGTGTGTTGTGGTTGTGTGTGTGTGTGTGTTGTGGTGACTGGTTGTGTGTTGTGTGATTTACGTGTTTGTTTTTGCTGTTACGCTTGAATGTTGTGTATGATGCACGTGTTGTATGCAGCGTGTTGGTTAATGGGGAAAGGAAGGGGGTAAATGGGGGTGGTGGTACCCTAACTAACATAATACTTACAAATGTATTTCTTATAAATGAGAAAGACGACAATAGAACCACCACAATTACGTGTCAATCAACGAACCACAACCACACACACACACACACACACACACACACACACACACACACACACACACACACACACACACACACACACACACACACACACACATGAACATAACATCTCATGTGTCTCTTCGTCCACCAAGATTGCAGCCAACCCAACAACCCAACCCCAAAGGCATTGACTGTAACATATAAACACTGCCCCTGTTGCTCCTCTTCCTCCCCAAACTGCCCAGGATGACAAGCGGTTGTTAGCAGGGCTGGTCACCCTGTCTGTTTCTCTTTCACCTGAAATACTCAGGATCGGCGTGAAAGCTCCGTCAAGCTGTGAAGCCATTTCCCATCCAGCTTTGTCTCGTGTGTGTGCTCCAAGAAAATGTTGTCCTGCCATCCCATCTCCCTGACCGTACGCTAGTTGCTTGCTCCTGCCTCAAGGGCTGGGGGGAGATTCGGGTGGGAATTGAGACGATGTCTAGAGGGATGGGATGGGTGGTGGGAGTGGGGGGTAGGTTGGAATAGAATTTCTGAAAAGGATGGATGATGATGGATGGTTCTTCACATGCGATGATCGTGGGTGAGAAAGGAGGTGGTTTCAATTTCTATAACCCCTTTGGTGACTGAAGAGACAGTTATTTATGGAATAAAAACTAAGATCTTTATCTGGTTGTGCTTTTTCGTGAGTAATCAGATGGACAAGAGACCTGTAGGTGTTAGATTTCGCCATTACGCCATTCGAGTTTTTGGGACTGCAGGCCCCCAGCGCCACACAAATACAATCGCGTAAATATGTTCTAAATTGAACAATAACAGGCATGCATGCACGCACCCATTACACCACACTGCACCGCATTATACCAAACCAAACCATACTACACCACATCAAACTACACCACACCACACTACTCCATACTACACCACATCACATCACAACGCAATACAAACCAAAACACCATACCATAAAATAATATTACATAGCACGTACGCAGGTGTACTACCCACCTTCCCCAAACACACACACACACACACACACACACACACACACACACACACACACACACACACACACACACACACACACACACACACACACACACACACACAACACACACACACACACACACACACGCACACACGCTCACCACCACCCTCACCCCCCCCCCACACACACACACATTCCTCCACCTTATCTTAATTAATTACTCAAGCATCCTCCTCTCCCTAACAGTAAGAAAAGGAACCTGTGTCAAACTCATCACCACACACACTGTGCAATGTCACAGACCCCACCACTACAGTGGACGGGACAGGCGTAACCAACGCCAGAACGGTACTGGAAGGTTCGAACCCAGGTCCCCGCGATAGCAATTCCCTGGAGGGGGGGTCTGGCAGCAGTCATGGGGGGTGCATGGAGGATTGGGGGTGTCGTCAGGTGCAGTGACCCCTGGCTAAGGTGTCTCCCAGGGACCGTTAGTCGGTTACGGAGCTACAAGGTTTTAGTTCCAACGGGTGCAGGGAAAGATTGGGGGGAGGGGAGTTCTGTTAGTTGAATTAGGCGTGATTTAATTAACGGGGTTTAAGGGAAGAAATTTAACAGCTATGGCTTAGGGTTAGTGTTCTCAATAGTCCTGATATAACCACAACAACTGGTATGCTCTCTGTCTGTCTGTCTGTCTGTCTGTCTGTCTGTCTGTCTGTCTCTCTCTCTCTCTCTCTCTCTCTCTCTCTCTCTCTCTCTCTCTCTCTCTCTCTCTCTCTCTCTCTCTCTCTGTGACTGTCTCTGTCCCTCGTCTCTGTCTCTGTCTATCTGTCTGAATGTTTTTCTGCCTGTCTGTCTGTCTGCCTGAATGTCTGTCTGTCTGTCTGTCTCTGTCTCTGTCTGTCTGTCTGTCTGTCTGTCTGTCTGTCTGTCTGTCTGTCTGTCTGTCTGTCTGTCTGTCTGTCTGTCTGTCTTTTCTCTCTCTCTCTCTCTCTCTCTCTCTCTCTCCTCTCTCTCTCTCTCTCTCTCTCTCTCTCTCTCTCTCTCTCTCATCAAAAATAAGTTCTTAAGCATATTCTTTTTCTCTGTGTGTGCGTGTGTGTGTGTGTGTGCGCGTGTGTGTGTGCGTGTGTGCGTGCATGTGTGCGTGTGTGTGCGTGTGTGCGCGTGCATGCGTTCGTGCGTGCGTGCGTGCAAAGGCGCGCGCGCGCGCGCGCGTGTATGTGTATGCGCGCGCACGCGCGCTGTAACGTATTGTGTCATGCTGTGTCTTCTTGCGTGATGTTATGTCCCTTTAAGAAAAACTTTTCTTACAAGATTTTACCACACACCACATACCACACACATCTTTTGCTACCGTGGATTAAGAAACAATTTCGAGTGCTAAATGTGTTGTACCCTACAATGAGCGTCGTTTAATCGTCTCACCCGAAAGACTTGCACCAAGACCGCCACTCAAGGTCTATTGGATGGGGGGGAAAGCTTGGATTCAGAGGGAGATCAAACTCCCAACTTCTTTCTCTCTAAACAGGCGGACTATGTAGCTGACTGCATACGATGATGCTACGACCAGGAAATAGCCAGACAGCAGTTTGTGACAAACATTAAGCGAAAACAGGAATGTGAAGATTTATTTTTCGTTCCTCGGCTAGTGCTTCGAGGTTCACTAATGGTGCGTATGCAACTGCTTTTGCCCACCATGTAGGTACCCGCGTTCTGACTTCGGGGATAAATCTGAAGATAAATCTTATGATAAAAAGAAAAAAAAGGCCTCTTGAACATGCAGGGAGACAGAAAGTTTTTCAGTGAATGTAATTCCTTCATCCTTTTACATGAAAGACAGGAAGGAATAGACAGTAAGCCAAGTCATTCAACTCAAGTCAAGTCAAGTCAAAAACACTTTAATCATCCCTGAAGGACAGTTACAATATACTTTGTTTGATTTTTTTTAAAGTGATGAAAAGTAACGGCAACAAAATTCTTGTTCTTTCTTTACTCCCCCTCCCCCACCTTGGAGTAGAAAAAACGAACGAACGGACGAACGAAAGGAAGAAAGAAAGAAAGAAAAAATAAAAGAAAGAAAGAAAGAAAGAAAGAAAGAAAGAAAGAAAAAAAGAAAGAAAGAAAGAAAGAAAGAAAGAAAGAAAGAAAGAAAGAAAGAAGAAAGAAAGAAAGAAAGAAAGAAAGAAAGAAAGAAAGAAAGAAAGAGAAAGAAAGAAGAAAGGTAGACAGGTAGAAGAAAAGGAAGACAGACATACACACAAAAAGAAAGACGAAGAAAGAATGAATGAAGATAGAAAAGCAAGCAGACAGCCAAGACCATCATCAAGGCCAAAGCAACACAAGAAGTGAATATAACAACAGCCACACTTAAATATGCCATACCCCCTACCACCTGCTGACATGACGAGAACAGGTACGTGTATTCAGACTCGGGACAGGCCACAGCTGCCTAAACCACCATAATATACTACACTCCCCATTGTCCACACAGAGCAGTGCCCTTGCAAGACTGGCAGCCAGACAACAGAACATGTGCTGCAGTCCTGCCCGCTACATGAGGCATCTGAAAGAGGATCTGGCCTGACTGACCCCTATCACCCCAGTGACCAAGAAGCTCTATGGAGACTGGGAGGACCTACAGTGTGCTGATACCTTCATCACAGAGACTGAGCTATCCATTTGACGAACTGCATAAACAAAACAAAACAAAAAAGGCAGAAAGAAAGAAAAACAGACAGACAGAATGGATGAATGAAAGAAAGAAAAGAAAAAGAAAAAAAGCAAGAAAGCAAGAAAGGTTGAAAACAAAAGAAACCAACCACAGAAACATATCAAACTGTACAAACAAGTGAACTCAAACCCAGCCAAACAAAACCTAAAGCAAAGCCTGAACCTGCACTAACCCAGTACCAAAAACAGAGCCACACAACAACCAATCACGTCAAGACGACAAACTGGCACATAGGGCCTACAGTACATTATATCAAGTGACCCCCTCCTCCTTACCCCCACCCCCACTACCCACCACCACACACATAATTATATATATTAAGGTAGACAGAATGACACAGACCATGCACACACGTACACACATATAAACACACACACCAATCACACACACACACACACACACACACACACACACACACACACACACACACACACACACACACCACACACACAAGCACACACACACACACACACACACTTTCCAATTATTCCTTTAGATCGTCTGGTATCACTTAAACTGGAAAGACGTTAAATTGAAGACTACTACTACTACTACTACTACTACTACTACTACTACTACTACTACTACTACTAACTACTACTACTACTACTACTACTACACACAAACACACACACACACGCATACACACACACATTCACCAGCAAACCACTGACCACTGACCACTGTAACGGTACCTGCAGCCCTGCCTGACCACAGGTGGTCAGATGAAAGCTGACAGGTGGAGGGGGGACACCAGGGGGAGGGACACCCCCGCGGGGACCAAAGGAGGGACACAGGGCCCTCACAGGGTGTCTGTGATAAGGCAACGTGCTACATGTCTGGCATCCTCAACCAGTCAGTGATGATGAGAGTGATGACAGCCAGTATTAGTTAGCCTAGGCTAGTGAGTTAGTTAATGTGTCTGTCTTGGGTTGGTTTTGGGTTTTCTGTTTGCAGTCTTTCTGCTTTTGAGTTTGTGTGTGTTTGTTTGTTTGTTTGTTTGTTTGTTGTGTGTGTGTGTGTGTGTGTGTGTGTGTGTGTGTGTGTGTGTGTGTGTGTGTGTGTGTGTGTGTTTGTGTGTGTGTGTGTGTGTGTTTGGTTATTGTTTGTTTAGAACTTTATGTTGCATGCACGCACAGCAGCACACGTGTCATGTGTGCATATGTACATAAAATGTGTATGCATGAAAGTAATTAGGCATACCAGTGCAAGAGACAGAGAGAGATACAGAGAGAGATACACAGAAAGACAGACAGAGACAGACAGACAGACAGACAGACAGACAGACAGACAGACAGGCAGGCAGGGAGGCAGGCAAGACAAAGGGAGACATAAACAAACCAACAATCAGCACAGACAGAAACAAAGACACAGAAACAGACAGACAGATATGCAGACAGCCAGAGAGAGGGAGACAGAGACAGACAAACAGACACAAAGAGACAGAATCAGCCAGCCAGCCATAGCAGTTAAACAAACAGAAAGAATTGAACAGAGCCCTGATCAAAACACATCTATAGCAGTGATAGTGGAGTCAGAGAACGGGACAGAACAACTCAGATAGAGCCTAATATTATACAAGATACCTATCAAGATTGCACCCACTTTCCTAATGAGGGACGATAGGCCCTATCACAGATACAGACATACGTAACATCTGCACAACCCACAAAGTCAGTCTCACTCCTACACTACACTGCACTACATTGCACTACACTATGCGGTCTATTGTCTGAAGTAAAGTGCACTCCAACTCGCGAAATCTGTCTGCAATGCCCCACCCCCTCCCCTATTGAAACCACTTTGTCTGTCTGTCTGTCTGTCGGTCGGTCTCTCGGTCTATCTGTCTGACTCTCTGTCTGTCTGTCTCTGTCTCTGTCTCAGTCTCTCTCTCCCAATCTCCCCTCTCTCTCTCCATCCCTCCTTCCTTCTCTCTCTCTCTCTCTCTCTCTCTCTCTCCCCTCTCTCTCCTCTCTCTCTCTCTCTCTCTCTCTCTCTCTCTCTCTCTCTCTCTCTCTCTCTCTCTCTCTCTCTCCATCCTCCCTCCTTCCCTCCCCCTCCCCCCTCTCTCTCCCTCCCTCATCCCCCTCCCTCCCCCTTCTCTCCCTCCCCCGTCTCCCCCCTCTCTCTCTCTCTGATTCCAGTCAGATATCTCCAGGCAGTTCCTTAGCCCCTCTTCACCTGTCCGTCAGTCTGTCACTCTTGTCTGTCAGTGTGTCTGTCGGTGTGCACTGGAACGGTGTGATTTATGTGGGCGTGTGCTTCAAGAGAGCATTGCTCTAAGTAGGGGACATCGGCATTGATCACCATTAGTGTTGTTGGTGTTGTCGTTGATGGTGTTGTTGTTCTTGTTGATGGTGGGGTGGGTGATGGTGGTGGTTAGGTTCTTGATGTTTAATTAATAATAGTGGTGCTGCTGAGGAGCTGGTGGTGGTGGGTGTATGCGTGCGTGTGTATATGCATGTGTGTGTATCTGTGTGTCTATATGCGTGTGCATTTCACTACTTGTGTGTGTGCGCACGCGCACGTGTGTGTGTGCGTGTGCGCATGTGTGTGTGTGTATCTGTGTC
>CM060327.1:30403397-30413397 GCA_030674155.1 Stramonita haemastoma | reverse complement strand
AAACATCGGCCAAAGTATGGGGACATTACTAAAGACACAATTCTATTTCTTCATCTTCTTCAGACACACATAAATCCACGATGTTGGAATGCAGCTACCTTAATGATGGGCTTATGTGGTTATATACACTATATCTCACCATTGGTGAACCGTGGAGCTCTAGCTAAGGAACGAACATAAAAAAGCAAACACAACAAATCAACAAACAAAAGTACCTGTAATTGTTGTTGTGATTAGATAGACCTGTAAACAATACAGACAGACCTATTTCATGTACTCTAAGACCCCCACCCACCCACCCACCCACCCCTCATGTAGCCCCAGTTCCTCTCCTCTAAATCCCCCCTTACTTTCTCTTTTCCCACGACCAGTATTGAACAACACGAAAAGCATCATACTTCCCAATCCAGACGAACACACACACACACAACAACAAAAAACCCCCACACATTCCGATGCATAACTAGCTCACCGCACCTCCTATTATAACTACAATGTATTATTCCATCAAAAAACCCCTCGTAGGTAACCTCGTTGGAATTTGTAATTGTGCGTTAGTCACACACTGAACAATTATTAGGACCCCAAAAGGGAACCTACAAAGTCTACTACCCCATCATCCCTCCTCCCTCCTCCCCACCCCTGTCCCCCTCCCTCCGTAGGGAGGCAGGGATGAAAGCGGCGCCGAAAGACTAACGCATGGGTAATCACCACACCTCTAGCACTAACCAAACGGACTGCTATATTGCAGTGGACGAGTGTGTACGAGGGAAGAAAGGAACTTCACCCTGTCCACTCTTTCTTCTTTTGTATGCCCCAGGTGCTTAACTGGATAACTTTGGTCCTTGTCAAAAATTGGAGTTAATCTGATAGACGGAATGAACAATACTTCAGAGAAGTTGCGAGTTCGTTGCTAAAGTGTTTGGGAGGTTTTGTACAGGGGTGTGGGTGAAGGATAATCTGGATCTCATTTTAATTAATTAGTGTTAGGAGGGTGGAGGAGGTGGTGGTGTGGTGGTGGGTGGTGGTGGTGGTGGTGGTGGTGGTGGTGGTGGTGGTGGTGGTGTGGTGGTACTTTGAAGGTCTGGTACTAGGTGCTTTCATTTGTAGCATTTGTTTCATTTCTTCGTAGTTATGTAGTAATGCACACGCATACTTGTACACTAGGCTCTTTTCCAAAAGAAGCATGGTTTGTTTTCAGTGTGGACGGGATAGCTCGTGATGTATTGTATTGTATGTATTGTATTGTATTGTATTGTATTGTATTGTATTGTATTGTATTGTATTGTATTGTATTGTATTGTATTGTATTGCATACCACTTTATGTCAAGGCAGATGAAATTTTATCTGCGTGAAATTCGGGCTGCTCTCTTCCTGGGAGAGCGGGAGAGCGCGTGGCCACAAGAGCAACGCCACCATTTTTGAAAAATATTTTCCTGTCTGCACATAGATCTATATTTGGTTTCCTATTAGAGTGGCTTTTTATTTTTACATAATTTTGCCACGGACAGTTCTCTTGTTGCCATGGGTTCTTTTACATGCACTAAATTAGTATTGCACACGGACCTAAGTTTATCGTCTCGTCCAAAAGACTAGCACTCAGACCACCACCCACGCTCTAGTGGATGGGGGGGGGGGAATTTTGGGCACAAACAGGGATCGAACCACCACACACTTTAAACCTGGACAATTTGCTACCCTGTCCCCCAGAGACCATCTTGTATGGCGGATAGGATGGATGGTACCTACATTCTCAGCATACACCTCTGCCATCATGTTCACACAGCCCAAAAATGGAGTGTAGCGTTCGCAACTACTCTTCAGGGAGTTAAAAGAGAAGTAGAAGTCACACACTCTATGTACTACATCTATCCCCGAAGTCGGAATGCAGCTACCTTAATGGTGGGAAAAGCAGCCGAATACACAAAAATCTTACCATTAGTGAACCTCGGAGCTCTAATCGAAGAACGCAAAACAAAACTACTTGCAATCTCCAAATTGAATTGCCGCAGGATGTCTGTATGCCGTATCCAAACCACAGTCAGGCGATCTTAACCACTCGGCTATAGCGTCCAGTATTCCCCTTTATATGATGTCGTTTTTTTCTTCTTTTCTTCTGTTCAGCGTTCTGCGCTGAACAGAAGAAAAGAAGAAAACAACGACATCGTCAGCGGTGCGACATCGACAGCAAACGACATCGACAGCGTTCTGCGCTGAACAGAAGAAAAGAAGAAAAAAACGACATCATATAAAGGGGAATACTGGACGCTATAGCTGAGTGGTTAAGATCGCCTGACTTCAATCCTTTGGGTCCATGAAGTCGTGAGTTTGAATCCCGGCAGCGGTGAGGATTTCTACGATCTCCCAGGTCAACTTCAAGTACAGACGTGCCAGTGCCTTAATTCCATTCGTGTATATGCACATGCAGAAGACCAAATATGCACGTTAAGGATCCCTAAGTTCATGTTCGGTGGGTAACGGAAACACAAAATTAATACACTCAGCATACATCCCTGAAGTCGAAATGTGGCTACCTTCGTGGTGGGCAAAAACAGTCGCATACGCGAAATCTCAACATTTATGCATTGGTGAACCGCAGAGATCTAGCTGAAGAACAAAAAAAGTATTAAGGAGAATGCTTCCAGGGATACATGACTCTGCCTAGGTAAGCCATTATCAGAAAGTATTTTCCATGAAAAACTTGTGGTAGATCTTGTAGCTGTACGGAGAAACACTTATGTCATGGAGCCTCTCTTACCAACCAGAATCAGAGAGCGACGCCAGATTCTGTTTATTGGCAGTGGCTGTCAGAGCCTGTGACTACAAACATTTCATTTGCTATGGTAAAATTATCGACAACTTCATATCCCAGCCCTTAAAATGATAGGAGACAATGCATACAACGGTCGCCAAAACATGTGATAGGTCACTTGAATGGTAGCAACTGATTACCAATTGTCAATAATTTCAAACTTAGCTGCACTAGTATTGAAATAACAACAAATGGGAATCGGTTAGACGAAACGGCAATTTAATATCGTTCTGTCTTCTTCCTCTTTCCATGTATTGTCTGTCCGCATCCACTATCTTCCAGTCAGGTAAACATTCTTCAAGAGCCCAAACATGGAATTAGAACAGAAAAGAACAGGATAGAACACATGATACGATGTGGTCTGGTGTGATATATTATATAGGACATCCTTCAAAGATACACGCTGTACAGCGACCTGAACATGAAGATTGTGTGGCCGACGGAGATAACCCTGCAAACCAAGCTGTATGGCCCACGAGAGGAGCTGGAAAGGACATGACATTCCTTTTCCCAGACACATCTGACAGTGTAAAGCTAACAAGAGGTAGTAGTAGTAGTAGGCACTCATCAGTCTCGGAAGACTATGGAGTTGCGCTCTAGTCTTTAGAGCGCAAAGCCTGGGCAAGTAAGTATGGAGAGCAAGCTGTTACCCATGCAGCAGACCCCCCCCCCCTCCTCCACGGCACTGGAATGATCCATTGGAAGGGCATTGACCGATACGAATGGTTCCAGTACCGTCGCAGGAGCCACCAGAACGTTGCCATATACCTACAGCCCCGAGCCGCTCTGGGACTCCAACTCCCCGATTTTCCTCAGGGATGGTGTCTAAACACGACACCTGTGTGCATGCTGGTTTGTTATAATTTTGTCATCCGCTCCTACCGGCACACGATGGCCTACTCTTCCGAAAGGTGGAACGGGTTTTAACGTGTGCGCAAGATGTTCTGCGTGCATTCGCACACGGGGCCTCTGTTTCGAGTCTCATCCAAATGACTTTGACAAGAGGAGACGAAGATAATTATATTAAATGATATGACGAGATACAATTATATGATAATGATGATACATATGATAAATTATTTTCTATTATATGATATAATATAGTATGTTAGCTGAAACCAAGAAGATGGGATGCACCTGGAGACAGCTGGAGAGAATAGCCCAGGACAGAGGACTCTGGCGGACTGTTGTCGGCGGACTATGCTCCAGGGGGAGTGATGGGCCTAAGTAAGTATGTAAGTATAGTATCAGAGCGTAGAATTGGCAGAGAAAAAAAAAGAGGAAAGTAAGCCGGGGTCCAGGGGCCGCTTAGGCCCCGGTGGGGTGCAGGGGCAAAGCCCCGCTGGGGGGTCCAGGGGGCGAAGCCCCCCGGCCGAAAATGAATTTTAGCATTTTAAAGGCAATTTGGAGGCCTCTCCAGGCACCACTTTGAGCAATGTGTGTGTGTGTGTGTGTGTGTGTGTGTGTGTGTGTGTGTGTGTGTGTGTGTGTGTGTGAGTGAGTGAGTGAGTGTGTGTGTGTGTGTGTGTGTGTGTGTGTGTGTGTGTGTGTGTGTGTGTGTGTGTGTGTGTGTGTGTGTGTGTGAGTGAGAGAGAGAGACAGACAGACACAGACTCAGACTGTTACTGTTAGACCTTCCATAAAGAACCACCAGAGTATGTCAAACTTGTTTTAAAAAGATCCCTTCTGGGTAGCCCTAACATAAGTTTGTGTGTACAACTATGATGGTTATTGGAAAACATGGAGAGAGTGAGAGAGACAGAGACAGACAGACAGACAAAAACAGTGGGTGAGAGAAATGAGGACATAAACATCCAGGAAAAGCACTTTTTCCTGAAATGTAGTGGGGGTCCAGGGGCATTGCCCCCTTGTGGGGTCAAGGGGCAGAGCCCCTTGTGGGGGTCAGGGGGCAACGCCCCCTGAAGCTGAAGGTTTTTTGACAATTCTAGCCTGTTTAAAGGCCTCTCCTTGAACTAATTTCAGTTTTCATACAAAGCAATTTCTGCCCTAAAATAAGCTTTCCAAGTATGACTTTTTCTGTCATTTCTTCAATCTAAAGGAAGTTCTACATACAAGTAATCACATAGCAAAAATAAGTACATTTCTAGACAGATGTGCACAAATGCAGATAGAGGAAGAAAGAGAAAGAAAGGCAGACACACACAGACAGAGAAACAGAGAGAGGGGGGGGTGTAAGAGAGAGAGAGAGAGAGAGAGAAGAGAGAGAGAGAGAGAGAGAGAGAGAGAGAGAGAGAGAGAGAGAGAGAGAGAGAGAGAGAGAGAGAGAGAGAGAGAGAGACAGACAGACAGACAGACAGACAGACAGACACGTCAGAAAGAGAAAGGGCAGGCTGGTTGCCTGTGGATTGTTATGATACTGTAAACATGGCTGACCCCATACACGCTGAAGGCAGCCAGTGGAAAGCCCCCCCCCCCCCCCCCCCCCCTTAGCCTTACAGCTGCAACTGACACCCTCTGTCAACAGATACCTAGTAGACTGGTGATGTAAAGAAGAGAAGGGAAGTACTGGGCATTATTTGACTGGTTCTCTGTGGGTTTCGTTATTTTTCTTTTCTTTTTTTTTTCTTTTACGCGGATTTCCGCGAATTCGTGGAGATGTACCATGCCTGATTATCCTGTGTCTGCCTGTTTATGTACACTTGATCTGTTTCTCATTTTCTGAAGAAGCTGCATTATGTTTTCTTCCCTGCTTGGATATCCTGAGTGTTGTCCACAGCAGTATTTTTATCTGTGTCAGTCTGCAAGAGTTGTATTCCCGCGGATGGGGTAGGCTAGATCACCTTCTTGTGTTTTTGCCTTTTGCAAAATTAATGGTCTTCAAGCACTCTGCGGCCCTGGCTAGCATAGAGAATGTCGCACTGGCAAGCTTCGCAAATAGCTTTGCCTGCAACATCCAGTTTGCCAATGTGCTCGCCAATCCACACATTTCGATCCCCAGCCTTGACTTCACCATCCACCCACTCCCATTTCCATGCATTTTTGCATCCTCTGTCATCATAAGCATTGAGTCCGATCCACGATCGTTCTCCCGCATATGCTAGCCATTTTGCTAGGCCTACCGAGTCTAGTGAGTGAGAACTGAACCCTTTGACGACACTCACACCATTTGAGAATTTCATCTGGTTTCGTTTTTTTTTTCCCCCTGATTTTTTTTCCGCGGAAAGTGGTTTTTTTCCGCGGAAATCAGTTTTAAAAAATCGGAAATCCGCGGAAACGCGGAGAATTCTATGCTCTGATAGTATGTTAGAATAGAATCGAATAGAACAGAACAGAATAGAAAAACGTAGGCTCAGAATCAAAAACCAATTATTTCCACGAATGGATGAAGGGAAAGAATAGGTTGACGTAGCGAGGGGAGTGTAGAGGGGAGAGGAGGGGGGGGGGAGGACAAATCACATCAGTGCGGGGCATAGCAGGCCTAACCACAAAAGCAGCATTATTGATGAACACACAAGGAACACGGGGGAATGGGAGAGAGAGAGAAGAGGGAAGGGGAGGAGAAGAAACAAATCCCCCTTTGAACGTGCTCGGATAGGGAGTCAAGGGATTAGAGGGATTCCTTCACTGTACAAGAGGTAGGCGTTGCCCGCCTGTCCCACCATTAGCACGCTACACTGCACCCCTTACCTCCCTCCCTCCCTCTCCATGCAGCAGCTGTCCCCAAACCCTTCCAACCTGGCACGTGTCGTGTAACCCGGGCCTGTAGCCTAACCCGATATAGCAGGGAGACAGAGGGCGAAACCTGATCCTTTCAATGGCTGATGAACATCAAAGTGCCGCCGCGAGGCAGTGACCACTGCAAGTTTGGCCACAGCGGACTAATGAACACGGCCGAGTTCTTTGCCTTCTCTGATGATGGTTCATTAATGATACAACGATCTTACCCTTGCTGTTAAAGAATGCAGCATTGTCGGGTTTCTTCGTGCCTTGTTGCGGATTTGCAATACCCACGCCCGTGATGTGAGATTGGGTAAGTAGGGGGGGGGGGAGGGGGGGGGGGGACGTGTCAAGGTGGAAGGGGGATTTCGCCGTGTCCCGTTTTTGCCGTAGCTTTGATGTCGCCGAAAGGTGTCAGGGCGGCTTTGGCGCCACACCTGTACTGTCGTTGCGCTGTCGAGCAGTTCCTTTCTTTAAAGCTCCGCAGACCACGAGGGCCATATATATAAATCAGCACTGGCTTGCTTTCTGGCAAGTGCCGTGTAGAACACTTTGTCACGGGCCTAGCTCCAGCCCTGGTGTTGGCCTCTGACAGTGGTCGGCGGGGCTATAAACCAGATTGGATTGGGCAAGGTCACCCTCTTCCCTCTGGTCTCTAAGGGGAGAGTAGGTGAAGGAAGCCTATTTGATGTTACACCATCAACATAGGCAATTACAATGTCTCAAAGTCAGGTTTTCATTTGACTTAAAAGATCTGCGAGAAACGGCTTTCTAATCTGAATTCAAAGGAGCTTTGTAGCGTACTAAATCTCAATTATTTGGGGGGGGGGGGGGGGGGGGGGGGGAAACTCAATTAAAGTCACAATATTGTCCCACGCCTTCACTCTCGCGGATTCGTAGTTTAAAATCACATTTGTCTAAATGAAGAAAAAGCACAACTGATATTTCGCAGTATAAGAAAATATAACGAAAATGTAAGTTTTTGAGAGACCTAGATACTTATGCCTAAATTAATCTTACCATTACTTTGCTTCGGCTTTAACCACTTTTAAGTTAAGAGCATGATAGATCTATTTGTATTTTGTATTTTGTACCCCTTTAAGTCACAGCAGACTTCTCTGCGTGAAATTCGGGCTGCCCTCCCCGGGCAAAGCGCGTTGCCACAAGTGCAGCGCCTACCCATTTTTTTTTCCTTTTCCTATCTGCAAGTGTATTTGTTTCCCTGTCAGAGTGGCTTTTTTCCACATAATTTTGCCAGGGTCAACCCCCTTGTTGCCGTGGGTTCTTTTACGTGCGCTAAATAGTGATGTGTAACACACAGGACCTCGGTTTATCGTCTCATCCGAAAGACTGGTGTATGCTGTATAGTTTTCCGTTCCATCAATTCGTGAATGTTTTGTGATCTGTGTGCGAAATGAAGGATGTTATTTGTCACTTTTCAAACACTCTGGTTTATGTAAAGTAAAGATTGAGTTGTTTTTTTTTGTTCTGGTGTATGTCTTTTTTAAGCACTTCATTTCTGTACTGCACTATATCGTCCTGTTTATATAAGTAGTTAATAATTTTGATATACGACCGTTTTCATCCACAGCCGCATACCGACTTGAGGGGGGGGGGGGGGGGGGGGGGGGGTCTGAACACAACACCCGTATTCCTGCACTTTAAAAATGTTATCATCCTTTCCTTCATTCTTCAATTCAACATCTGTTTACACTCAGTGATATCAAGAGATTCCTGAAGGCACGAAATGGCCTACTCCTCCAAAAGGCGGAATATGTTTTTTATCATTATTATTCTTTTATATCATGGATAATGAGGTAAACATGTGCACAAGATATTCTGCTTGTGTTAATACAGGAGGATTCGGTTTATAGTCTCATTCTAATGACTCTTCGGGGAGATGGTGTCAGTATTAGTGCTAACTCCAGAGTAAAAAAAAAAAAAAAAAAAAAAAAAAAAAAAAAAAATCCCCAAAACGAGCAGCGCCTCCATAGGGCTAGTGGCTCGATCCCAGGCTGTCTGCAGCAGATCAGGAGCTGAGTTTAAGCGCTCTAACCACTGGGTTACCCCGCCCCAGCCTGATAAATGAAGCTGTGTCACAGGAACATTCCCACAGCAGCACTGGCTGATAAACTGTCGTAAATCCCTCACAGGGGATGAAGGCTTGCCTGCCTCTCTCCTCACAGGACTGACTGACTGACTGACTCTGTGTGTGTGTGTGCGTGTGTGTGTGTGTGTGTGTGTGTGTGTGTGTGTGTGTGTGTGTGTGTGTGTGTGTGTGTGTGTGTGTGTGTGTGTGTTTGAGAGTGTGTGTGTGTGTGTGTGTGTGTGTGTGTGTGTGTGTGTGTGTGTGTGTGTGTGTGTGTGTGTGTGTGTGTGTGTGTGTGTGTGTGTGCGTGCGCGCGTGTGTCTGAGTTTGTGTGTGTGTTTTCATTTTATTCTTTTATATCGAGGATAAAAGAATAAGCACTCATATGCTTTTTTACATCCAGTCCCCGTGTGTATGCAGTTTTGTAAATCTTGCCATCTGTTTCCAGCGGCACACGAGTGTGTGTGTGTGTGTGTGTGTGCGCGCGCGCTCGCGTGTGTGTGTGTGTGTGTGTGTGTGTGTGTGTGTGTGTGTGTGTGTGTGCGTGCGTGCGTGTGTGTGTGTGTGTGTGTGTGTGTGTGTGTGTGTGTGTGTGTGTGTGTGTGTGTGTGTGTGTCGCAATGGAGCTTGTTGTGTCGGGGTCAGAAAAACGATGAATTGGTGACCGGCCTCCAGTTTTTAAGGTCGGAGTGACTCAAAACTGACATGGCACAAACATCAGTTTCGGTGTCTGTGTGTATTATGATTGTGCTGAAACTACAACACTGGAGAGAGTGAGTTGAGAGTGTGTGTTTATGACTCACACACTTGGATTGGTACTTCGTCAAGTGTGTATGTATGTATGTATGTATGTATGTATGTATGTATGTATGTATGTATGTATGTATGTATGTATGTATGTATGTATGTATGTATGTATGTATGTATGTATGTATGTGTGTATGTGTGTGTGTGTGTGCACGTGTGCCGTGTCTGCATACAGCGAGTGCACATGCACGCATGCATGCATACGTGCGTGGTTTAACGATTTGAGTGCCAGTCTAACATTCAAAACAACGTCAGTATTATCACTCCCTTACTAAGAGAGAGAATGCAAGAACGAAACTGTTTTTTGAAGGACGCTATAGTCAAGTGGTTAAGACGTTTCGGCTTGAATCCCACTGGTTCATGAAGTCGTGGGCTCAAATCCCGGCAGTGTCTGGTGAATTAATGATAGGAGGGATTTTTACCCAAAATAATTCTTCAAAAAAAAGGAGGGATTATTACGATCTCCAGGGTCAACGTCAAATGCAGACCTGCCAGTGCCTTGGTTCCCTTATGGTATACAGATATACATAATATCAAAATATGCTGATTAAAGATACTGTAATTCATGTCAGCATTCGGCGTATAACGAAAACATGAACATACCCAACATACA
>CM060327.1:30388397-30393397 GCA_030674155.1 Stramonita haemastoma | reverse complement strand
CACTGGCCCAGTTAGCGCTATACGTCATGGCACAGCCTGTGCTGCTTTGTTTCCCACTTGATTAATTTGAATGATTGGCTGGAAACCTGGCTGCCTGGCTGGCTGGCTGGCTGATTGAAGAGAGAGAGAGGGTGAGGGGGGAGTGCACCTTGAACTCTGAATAGTATAAATATAAAGTATGTACATTTAGCCTTGGGCCACAATACACGGAGTTTGGGGAAGGAAGGAAACCGAAATACTGGTGTGCAAAATGTGATGAAACATGAAAAAGAACAACCCATTCTTTGTGAATCATGATGGCAATGGCCATATTTTGAACAGGGATATGGACCTTTTTTATGTTTGAATTTTTTTTTTCAAGGATGGATCTTCGAAAACAATCATACTATATTTATCAATAGCTTTATTAGTAGACATCTAAAACCGGTATCAGTCAAAATGCAACATTTCAGTTCAGGATGATCGGGACAATTAGTTGTAAATCCAAAACCTATCAAAAACACCTGTCATTTAAATAATATTTTGAATTTCTTCATTCTATCAACGGAAAGGAGAATGTTTCTGGATAGATACATAATGACTGCGCTCTCTATTTGATGTTCTAAGTAAAACATTTCCTTAGATCTGAGCACATTAAACAATGGGCAAAAAAAAAATGGGTTTCAGTTTCAAAGTTGGGAACTGAACCTGTCACTTTTGCCAGGATAGTCGGGAAGTACCTTCCCCTTGCTCTTTCTGATTGTCAACCGTCGTAGGTTCTTTGTCGTGCAAAAGTGCGTAAGCAACACTGTCCCACTGGTTTAGAATCTCCTCCGAAAAACTTCGCATTTAGTTCGATTTTCCCGTCAAGCAAGGAAGAACAGGTAAGGCTGGCAATCGAACCCAGAACCTCACGGTTTATTTATTAGGCAGATGAACGTCTTAACCATCTTGCCACCTTCCTTCCAGAACGACAAAGTAGAGAAAAAGCTTAATTCCCATGTTACCATGTGAAACTCCAGAATAGGTTAGTGCACAGAGTAGTATTTGTATATATTATACTGAACAAAATAAAATTTCAAGTAAGCGCATGAAAACTGAAAAAAGGAAGAAAATTTTGCTGGCGCCGGGGAGTGGGGGTGTGAAGTAAGGGACAGGTGGATAGACAGATAAACACACGGACAAATGGATTGATAAATAATCGGGTGGATAGACAGTCTTTTGTTTGTTCCGCTATTTACAACCAACATTTTTTTTTAATGGAAAACTTCGCCTATGCTTACTCCCCTGGCATTCCGGCATGAGGCAATGGAAGGGGTTTATTCTGCACGGTTTTCAGCCGATTTTTCTGGTATCAGTCCTTTATCTGATGTCAACCGAGAGATCTGTCTACAGTTCATTATCTGTGCGAATATTGTATGGAAACCAAAGCATCCAATAAGAGCGATCACTAAAGTGTTTGAAATCCTCTAATCTTCAACCCACATAGGCCACTTGTCGTTCTTCCCTACCTCGCATCTCTCTCTCTCTCTCTCTGTCTGTCTGTCTGTCTGTCTGTCTGTCTCTGTCTCTCTGTCTCTCTGTCTCTCTGTCTCTGTCTGTCTGTCTGTCTGTCTGTCTGTCTGTCTGTCTGTCTGTCTTCTTCTCTCTCTCTCTCTCTCTCTCTCTCTCTCTCTCTCTCTCTCTCTCTCTCTCTCTCTCTCTGAGCCACACTATCCCTCTTAAGAATACTAATGCATGGAAATCAAAATATTCAATAACTATCACGATTAATAAAACTGGAGAGATTCTTAATCTTCCTTTACACTTCCCCGTTCTTCCCCACTTCCCTGCTATCCTCCCCCCCCACACACACACACCTCATTCCCCTCCCATATCACCCTCACCCCCACTCCCCTCCCTTCTCCGTTCTCTCCTCTGACCATGATGGCTGTGGGTGTAATGATGACAGGTGGTCAGGGAGAGAGAGAGGGAGGGGAGGAGGGAGGGAGGGAGAGAGAGAGAGAGAGAGAGAGAGAGAGAGAGAGAGGAGGAGAGAGAGAGAGAGAGAGAGAGAGAGAGAGAGAGAGAGAGAGAGAGAGAGAGAGAGCACAGCACAGCACAGCACAGCACAGCACAGCACAGCACAGCACAGCACAGCACAGCACAGCACAGCAGAGGGGACAGTGGTCATCTCAGTTCAGTGATGTGAGGGTCATCTATCAGTCAGCATGACAGGCTGTCTGTCTGTCTGTCTAGTCTGTCTGTCTGTCTGTCTGTCTGTCTGTCTAACGGCACAGGTGCACGGTCACTGCCTAACACTGACCCCCCAGCAAGGGACTCTGACTGGACACTGACTGACCAGTCTGCTTGCCGGCCGTTATTTACATCTCTGCCTGTCTGGGAGGGATTTTGTTGTGGTTGTGGTTGTTGTCACTGTGGTGGTTGTTGTCACTGTGGTGGTTGTTGTCACTGTGGTGGTTGTTGTCACTGTGGTGGTTGTGGTTGTTGTCACTGTGGTGGTTGTTGTCACTGTGGGGGTTGGTTGTTGTTGTCACTGTGGTGGTTGTGGTTGTTGTCACTGTGGTGGTTGTTGTCACTGTGGTGGTTGTTGTCACTGTGGTGGTTTGTGGTTGTTGTCACTGTGGTGGTTGTTGTCACTGTGGTGGTTATGGTTGTTCTTGTTGCACGTTTTCCTGCTTAGCATTTTGGAGATCACCCAGTACATGCACTCTGACTCACTCATCCCACCTGAAAATTATTGTGAGATTGTAAAGTTTGCGTGTAGGACTGTTTTCAAGTACCTCGCTCGAACCGCCATAACAGGCACCAACACTCCAACTGCAGAGAGTTAGTTGTCTTTTGCGGAGATTGTTTTGCTAACTAGTTTGTCGTCGCTGAATACAGTCGCAACATAAGACATCAAAGCATCATGTTCACCATTCTAATGCACGTCCTGGCTCTTAGCTGACATCAATAACTGACAGAGCTTTCGGCCTGCACCAAGCTAGGAGGCTGAGGATGCAGCCTTACTAGCAGCGGCAAGGCAAAGGCAGCTGAAAAGTGACAATGTGCAGCCGAAAGCTGAGTGAGACAGTTTCCTTGCGTTTCAATAACAGTCTGAAAATCGGAAATCTCCGCTGGAATTTGAATATAACCTCTCGAACAACAAACTGTGAAAGTGTTCCGGTTGTATCTTATCAAAGCAAAACAAGAAATAAGCTTCTAAAAGATTACATTTTCCCTGTTGACCACAGATGTCTCCATCCCTGAAGCCAGAAAAGCTGGTTTCGTGAGAGCTACACTGAACGAAAGTTTGGGCCCTCGGGGGTTCAGAACTGAGTTGGTTTTTAGGTTGGATTTTCTTTTAGGTCTCAGGTATTGGCTTTATTCCATTTTATAAGTCGTTCATGTGGTTCTTCCAGGGTACAATGGTTTGACCCTTACGGTTGGCTGGGGCAGTGGTTTGAGGAACTACAGAAAAGCTGGTTTTAATCTGGTTTATGTTTCCATACAGTTGCATAGCTTAAATGTGAACTTCATACATTGTTGAGGTGAAATCTCTGATAAGGCCTTTGTGGGTCAGTGGGGCCATAGACAATGTGGACGGATTGGTCCGAACTGATAAACTGACCCCATGAATGAAATAGAAATGAACTAATTAATCCTGACACTAAACAATCACCCAATCAATAAAGTAACTAACTTACAAACTAATTAACCAACTGTCCAATCCCGCTAAAAGATACCTAAATGTACAAGCTCTGGTTCGGGAACAAGGTAAAACAATCTTTACGCAGGCTTACGTCTAAGCTTGTAGAGACTCTGATAGAATAAGCCCCAAACCAGCACAACCCCGTGTTCCTGTCCAGTGGACATGATTGTGTTGATTGAACTGGTCAGCCAGATCAAATGCGTGAGAACATGTTGAACATGCCTACAAGGTCTTCCTTCACCTAGCAAGACGAGGTTTTCTTTTTCCCTCACCCCTGTTACAGTACACACTTTTCAACCCCAACCAATGTCCCCCCTCCCCCCCAAAAAAATTATGGTGCATATCCAGCAGACCACAAAGACTGTGTATTAGGCCTGTCATGTTGGTTAAAAAACAAAGGGAGCAAAAACAGCATAAAGCCTCTAGCACAATATTGGGAGTTAGGCACTGACTAACATTCAGTCGTTCAGAAGAACCGCTGTTTCATAAAATTGGTGCATACACAGGTTTATGTCACCGTGAAAGATTACAAGTTCCTTTATTGTATTAGGTAACTGATTTGGGGAAGAATGTTTTCTGAGAAAGTGTTTAGAGTTGTGGAACATTCAGTCATCTGTCAGGACTCAGTTTGGCTCGATGCCGACTTCACGAAACCAGCTATCCAAACTTTGTTTTCACTGATTGCAGATTTCATTCCACCATCTATCCAAGCTTTGTTTTCGCTCATTGCAGATTTCATTCCACCAGCTATACAGCTTTATTTTCGCTAATTGCAGATGTCATTCCACCAGCTATACAACTTTGTTTTCGCTAATTGCAGATTTCATTCCACCAGCTATACAACTTTGTTTTCGCTAATTGCAGATGTCATTCCACCAGCTATACAACTTTATTTTCGCTAATTGCAGATTTCATTCCACCAGCTATACAACTTTATTATCGCTAATTGCAGATTTCATCCACCAGCTATCCAAGCTTTATTTTCGCTAATTGCAGATTTCATTCCACCAGCTATACAACTTTATTATCGCTAATTGTAGATTTCATCCACCAGCTATCCAAGCTTTATTTTCGCTAATTGCAGATTTCATTCCACCAGCTATACAACTTTATTATCGCTAACTGCAGATTTCATCCACCAGCTATATAATACAACTTTATTATCGCTAATTGCAGATTTCATTCCACCAGCTATATAATACAACTTTATTATCGCTAATTGTAGATTTCATCCACCAGCTATCCAAGCTTTATTTTCGCTAATTGCAGATTTCATTCCACCAGCTATACAACTTTATTATCGCTAACTGCAGATTTCATCCACCAG
>CM060327.1:30380897-30383397 GCA_030674155.1 Stramonita haemastoma | reverse complement strand
CACGCACACACACACACACACACACACACACACACACACACACACACACGCACACACACACGCACGCACACATATGCACACGCGCGCGCGCATTAACAAGAATCTTGCAGGCACATTAAATTCCATATGTCTCCATCGACAAAGCACGATTTAAGTTATCAACCTTGTTGTTGCGGTAAGTTGCATTTTTTGTTGTTGAGATATTTTGATGCTTTTTTTTTTTTTAAATAGTAGATGTTTTAAGAAATAACAATCATCTTTTCAACCGAAAGTAGGTCACATATACAAAAATATCACCACTAGTGAACCTCGGAGCTTCTGGCCAAGGAACGAAAAACTAAAATCAAGACTTCAACCCGGAAGACAGAATGTGGTGAAGATTGTTTTGACATCACGATTTGTACGCCCTACTTTCACCCTCATTTCCTTTACTTTCTCTCAGATTTCCTGCTTTATATTCTATTCGTATGTTTGGTCGCAAATGGGAAGAAAAAACCCTTTAATCTGTGATAATTCGTAGTCTACGCTAAGGAGAGAAAGAAACTTTCAAAAATCTTTTTTAAACAATTCTTTTATATCGAGGATAATGAAATAAGCATTCATGTGCTTTTTTTCATCCAGTCCCCGTTTGTATGCAGTTTTTGTAGATTTTGTCATTTGTTAAGCATCCTGCCTACTTTTTATTATAAAAATCGATACAGGTTAAAACAGTTACGTGTAGGTTATCACTGTATGGAAGGGAGGAATCCCGGCTGAGCAAGTAGTGTCTTACTAAATTTTCAGCACAGCTTGTCCCCCTGTTGGATTATCCCCTTAACACAAAGGACATAATATACCTCAACAGTCCATTAATATCCCACTTGTACCCAAGTGACCGATGGCCATGTTCAACAATAAACAGTGGTCAGCCAGGCTTTACATCCTCGGCCAGTGGCCATCACGGCTTTGACAGTCCCTTCCGAACGGGATGTGCCCGTTACCTATATATCGTCAGTGGACAATGAAGACCTGTGCTTTGTGATTTGTGAGGCCAAGGACAGAGCCGCCATGTTTCACCAAGGATGTTGCCTGCTTCGTTTTGAGTTCTTTAGTTTTTGCAAGCGATACGTCATTTTCTTTGTTGTTGTTTGTTGTTGCATGCTCCAGTTGTTGAGTAGCTGTCAACTCACAATCGGCTGTCGATGATCTTGACGCAAATATGACATTTGTGACTGAAAAACCAGTTTATATGCAGGTTTGTTATTACAAACGCGCTCCGAAAAGAATTCTAGTAATGGCAAAAGACATCGCTTTGTTGGATATTAATTTGAAGCTGTAAACATTCGAAGTCCACAATTACTAAAAAAAAAAAAAAGGAAAATAAGAAACAATAAAGCAAAAACAAAAAGCATGGAAATAAAATGAGAGACAATTTACAGACTTTAATTACATCTACACACATCCATCACAATAAACACAAAACAGAAGTGAAACTCCCAAGACAGCTTCAGTAAACTTTCCGGTAAATCAATCCACATCTGATGTCGCCGACTCTTTAAACAGAACCTGTTGACTTTAATCAGTCAAAATGACACTTGACACAAAATAACCCACAACCATATAAGATCTAGCACACCTGAAAAACTTCCCACGTGCTCCCATCCCATCAGAGAAAACTAATATTTCTTCTAAAACACTCCAGAAGGGAACCTACCTGTTGTGTGTACTGATCCCATGCAACGTCCGTTACATCCTCACCCCCCCCCTACCCCCCCCCCCCCCCCCCCTCTTTGATTTACGATGCCCAGGCCATTAATACCTCCCATTGTTATCTTCCCCCTTCCACCTCTCCAGCCCCCCTGTCAACAAGAGCGGTACCGTCAAAGGCAAGGGGACGTCCCAGGCAGAGAAGGGGCAATATTTGCCGACAACCTCTTCAGAGGTGACCCTACCTAGCCATCCTTGCCTGCCCCTACCCTAGCCTACCTCTGCCTTTACTTCTGCAGGTAAAGAGGGGTGGGGGGAGTTATCGGCGAGGAGTCAACAACCTGTCCTACTACTACAGCACTCAGAGAAGTTCTGCCTTCACACCGCCCCTCCCTCCCTCTCTCACCTGCCCGTTGCTAAGGGTTTTCTGGCCCTGGCGGTATAGGCTGAGGTTGGTCTTTGAGGTGTGTGAGTGGTGTGGGTGTAAAGGCAGAGTGTGGTGGGAGGTGTGTTGTGGTGATGTGATGGCAAAATGGAGGACTGCTTTGATGATGAGTGTGTGTGTGTGTGTTGTGTGTGTGTGTGTGTAGTGTGTGTGTGTGTGTGTGTGTGTGTGTGTGTGTGTGTGTGTGTGTGTGTGTGTGTGTGTGTGTGTGTGTGTGTGTGTGTGTGTGTGTGTGTGTGTGTGTGTGTGTGTGTGTTGTGTGTGTGTGTGTGTGTGGTGTGGTGTGAGTGTGGTGTGTGTAGAGTCAACTTGTCTTCAATCAGGTGATGATAGTTCCTTCTACTAGAATCTGTTGATAGGGGGTGGTTT
>CM060327.1:30358397-30375897 GCA_030674155.1 Stramonita haemastoma | reverse complement strand
TTCAACAGCCACCTCCATCTCCATCACATTTCCTAAGTGTGTGTGTATGTGTGCGTGCGTGCGTGCGCGTGCGTGCGTGTGTGTGTGTGTGTGTTTCTGTCTGTCTGTGTCTGTGCATGTGTACCTGCATACCTACATGTGTCAATTAAAAAAAACAAAAACAGGAATCGAACTGGCAACAAGAAATAAAAAAAACAGAGAGGAAGGAAAGAGAGAAAGAACGATATAAGGAAAGACAGACAGACAGACAGACAGAAATATACAATGAAAGAAAGACTGACAGACAGACAGACAGACAGACAGACAGACAGACAGACAGAAAGAAAGAAGAAAGAAAGAAAGAAAGAAAGAAAGAAAGAAAGAAAGAAAGAAAGAAAGAAAGACTGACAGAAAGAAAGACTGACAGAAAGAAAGACTGACAGAAAGAAAGACTGACAGAAAGAAAGAAAGAAAGAAAGAAAGAAAGAAAGAAAGAAAGAAAGAAAGAAAGAAAGAAAGAAAGAAAGAAAGAAAGAAAGAAAGAAAGAAAAACAGACAAAAAGAAAGACTGACAGAAAGAAAGATAAAACGAAAGAAAGAAAGAAACAAACCGAAAGAAAGAAAGAAAAAGAAAACCAGAAAAAAACACCACGTTTTGACGAAATCAAGCCACCATATAAACTCAACAAGACTTCCACAACAACAGGTGTGGTGATGATGATGTTGCCTCGGTTAAAAGCTAAGCACTGGCTGGAACTTTGATGACTGGGTTTGTAGGGAACAAAAGACTAGGCCTAGCTGGAGGCATGTGGACGCGTGTGATGGCACCACACGAGACTCTTAACACCTAGGACCAGCTAGTTTGTCCAGTCAGGTCCTTTCCCTGGCCAGACAGGCTTGACAGCCTGGAGGCTGTGTCTTTTTTTGGTTCAGGCTGGGAGCTGTCAAAAGTTTAATTCTAATTAAGTGCTGAAAGGTAAGGGGTGGCTCTGGCTGATTAATGTCTTTACAGCCTCCTGGAAGGTGTGACCAGGGCGGTTTTGACGAGGGGCTTGTTGTTGTTCACGGTTCGATAAGGATGAAAGCTCTTTCTCTCTGTCTCTCTGTCTCTTTCTCTGTCTATGTGTCTCTGTGTCTGTCAGTCTGTCTGTCTGTCTGTCTGTCTGTCTCTGTCTCTCTGTCTCTGTCTCTGTCTCTGTCTCTCTCTGTCTCTCTCTCTCTCTCTGTCTCTCTCTCTCTCTCTCTCTCTCTCTCTCTCTCTCTCTCTCTCTCTCTCTCTCTCTCTCTCTCTCTCTCTCTCTCTCTCTCTCTCTTCCGAAAAGTAGGCCATTGTCTGCCAATGGGAAGGATGACATTTACAAAACTGCATACACACGGGGACTGCATGTAAAAGAAAGCACGGGAGTGCTTATTCCATTATCTTCGAAATAAAAGAATGATAGAAACTCACTCTCTCTCACTCTCTCTCTCTCTCTCTCCTCTCTCCTCTCTCTCTCTCTCTCCTCTCTCTCTCTCTCTCTCTCTCTCTCTCTCTCTCTCTCTCTCCCCCTTGTTCAACACAGGAAAAAAAGTGAACATTAATAAAAATCAAATCGAATTACTCACAGTTTTTTTTTCCAAAATTAATCTAAGTCAACATTCATGGAGGCCAATATTGTCAATAATCCTGCAATTAAAAAACAAAACAAAACAAAAAACGGAACACTTGATATCTCTTTGATATGAAAATGAGCAAGTACCTGCAATACTGTATTGACTCTCTCTCTCTCTCTCTCTCTCTCCTCTCTCTCTCTCCTCTCCTCCTCTCTCATCTTCACACACACAACACACACACACACCACACACACACACACACACACACCACACACACACACACACACACACACACAACACACATTTTGATGAATGGAAGCAATCGAGAATGATCAGCATGGTTCGTTCGAGCAATATGGCGAGTCACAGAAAGACATTTTGAACGCTTTGAGAGAGAGAGAGAGAGAGAGAGAGAGAGAGAGAGAGAGAGAGAGAGAGAGAGAGAGAGAGAGAGAGAGAGAGAGAGAGAGAGAGAGAGAGAGAGAGAGAGAGAGAGAGAGATTCATCAACTGCGTTATAGGCTTGTTTGGTTTTTTTGTTTTGTTGGGGTTTTGTTTTTTTCCCACGGAATGATTAATAACAAAATGTGATTTGTTTTTAATCCCTTTTCTCTGGACTTTTTTCAATGAGAACAACGTACCAGGTTTTCCATTCCTAGAGCTATGAAATCACAACAATAAACAAGGAACAAAAACTTGTGTTGCTAAACTACAGGGTCGGCAATTTCAACCCAGTCATTTTTCACAGAAGTCATTTTGCTACCCTGCATATCGTTGAAATTGTCTGGAGAAAAACTTAGGAGCGGAAATCTGGTATAACCTATCCTAGCCTGATATCAGGTGTCCGTTTTGGTTTAGAAATACATGGGGGTTTTTTTTGGTGTGGTTTTTTTTTGTCACGACTAGTCCCTTGTAAATGTACAGCAAAACACACCACCACCACCCCAACCTTACCCTCGCCCCAGAGATGTTTGCACAAGGACATTTTTGTTTTATTTTTGCTTTTGCGTGTATGTAGAATTTTGGTGAGGGTTGTATGTTTATTGTTTAAATGATGCTTATTTTTTTTAAAAAAAAAAAAAAAAAAGAAAGAAATATTTCATACAAACAGATATCAAGAACAACAACAAGTAAATAGTTTATATCGCGCCCTAAAACATAAAAAAAATATAGTGGATAGCATTTTGGCAGCCAATAGGTAGGGTTGTGTTCACATGAAACGAAATGTGTTTGTTGGAGGGGAGAAGGGGTAGAAGGAGCACGAGAGACAGGGTGAATCACTGATTGCTCATCTAGCCAAAAAGACAAGGGCTTGACAAGCTTCTGCTGGCATGGCGTGGGTCACAAGCAGCCACAATGTATCTAAATCTGTACACAAAAGTCACAGTTCATGTCCCACATGGGGGAACCCGGGAGGACGTAAAGCCCCATTTGTCACGACCAGGTGATACTAGGGCAGCAAGAGTTGTAGCAGTGCAGATCAACGCGCAGTGCCAAGAGGTGAGAATTATCGCCACAAATACTGCATGACATTTTCCTCCTTTTTTCTCATGTAAATGCACAATGTCCAGAAACAGTTTTCTTCACTTTTTTTTGTGTGCCAATATCGTCCAAAAATACGAATCTGGCTTCTCATCTTTTGACAGACGCATTCAACCTTGGAAAACACACACACACACACACACACACACACACACACACACACACACACACCACACACACACACACACACACACACACACACACACACACACACACAACACGCGATGAAAAACTGATCTTCCCCTTATAAATTTCAGGAAGTTTCCCATGCAAAATGAAGGCACTCCCTGACAGCACTGTTAGCCAGCTCAATGACAGGGGGTATCAGCAAAGACCCTGATTTACACCAGCAGGAAGAAGGGAGTGGTGTCAAGGGGGTGGGTGAGGTAGGAGGAGGAGGGAAGGAGGACAACAACAGAGAGTAACCCTGATACTGTGTTCCTAGGAGCGGCCGGCCCTGATTTGGCGTGAGGGCGACCCATTCACAGAGAGGTGTGGACTACTAGGTACTACTATACTATACAGCAGTAGCTTAGCCTGTTCACAGAAGTGAGCACTATCAGTCAGGGGGCCTGTGAACCTATGTTTAGTTTGTGCAGGCTTGGCAGATTTAAAGCTGAATGCTGCATGCAGCACGTAAATCAGATTACTGTCCACTCCCTGACAGCAGCAAGCAGGAGTGACAGCGTGCAGACAAAGCTGTTAGGCTATGATGGATGGATGGATGGATGAATGAATGAATGAATGGATGGATGAATGGATGGATGGATGCAGCCGTACACTCTACACACATTGCTCACTGATGTATACCAATCACTGTTCACCACAAAACCAGTTTCTTTTTTTTCATTTTTTTTTTCAGAAGCGTCACTGCGTGCGATAGGTTTTAGGGCTTCACAAGTAACGCACCCACCCCTGGAGTAAACAGAAGCGCTGGGCTTTTCCCATAACCCTTTTGTCCATAGTAGTGCCTGGGTGGTATTATCTCGAAGAGGAAGATAAACTGAGGTCCTTGTACAACACGCGTTTAGTTCAGCGCACGTAACCGAACCCGTGGCAAAACTTCATAGAAAAGCGATATTGTTAATAACAAACAAAAAACGCCGGCAGAAAACAGGGGGGAAATTGCTGTTGTATAATGGTGACGCATTTGCTGCAGTCCTGAAGACAAAGCTAGTTTCACAACAAGTTTTTCTTCTTATTCTTTCTCTCTCTTCGCTCTCTCTCTTCTCTCTCTCTCCATCTCCTCTCTCTCATCTCTCTTCTCTTCAATCTGTCTCTCCTCTCTCGTGTGACGGATAGCTATGGTCACATTTCGCTGGCAATTGACGACCGGTTCGAGTCCGGTTGAGGAGATTTCTCTGGCTTAACATCAGAGCTGACTCCACTCTCCCTAAAAGTCCTTCGATGAACTATAACGAGGCACGCAGAACATCTTGCACACGTTAAATCTGTTCCGCTTTCGTAGAGTAGACATCGTGTGCCGGTGGACAGATGACATTTACAATGATACACACGGACTGGATGAAAAAGACATAGTGTTATTCATTATCTTCGATATAAGAATAACAAATCATCTCTCTCTCTCTCTCTCCCCTCTCTCTCTCTCTCTCTCTCTCTCTCTCTCTCTCTCTCTCTCTCTCTCTCTCTCTCTCTCTGTGTTTTGTTTTTGTTTCTTTGGTAAAGTTTTTTTGTGTATCTTCGCTGGTTTTCTGGTTAACTCAGCCAAGCACAGAGGCTATATCAGACCTGACATTGCAACCTGCTGTGCTTGTTTACAAATAGAGCAGAAAAGAGTAGAGCATTCTACTCTAGTCGACTCGACTATACTCTAATTACAAGGTTGAATGGGACGGGACGGGATGGAACGGGACCGAACGGAACTGTAAACTGTACTGTACTGTATTGTACTGTACTGTACTGTACTGTACTGTACTGTACTGTACTGTACTGTAATGTAATGTAATGTAATGTAATGTAATGTATTGTAATGCACTGTTATAGTATTGTATACTACACAGTGCTACGCTATGATACGCTATAGCAACTTGGGATGAAAATCAAGCTGAGCAGATCAACCTACGGCTATGATTTCGTTTCTTTGTTATCTATCATTTTCCAGAAACCAAATTGTCTTACAACTGAAAAATCTAATCGTGCAGTTCAGTGGGTCTTGAGAGAACACACAAAAGATCAAAAGACACCGATAACCTTGCACATTGCTTTCAAGGTAGAACAGTTAACGGGGGTTCTCTACAACTTCAGGAGTGTCAAGCACTTTGGATTGGGTGTACTTAGAATTCCCGATTGGAGATATGAGCGTGTGAAATATGATTTTTTCCCCCCCGTTCGTCTCTCAGACGATATGCAACCGATTTTCCTATCATTTAGGTAGATACATTTTGACCTCAGGGATGGTGTCTAAACATGGACACTTGTGTGCATGTGGTTTTTGAAATCTTGACATCCGTTCCTACCGGCACCAGATGGCTTGTTCTTCCAATTGGCCGAACGGGCATGTGGGTTAGGGGGGTGTTCCGCGTGCATTCGAGCCTGGGTTTAAAGTTTATCCCAAGGACTTTGACATTCAGTTCTATCTTTTTGTCAAACTGGGAAAAAATGGGTAAGGCTGGGAATCGAACCCAGAATCTTACGGTTTAGGCTACTTGTTAGGCAGGTGAACGTCTTAACCGTTGTGCCGCCTTTTTTTAAAAAAAAATTGTGAAATATGATATAACACACACACACACAGACACACAGACACACAGACACACAGACACACACACACACACACACACACACACACACACACACACTCACTCACTCACTCACTCACACTTATTGCCACACATCAATTAATTGACTGATTAAATATAGATGGTTTGGCAACCGCTACCATATATCAATTAGATCAAAATATAATATTGATGGTTTGGCAAGTTTTCAACACAAAAATCACTGCAGAATAATGAACAGAGAAGTGAAGGAGATAACCTTATTCAAAATCAAAGATTTCATGTGAAAAGCAAATCTATTTCGTTTGATTCAAGTCGGGTAGTATCGAATCAAAAAAGATTCGTCTGTTGCTTACAAAGGTGTTGAGATTTCTTGTAAAACATAAATAATAAATATAGGCTTTTTCCATGTGCAATGGAATAGAAACAGATTTAAGCGCGAGTGTACACACTCATACTGTGCACGCTAGCAAGCACACACACACACACACACACACACACACACACACACACACACACACACACACACACACACACACACACCACACGCACACACACACACACACACACACACACAACACACCACACACACACACCACACTTGACGATCGAGCCAAATCAGCATAAAAGGCACACTGAGTGAGTGACCATCGCGGAATGTGGACTGACCTCTAAATGCAGGCTGTACTGCTCATTTTTAAGGGTGCAGTTGGTGGACCGTTAATCTTCTGCACACGCGGCGCCACAGTCCAGCGCCACTTCCCACACCCTCCTCTGATCCCATTCTGCACCGGCTGGCCGCCTGAAAGTCAGTGATGCATGATTAGTGACATGAAGTGATTGGTGTGAATTAGTTAGTGTTGGCACACAGATAGCTGGGGTGAACCAGCACGGAGGAAACTTTGACCTGAAAATGTAGATGCAGCAAAATTTCTACGCTACCTTTCTGGCGAACCGAAAACAACATATTTCAAACACCATTACTGGCCTATTTGACCTATGCCTATGAATTCCCTTGAGAACAAAGGGCCGCAACAACACCCCTCCGACGGACTCGGTTCTGGGAGATCCTCTTCAGCTCGGCCCACGTCATTCCGGTTGCCTTCGTCTCTGCTTCAATGCTGACCCATGCTTAAAGCTTTTGTCAATTATAAATAAATGTGCCGATGTTCACATTAAAGTGTTGTTACGAGCCGAAGTCGGATGCGCTGGGCCTGACTTGTCAGGCGCTTAACGGCAGCGCAACACATTTTATGCTCATATGACAAACAGCAATAGTTACTTTTGAATGGTCAATTGTTGTTACACGCCGAAGTTGATGCGCTGGGCCCGATTTGTCAGGCACTTAACGGCAGGGCAACACATTTTATGCTCATATGACAAACAACAATAGTTACTTTCTGAACGTTCAATAAAAGAGAAATGTTGTTATACTGTAAATATGTGTTGAGATTGTCTTCAGCCATGACAAGCTCTCGGCATAAGAGACTGCATTTTTCTTTATAAGAGATAAAAATCATCCTAAGTATGGCTGCTTATATGGAGAGTAGGTCCCTGAAACTGTCCTACACGCAAGTTTCTCATGCAGGGTGTTCTTTTGTTTTCACAGTGATTGCCAGGGCGGGAGGATCAAGACACAGAGTGCACGTTTTGAATGACCCCCAGGGTGTTCAGCTGAAAAATGGGTACAACAACAAAACCATTTCTTTTCTGGAGGATTGGACTGAAAGAAAAGCTTGAATACAAACGGTCTGAAATAGCTTGTTTCTCAGAAGCATACATCATAAGTATGGACTGTAAAAAGATATACAAACATGCACATACGCATATGTATATGGTCTAATGGTTAGAGCACCGATTTTGTTTCTTCTGTTTATCACGGAGGGCGTGATGAAAGAAGAATAACAGACGTCCTAACAACTTCATGCATTACTTGAAAACTACTGATTTAAAAAAAAATCATCAGTATTGATCTTATTTGGCGCTATGCCAGCCCCCGAGATAGGTTAAGTGATGGCTAGGCTGTAAAACACATGAATGACAATGACAATAACAAAAATTTAATGATACGTAATGTAAAGGTGTCCCATAACCTAGGCGGTCGTAGGGGAGCGAGGCATCAGAGACCTCAACTTCTCTAGAGGCTAGCATATTGAGGGCAGCGCCCATCTCTTCTCCCTCAATCCATAAGTACAAGAACAATAATAATGATGGTGATGAAGATGATGGTGAAACTGATGATGGTGCCACTGCTGCTTCTGCTGGTACCCAAAACCAAAGTTCTATGAGGCTAAGGCACAAAGAGCCAGCGAAACCAATGCCTTTTTGTTTCTTGTAATTATCAAGTCATTTCATTAAACATCCTACACAGAACAAAAATGACAATTCTTTCCATGATAAATATCAGCAGTCTACCAGGTCCAAGATCTGCAGTGTTGATGTAAATTTGGACAAAAGAAGAGGAAGATTGCTACAGTCTGATTTTCTAAGCTTTACGCTCGCACAGTGGATGATACACAACAGTATTGTTTCAGGTTTCCTACTGATCCACCAACAAGCTCAACGAACATCTTGCGCACACGTTAAATCCTGTTCCGCTTTTCGTAAGAGTAGGCCATTGTGCGCCGGTGGGAACATATGACAATATTTATAAAACTGCATACACACGGGGACTGGATGAAAAAAAGCACATGAGTGCTTATTCCATTATCCTCGATATAAAAAGACAAAATAAATAAATAAATAAATAAATAATAACGTCTTGCAGGAACCGACCGGAGCTGGTAAAACCCTTCACAAACCTAGAACTTCCTAGTCAGGAGTCCCTCACTGCACGAACCAGTTACGACGTGTGTGAACGCACGCAGAACATCTTGCGCACACGTTAAAACCTGTTCCGCTTTTCGTATGATGAGTAGGCCATCGTGTGCCAGTGGGAACAGATGACATTTACAAAAAAATTGCATACACATATGGACTGAATGTAAAAAAAACACAAGAGTGATTATTCCATTATCCTCGATATAAAAGAATGAATGAATAAATAAATAAATAAATAAATAAATAAATAAATGAATAATAAAATAAGTAAAAACCACTGGCACCCAGCCATGGTGACCAGCCTAGCATCTGATTCAGTGAATTGGAAAACGATCCTGGAAGACTGTCAGAGAAGAATCAGAAGCAAAATTGACAGGAGTGGGGTGGAGTGGGGTGTGATGGGGGGGGGGGGGGGGGGGGGGAGGGGGTGCATGATCAAGCTCCAAGCAACTGACGTAAACCTGTACCACCATTTTTTAAGGCTGTGACAGAAAAACCCTGTCTCTCTTGTCCGTTGTTGTCTGGCAACCACAGACCAAAGCCCTTTTAATACCTCTTTCTCTCTTTTATTTCCAACTCTGCCTGTTATGTCTCTCCTCCTTCCAGTCTTGTCAAGTCTTTGATGTCTCTCCATACAGCTGGATCAACCCCCTACTTCTCCCCCCTTCCCCCCCCTCCCCCCCATTCCACCTTCCTGCTGCCACACAGCCCTGTCTGTTCTTCTTCCTCCAGTACAGAGAAGAAGTAGAGTCTTCCTCTTGGAGGGGTGAGGGTCAGTGCCAGACAGCCCCCCCCCCTCACACACACACACACACACACACACACACACACACACACACACACACACACACACACACACACACACACACACACACACACACACACACACAGCCCCCCACAGCCTTCACATCATAACGTGTGTTGTTGGGTTTTTTTTCCCTTGTCCCTCATGATGATGACGAATCAGCGTAGTAAGAGGCGTGGGTTTTGCTGTGTTTTTGCTTCACTGTCTTTTTAAAGTTGTTTGTCTCTTTCTTTCTTTATACCTTTGTATTGTTGTTGTTATTGTTTTTTTGAGGGAGTGGGGTTTTTTTTAGTTGGTGCGTGGAGGGGGGGGGGGGTTGTAATTAAAGTTGTTTGTTGTTGTTGCTATTGTCTTCGTTGATGTCTCGTTGTTGTTTTTGTTTGCCTTTTTTGTTTTCTTTTGGCAACTCAGGTTGGCTGGTTGGAGTGTTTGGTGGGTGGGGTCCTTACACACACACACACACACACACACACACATACACACACACACACACACACACACACACACACACACACGCACACACACACACTTCAAGACTGAAATCTTGATACTAAAGTCACGTTTCATACACACGGTACCAGCATTCAAGGCAAAACCTCCCTCCCTTACAGATACTGAAGTCTGGTACAAACAGTGCTGCATTCACTAAAGCTCTGTAGACACCGTGACGCCTGCCCTCCACTATGCCTCTTTTCAAGCCCCTCTCCACAAGTATAGTTCTTCACCTAGGCTGAAGAAATCAATCAGTAAATGTACAGATCGATTTCTTTCAATCAGCAATTCAAAAGAATCGATCCCGGCCCACTGGGTCCCCTAGCAGCGGACAGCTAATCAGCAGTGGGGAGGGGAGGGGGGATAAGCCAGGTGTCCCTGACTACGTGCTGCAGTGACGTTGGTCACCAGCACTGGCCACGGCCACAGCTGCACTGGACAGCTCCTGGCCTTTTCTGGCCGCTTAGCGGGATTAAGGACAGAGGGACAGACAGACAGGGAAGGGGGGGGGGAGAGGGGGGAGAGACCCAGCACTGGCTGAAGTGAAGCAGCCAGGGGGAGGGAACTTGGCGGGTAGGTGTAGGTAGGCAGGCTGTGAGTGTTTGTCTTCCATCTGCTCTCAGCTGAGCCTTTTTTTCTTTTTTTCTTTCTTTTTTTTTGAGATCAGATTTTCAGACTTTCCTGTCATCAGCTACGATGTGATAGAATCGCATATGTAGCCTCGGGAGTACTGAATAGGGAATCTTTGTTTTCCTACTCCTATTGTGATGGACACGAATGATTGAGCATGCATTATTCGCTCAGCTGAGCTTGACACGGTGTAGAATAAGGTGTGGATGGGTAGACCTAAGGATCATTATAATGCCACCTGAATGGATGCATATAAGTCACAAGAAATGGAGCTGAAAAATCTTTCTCTCTAGCTCTCTTCTCTTTTGTCTGTGTTCCTTTACCGGGTGTGGTGGGTTGTTCCTGGTCTTCAACTGTGCTTGTGACCCTGCAGGTCTGCCTGCTGGCCTCAGTCGACACATTCCAACTTTAGCATATATTTACGGGATGCATGCTGGGTCGGTTCGTGTTTTCATAACCCACCACATGCTGACAGGAATTATGGGGGTTTTAACGTGCACAATTCGACCTTCTACATTTTGTACACGTACATATGCTAGCAGGTCTGCACATTAACTTGATCTGGGAGATCGTATAAATCCCCAACCCTTAATTTACCAGACGCCACTGCCGAGATTCGAGCTCATGACTTCATAGACCCCTAGGATTGAAGTCAAATGATCTTAACCACTCGGCTATAGTGTCCGTGGAAAAATAGTCCTGATTAAGGATGAGGTTGTACAGAGCCACATCAAGAAAATGCTAAAGGCAAGTTTAAAACGTAACCAGGTAGTTTAAAGGTGTGAGGGTAAAACCTAACCAGGTAGTTTAAAGGTGTGAGGGTAAAACGTAACCACTTAGTTTAAAGGTGTGAGGGTAAAACGTAACCACTTGGTTTAAAGGTGTGAGGGTTAAACGTAACCACTTGGTTTAAAGGTGTGAGGGTAAAACGTAACCACTTGGTTTAAAGGTGTGAGGGTAAAACGTAACCACTTAGTTTAAAGGTGTGAGGGTAAAACGTAACCACTTAACCCTCTTGTTGTTGAATTCTACAGAGCTAAACTGCCTGTAGATTTTGAATTCTTTTAAAAGTTTTCTACCCCAAACTGACATAGTCTACTCCTGAGACAATTGTCTGTGTGCATGACAAGCTATCAAGCTGAAATTTTGTCACAAGCTAGATATATCTTTGTACTTGCATTTTAAGACAAGTTTACATGTCTGGTCACAAAATGTCGTGTCGTTGTCACCTTATTTGTCACCAATCACAGGTAAAAGTATGTTGTATACAATAAACCAGCAAAATATATATGGAATAGACACAAATTCATACATGTAAGTGTTGAATAAAGAACTGATGCCTAGCTAACGTGTTTATTAATGTTTGTGTGCAATTGTACTTCAAGGATGTGTCACACAATGTCCTCATAACACCTATTGTTTTATATGTCTTGATGAGGCATACTTTTTGTTTAACTGGTTTTTTGTCTTTTGAAAACAAGGAATATTCAATCAATATCTTACCTATATACTGCATTTCAGATGTCTATGTCTTACCACATGTTTGTTAAGTGCACAGAAGTGTAATATTGTACATAAGTGTCACATTGTCACCAGTGTCACCACACAGGTGTGACAAACATAAAACAACACAGAACTTCTGTAATTCTACAAAATTTTAATCGTGATAGCCTTTAAAGTAGTCATAGCGATGGCACAGGGACACATCACATCACAGAAAGCACAAAATGTGGATGTGTCGGGGGTGTACCTATCGCTGTCACCTGTGGCATCTTGGCAGACTTGAGGTCTATTTTCTTTTCCTTCCCGGTATTTTCGTCATCAGCAAATCTGTCCGTTGAGTTTCAAATAAAAAGTGTGGTATTAACTAGAAAATAGACAAAAGGCGTCACATTTTCTGGCGTTTATGCTGCGGACCTCCCCCCTCCCCGTCAAATTTCTCCACAGCGTGTGGGTAGCACAGGTCGCCACCTTGCAGGAATGTGCCGTGTAGTCGGGTTCATTCTTCTCTCTAACTGCGTTATTTCCTTTCTCTTCTCCCCCGTCAGCTTTTTATTTCTGACTCACTTAATATTTTTCATTGAATTTTTTCTACTTCCAATGCAAACACGTTCATTTTATTGTCTAGTTAGTTAGATGAATCGTCTGCTACCAACGAAGACGCCATTTTTTTTCGCCACGCGTTATGAGTGAAAGGCGTTTCTATCGCCAGCCTTGCTTTCTTCCTTCCCTCCCAAGTACACACTGTTAGTGGTCTAAATTTATCACTGGCACCATCTGAAACCTTCCCTGCATCGCCCCACCAAATTTCAGACACATTGTGTGAGAACCACGAGGTATGTGTGTGATGGAAAAGTACTGCCCACGTGGTCAGGACCAACGGGCGGCTACAGCCGAATCTAGCAGCAGGTGCTGTTACGGGCGGCTGCGGCCGCAACGGGGCTAAGACGGTTAATTTAAAGGTGTGAGGGTTAAACGTAACCACTTGGTTTAAAGGTGTGAGGGTAAAACATAACCACTTGGTTTAAAGGTGTGAGGGTAAAACATAACCACTTGGTTTAAAGGTGTGAGGGTAAAACATAACCACTTGGTTTAAAGGTGTGAGGGTAAAACATAACCACTTGGTTTAAAGGTGTGAGGGTAAAACATAACCACTTGGTTTAAAGGTGTGAGGGTAAAACATAACCACTTGGTTTAAAGGTGTGAGGGTTTTCCCTTTGGGGTTGGGGGCTTTTTTTCATATTATAGGCTACAGAATCAAGACAGCACTATGACAGGTGGGAGGACAGGTGGAGAATAGAGTTACAGTAACATTGGGCAATCAGATATTTGGGTTTTTTTTTTAGGGGCAATAAGATTTTCTAAACATCAGAACAACAGTGTGTAGGGGAAGATTTATGGGGGGATACACCTACCAATAGAGAACTTCAGGGATGAAATGAGGGACACTTTTTTCAACACCATTGTCAGCTTTAAAGACAGGGCGAGTTCTGTTAATGTTTGTTTGCAACATAGTTTGTTTTGTTTTTTTGCTTGTTCGTTGGTTGTTGGGTTTTTTTGGTAATATACTTGATTTGGTGGTGTGCTTTTTTATTTTAAAGAAGACATTATCTCAAAAAAGTCAGGAATATAAAGAATGGTTAAAAACACAACACAGCTAGAAGTAACAATCGTATAGAACCAGTATTGTACAATAAACGTGAACAAATTTTTAATAGTCAAAACCACAAACGTCTCACCATTGGTACACCTCGAAACTCTAACCAACAAAACAAAAACCAACAAACAACAGAAAAAGCCCAGAGTTGTATGCTAAATAAGAAACATTACGAAATACTTCCTTATGTGATTCAGTGAGTGGTTGCTGCTGTTTCAGAACTGGGGCACAAACAAAGGAAGTATTTCAGCACAAAGGGATGCTGCTGCATAGTTATGATAACAAAGAACAGCGCGTCCTTGTCAGCTCCCAAACACGATACGTAACTTTTGTTTTTGGACAAATTCAAAGAGACCTATCCTCTTCTTCGTCGTCGTCCAACGTTCAGACATCAACTTTTGTCGTCCGTTATATGAGTGAAAGCCGCCGCTGTAGCCGAGTGGTTAGGGCGTTGGACTCGTAATCTAAAGGTTGCGGGTTCGATCCCAGCTATTCCGCTATGGCGTTGTGCCCTTGGAAAAGGCACTTTACGGCTATTTTCTCACTCCACCCAGGTGTAAAAGGGGTACCAACCTTGTGTTGGGGGTTAACCCTGCGATAGACTGGCGTCCTGCCCAGGGGGGAGTCTGTGACTCTCAGTCGCTTAACGTCACAGAAACCGGGATAAGCACCGGCCTGATGAGCCTTAGGCTCGGGATAGACTTTAACTTTTAACTATATGAGTGAAAATCCGTCACGCTGCCGTTAAGCGCTTCACAAGTCAGCCCCAGCGACTTCGGTATAAGAGAGAATTGTTTTCGTACTTGATTAAACAAACTTGAAAGAAAAAGGCAGGAAAATGGACCAAGAAGGCAGAAAATCGACATGTTTGTGACAGGAAGAAAATGGACAAGGAAGATCAAATCAAATCAAATCAAATTCTTTTATTTTCGAGGATAATGAATAAGTCATTCGGATGAGACTATAAACCGAGGTCCCGTGTGCGAACACACGCAGAACATCTTGCGCACACGTTAAAATCCCGTTCCGCCTTTCGGAAGAGCAGGCCATCGTGTGCCGGTAGGAGCGGATGACAAAATTATATTAAAAAAAACCAGCATGCACACAGGTGTCGTGTTTAGACACCATCCCTGAGGAGAAAAAAAATAATGGGTAGGCGCTGCACTTGTGGCAACGTGCTCTCCCCGGGGAGAGTAGCCCGAATTTCACGCAGAGAAATCTGCTGTGACATAAAGTGGTATAAAAAAAAAATAATAATAATAAATAAAATAAGCACTCGTGTGCTTCTTTTTTTTTTTTACACCCAGTCCCCTTTGTTTGAAGAAACAAAGAGAGTGACAAAAAAGAGGAAATTTCAAGCACAGAACTTTGAGGAGGTGGGGAAATCTTCGGCAGCAGCAAAATCAGTGCTAAATCACAGCGAAACCTCTACAGGACATAATTAATGACAAAAGAAAAGACCAAGGTGAAGATAGTGGTCTAATGATTTATTGCGATGACAGCAGCAGGGGAAAGCTGACAAGGAGAATATACCTCGGTATGTGTGTGAGTGTAATTTTTGTATAGATCTCCAATCTCTTTTTTTTATTTTTTATAGATATTATTCCCCACTGGAGTGGGATTAATTAGCCTTCGCCTGGAGCTCGTGATCGGATGGCCCAGGTACCAGCCACCCTCTGAGACACCCGTTCAAGGTGGTTTTTCCCCTGGAGTTAACATCAGAACCAACTCCACTCCTCCAAAAGTGCTGTGGATGAGACTATAAACCGAGGTCCCGTGTGCAACGCAACGCACACGTTAAAAAACCCGTTCTGTCTTTCGGAAGAGCAAGTCATTGTGAGCCGTTACTACTGAATTACGATTTTTTTTTTTAATGCTTGCACTCTGGTGTCATGTTTATGTGAAAATAGCATCCCTGATGTCGGAATGCGGCTACTTTAACGGTTGGGTAAATGGTGGTTTTTGCAAGATCTCTCGATTAATAAACCTCCAAGCTGTTGCTAAGGATCAACCAAAACAAAAATCCCATGCTCACTTGGTGCACACCACCAAACTACTACAAGTATCTGGTAAACAACTCTCAAGTGCTTTTTTTTTCAACTCTCAAGTGCTAGATCTATGTCTAATCAGCGATTCCTTGACAAAATGAAAGGGATGAGGAGAAGTTGTGAGTGTGGGTGGACTCTCTCTCTCTCTAAGCTTTCAACCAGGTTCATTATTAAAGTCAACTGGATTATGTTTATTCAGGGAAAGGGACCGGCCCCAATCAGAATAACAAGAAGTCAGGATCGGGATTAACCGACGTGGAAAACGGATAAGGATGGCAGGGGATAATCTGGTCGGAAGGAAATAGTTTCTGCACAAGGATTGTCTGCTCCTAATTTTGTCCTTCACGGAGGAGACTAGAGTCTGGCTCTACTTTCTCACACTGGCCCGGGTAAAGGGATAATAGAGAAAAGGAGTAGTGGTTTCTGCTTGACCGAGACATGCACGTGTTTAGTTTGGACCCATTCCAAAGCACTGTAGGCAAATTTGGAACGCGCAGTGAAAGAGAAGTAGAGTCCACTTTCAGACGAAGGCCTTCAGCTTTTTTGCGCAAATTCTGCCGTTTGATTTGGATAGATACACAAAAATATAGATATGAGTTGGATCCTATATTACTCGCAGATAAAATAATGTTGACATCGCACAAATCTGTCAATATATACCGTCTAGTATCTGTCGGTATTGTATTGCACACATCGGTGTGCGTGATACAATGGTAACATATTATACTAGATGGTAGAGTGGTATATAAAACAGATAAAATAAGAACATATAAACATCACAGGAACTTAACCACACGCCCAGCATCGTTTGATTCATTTTCCTGACAAATTGACAGCAATAATAGTAATAATGATAATAGTAATAATAATGATAATGATAACAACAATAATAATAATAATAATAATGATGATGATGATGATGATGATGATGATGATGATGATGATGATAATAATAATAACAACAACAACAACAACAACAACAACAACAATAATACATGGGATTTATATAGCGCTGAATCTTGTAGAGTACACAAATCAAAGCGCTTTTGTTGACAAACAACAACAACTTAAATCTAGTACATAATAATCATATTAGCCTACTTTAATGCTTTGATCCTAACCGTGCCTTAATGCTGTACATTATCCTCATTATCCTCATTCTGGCAAAAAGTTGTGCCAGTTATTGATGTCAGCTAACTGCCAAGGTCTTCACCAAAATGTTATGTTGTAAAATGTTGTGTTGAGATTGCCTCCAACCATGACAAGCTCTTAACATAACAGCCTGCGCTCTCCTTTAATTAAGGGAGAAAAAGTCCCTGAAGTTGGAGTATGGCTGCCTTTATGGCGAGACACTTGAAAACAGTCATACACGCAAACCTCATTCAGTGTGCAATTTCAATCTTGCAGCGATTCCCAGGTGGGATGAGTGAGTCAGAGTGTACATTCTGGGTGACCCCCAGAGTGTTAAGCTGGGGAACACACACACACACACACACACACACACACACACACACACACACACACACACACACACACACACACACACACACACACACACACACACACACACACACACAATAACAATAACAATAACAACAACGACGACGACGACGACGACGACAACAACGACAACAACGTCCTCATTCAACCCATAGTTAATTGGTTCACTCTGATCAAGAGTCTGGATAGCTCCATTGCTA
>CM060327.1:30333397-30348397 GCA_030674155.1 Stramonita haemastoma | reverse complement strand
GGTGTGGGAGGGGAGGGGCAGTGTTTGTACACTCCTTCCAGTGACGGCAGATGGGACCATTGTCTCAACACGCATCCTGTCTGCTCCTTTCCTTTCTCTGATGGCACCTTCCTCCAACCTCCCACCCACCCCACCATCATCCCACTCCATGCCATTCCTTTTATCATCATCTCTAGCCATCAGATGGCATAGACCTCTTCAAGTTCAAACACATCTGGAGCTCCACATTCCAATCCTTATAAGCTCAGCAGAGAAGAGCGTTTCAGAGGGTGCAAAGACAAATTGGAGAGTCATCATCTTAGAAGATTGCATCTAGATGCAAATGTATGTCAGGAAGCATGGCACCGAGCGAGATTTAAGTGTCAAGAGCAAGGTAGTCACGAAGGAATGGGAGAGTGGAGAGAGAGAGAGAGAGAGAGAGAGAGAGAGAGAGAGAGAGAGAGAGAGAGAGAGAGAGAGAGAGAAGAAGAGAGACAGACAGACAGACAGACAGACAGACAGACAGACAGAGACAGACAGACAGACATAGAGACACAGACAGACAGAAGACAGACAGACGAGAGACAGACACAGAGAGAGACAGAGACAGACAAAGAGAGAGAGACGACAGAGAGAGAGAGAGAGAGAGAGTGTGTGTGTGTGTGTGTGTGTGTGCATGCGTTCGCGTGTGTTCTCTGTGTGTGTTGTGTGTGTGTGTGTGTGTGTCTGTCTGTTGTCTGTTTGTCTGTCTGTGTATCTATGTGCATGTGTGTGAGTGTGTCTGTATGTCTGTCTGACTGTGTGGTGACAACAGAGCAAGAGAGAGAAGCTTGGGGACAGAAGAGGGGGGGGGGGGGGGAAGGCTGCACAGAGGCACAGGAGGATCTGATGACAACTGTTGATTATGTTGCTGTTGGGGGATGAGTGGCCCCTCTCTACTGAGGGAGAGGACAAATGAACTGTCCCTCACAGTGATTGTTGGCTATAATGAAGGCAAGAAGGGTGACAGGCTGTGTTAAAGCTCCCCATTTAATAGGATCACCCCTGAGATAACTGTTGGTTCTGGGTGGAAGTGTTACAGAACAGTCACCAGGAGTTGGTGGCTGGGTCAGTTCTATCAAGGTCTAAATCAAGGGTTCTGTTTCTGTTAGACCTGGCACTTTTGAAAACAGGGTGTGTGGGTGAAACCCAACAGGGTATCCTACACATGCCATGTAGGCTACCTTGTGTGAAAGATAGGGGGTGACGTTTTGCGGGATGTGTTTGAGCCTATCAGCGCAATTTTAGCATCACAGCGCAGCAGGAGAACAACATAATTATTTCGAAAGAACAATACTGTGGTTGTCACCCTACGGTGCCATGTCAACTATATAGTATCACGTCACCCTGTAGTGTCACCCATCACCTTGTAGTGTCACACTACCCTGTCATGATTTTTTCAGAATAATTCTGAGAGTGAGACAGACGGAAAAGACAGACAGGCAGACAAACAGACAGACAGGCAGGCAAGCAGAAACAGAGAGATGGTCAGCTGAGGTATCAAACTTTGATACCTACTTAGAATATCCAGCCATCCTGTCTCTTAATAAAGAAAAGATGTCGCTATGGATTTAAAATCAGTAGCTTAACTCTACTGTCTCAAAATCTCATCACAGTTATACCTTTAGGTGCACCACAATCACATACACTTCACAGATAGGCTTCCTCTGATAAGAGTATCTGGCACCTAGAGAAATATACAAGTAATAAACGCTATGATTTTGATCAAAGATGAAGCTGTACACGCACCAACCAGTTTCACTATGACACTCACATAAGGAAATAAACAACTAACAAACAGTATGATTTTGATCAAAGATGAAGGCTGTACACCCCACCAACCAGTTTCCCCATCACTCTCTTCATGTAGGCCAGTCCTCCATGTTACTGAAATGTTGCGATCTGTTTACATCCGAATAATATCCACCCTGTGTCATTTCAGGCAGGGATGGGTGCCTCAAGGTGACGATTCCAGCCGGGACACACAGAGTTAATTCGGACACACAGAGTTAATTCGCGTGTCAGGCCATCAGCCCCCTACTGCTGCAGGCTGGGAAGCAAGGAGTTAACCCTTCTCGGCAGGGGTCGTGTCAGCCTGGATGGCCGTGAAAATGGTCCCCACCCCCCGCCCCTTGTTCTCTCACGTCCTGATTCCGATTCTCATCACAGCTTGGCCTGACCCAGGCAACAGGTGAGGACCACTGCTGGTCATGATAGAAGAGAAGCGTGGCTGGCACGCCAAGTGCTGGCATGTGTGGTGATGGTCGGCGTGGTCAGTCCAGTATAATGCTAGGAGGTTAGGTTCCACTCTCCCTGTTGTTGTTGTTGTTAGATTTGGAATGATTGGAATGAAGAGATGGGGAGGAGGGGGGGGGGGTATTAGTGGGATCGTAAAATAGAACCCCTTTTTTTTCTTTTTTTTTTGTTGAGATCAGATTTTCAGAATTTCCTGTCATCAGCTACGATGTGATAGAATCAAAATAGAACCCATTCTCCCGAAAAAAAAAAAAATCCAAAATAATGATGTGATTCCGTCAAATATTCACAGGTTTATAATAAATTTGTCCATTTAGAGAATACGTAGCTACGTTGCAGAAACGTGTGTGGGAGCATGTGGGATACCTGTTGTTTGCACAGAGGGCATAATGTGTTAAATAAAAAAAAAAGTATATATTGTTTTTATACCGCTGTATGTCACAGCAGATTTCTCTTCGTTAAATTTGGGCTGTTCTCCCCGGGGAAAGGTTGTCGCCACAAGTACAGCGCAAACCATTACTTTTTTTCTTTTCCCTCTCTGCAACTGTATTTGTTTCCCTATCAGAGTAGCTTTTCTCTATAGAATTCTACAGAATTGTTGCCGTGGGTTCTGTTACGCACGCTAAATAATGATATGTAACACATGGGACCTCGGTTTATCGTCCCATCCGAAAGACTATAACCCAGACAACCACTCATGGTCTAATGGATGGGGGAAAAGGTTTGGGCCCAAACGGGATTCGAACCACCTCGCACTCCGATCTGGACTTTTCGCTTTCTAGGCAGGCGGGTTACATCTAGACCACCCTTTTGAAATGTATGGTGCTGTAAACCCTATCATGACTTGTACAAGACTCATTCTTTTATCCCTATCCTCTGCTCCTAAGCTACTAACTGAAGATCGCTGTTTGAGATAACAAAGTGTTTGAATTCAATTGACACCCAGTTCCTCACCTTGCCAACATATCCTTTGGAAGTACCCGAAGTAAGTGACATACTATAGCCTCAACATTGACACTTTCTTGTGCAAGGCCTCTCATCCTCTATCAGTTTCATCTCAACTTGTTGCTTCATAAAATACATCATTTTTGGGGTGGCCCGAGGTGCTGAGGTGGGAGAGCTTGCGGGAGCGTGGGACCTCCGACTTCCTGGTTCGCGGCTGCAAGTCCTGATATCAGCTTCTGCTGGAAAGGACTATAATTCTACTGAAAGAAAAATCATCCTGTATTTACAAACTTTTTCCAAGTTCTTCTCAAGGTGTGAGGAGTGACAGCACAGGCCCTGGGAGTCTGGGACTGTTAAGTAGCCTAGTGGGATGGAGGAGACACTCAACAACACCCTCAGTTTTTCTAACAGGTTCTGTTACACACACACACACACACACACACACACACACACACACACACACACACACACACACACACACACACACACACACAGATGCGCGCACGGACGCACACACATACACAAACACATGCGCGCACCCACGCACGCGCGCACGCACACACACACACACACACTGTACACACACGCACACGTACACACACACACACACACACACACACACACACACACACACACACACACACACACAGATGCACGTGCGTTTTTGTTCCTAGATTGATAGCTGGGTAGATTAAAAAAAATTAAAAAAGTAAATGCATTGCAGAACATCTTGCGCACATGTTAAATCCTGTTCTGCCTTTCGAAAGAGTAGGCCATTGTTTGCCGGTGGGAACAGATGACAAAATTTACAAATCTACATGCACACGGGGACTGAATGTAAAATAAAAGTACATGAGTGCTTATTCCATTATGCTCGATATAAAAGAATAAATATATAAATAAAATAGATAAATACACACGCACGCGTGCGTACACACGAAAGCACTCACACTCACGCACACATATACGTACGCAAGTACACACGCACGCATACACACATACACACACGTGCGCATATGTTTTTGTTCGTGTTTTTGTTTCTAGAAAGATCGCTTGATGGGAGGAAAAGCATTGCTAATTCAATGTCCCATCTGGAAATAAAACTTTGTTTTTGAACTTGACTTCGACATTAACTTTAACTTTGACTGTCACACACACACACACACACACACACACACACACACACACACACACACACACACACACACACACACACACACACACACACACACACACACCTACACACACACACACACACACACACACACACACACACACACACACACACACACACACCCCCCAAAGAGAACTTTCAAAGAGGTACCAGCTGACGCAAGAAAACCCTCTTCTTTCCTGGCCAAGCCCCCTATGACCCCATCCCCACTGCTCCTCAAGACCCTTCAGGATGTGGAGGGGGTCCAGAGAGACCAGGACTCTGCCAGTTCTCATCCATTCCGGGTGGGCAGTTGCCGTTGCCGGGTAGCAGTACACCCCAAAACTCTTCTCTACATCCTGTAGTTGAGGTAGGCCTACTTAGCTTGGGTAGGATGGAGGCAGTCTGATTCACACGCCCTAAGCTTCATGGGGCCCTAAGCTTCATGGGACCGCCAGCAGTTATAGGCTGAGAAAGGTAAAACATTAAGTTGAATTCTGTCCCCTAATTTTAATCAGGAACTCCCTCCACTGGGATCTTAGAATAACCACAGCCAGGACTGAGCCACTTCCCATCCATTCCGGGGGTCCAGTTGCCGTTGCTTGGTAGCAGTACACACCCAAAGCTCTTCTCTACATCCTCTTAGAGGAGGTACTTAGCTTGGGAAGGAAAGACTCCATCTGATTCACACCAACCTACAATTTACATTGATGGGAAGGGTCAGCCAGGAGCTAGGCCTAGTTGAGTAAGGTAGGCTAAAATGTTTTATGGCGCTTTGAAGTCTGTCCCCTAAGTTAATCAAGAATCCCCCTCTGCTGGGATCTTAAAATATAACCTCAGCCAGAACTGAGCCACTTCCCATCCATTCCGGGGGGGGGTCCAGTTGCCGTTGCTTGGTAGCAGTACACCCCCAAGGCTCTTCTCTACATCCTCTTAGGCCTAGTCAAGGCACTTAGCTTGGGAAGGACAGCCACAGGTTGAGTCACAAAGCCCTGCACTTTACCTTGATGGGACCATCCAGCAGGTAGGCCTACTTGAGTAAGGTACAACAGTTCTTGGTGTTTTGACTCCCCTCTGCTGGGATCTTAAAATATAACCTCAGCCAGGACTCAGCCAGTTCTCATCCATTCCGGGTGGGCAGTTGCCGTTGCCGGGTAGCAGTACACCCCAAAGTTCCTCTCTACATCCTCTTAGTGGAGACACTTAGCTTGGGAAGGACGAAGACACAGATTGAGTCACACAGCCCTGCACTGTACCTTGATGTGACCATCCAGCAGGTAGGCCTACTTGAGTAAGGTCAAACAGTTTGTGGTGTGTTGAATTCTGTCCCCTACTTAACTCAGGACTCTTCCTCCACTGGGATCTTAAAATAACCTCAGCCAGGACTCAGCCAGTTCCCATCCATTCCGGGTGACCAGTCCCCGTTGCCGGGTAGCAGCATACCCCAAAGCACCTCTCTACATCCTCTTAGAGGTGGTGCTTAGCTTGGGAAGGATGGGCACAGTCAGCTTCACACGCCCTGCTATCTACTTTGATGCGACCGCCAGCAGTTGGTTGAGAAAGGTAAATCTCCCTCCGCTGGGATCTTAGGATAACCTCAACAACAACAACAAAACAACACGCATGCACGCACACAAGCAAACACACATACACACACAAACACACACACTTCGCGCGCGCGCGCGTACACACACCACACTTCGCGCGCGCGCGTGCACACACACACACACACACACGCACACACACACACACACACGCACACACACACACACACACACACACACACACACACACACACACACACACACACACACACACACACACACACACACACACACACACACAGCACTCGTCTGCATATCTAAAGAAAAAAATGGCAAAAACAGACCCAGATGGAGTGAGAAAAGAGCACATATGCATACACACACGTACGCACGCACACACGCACGCACCCCCCCCCCCCATACACACACACACACACACACACACACACACACACACACACACACACACACACACCACATTCCCACTAAAACAGGCATACCACACATACACGCACGTAAGTATGCGTATGTAAAGAAAAACAAAAGCCCAAAACAGACAAAGAGAAAAGAGCACATACATGTATATTACACACATAAAACGGACAGCGACATAGTGAGAAGACACACTGCGGCAGGTTTTAGATGGTGAGATGGTCACGAACAGACATAGCCAGAGATTAAGGTTACAATGCCCTATATAGCCCCGCCAACCACGAAAGCCATGTCAAGGCTCTTGGCTCGTTGATTATCGTCTGAATTAGAATAATGACATGGGTAGTCTGAGAACGACAGAGACCCATATAGCGTGCAGCACTCTTTAGCTAGCATTCCTGCCACATACCATCATCACAACTTTTCTTCTCTTTTTGGGGATAGGTATAGTGTTCTCTCATCTACACAGGGGGGACGGGATAGCCTAGTGGTCAGAACATTACACTGGCAATTTGACGACCCGAGTTCGATTCCCGTTGGAGGGGATTTTTCCCCTGGAGTTAACATCAATGCTGACTCCACTCTCCCCAAAAGTCTTTCGGATGAGACTGTAAACCGAGGCCCCGTATGCGAACGCACACAGAACATCTTGCGCACACGTTAAATCCTGTTCCACTTTTCGTAAGGGTAGGCCATCGTGTGCCGGTGGGAACAGATGACAATATTTACATAAATGCATACACACGGGGACTGGATGAAAAAAGCACAATAGTGCTTGCCCCATTATCCTCGATATAAAAGAATAAAATAAAATAAAAAATTAAACCTACACTAATTAATACTTTTGCTACCTAAATGAGGGGGGGGGGGGAGTGGGAGGAAGGAGACGACCGCATAGGCAAATATCCACCACTGGTGAACCTCGGAGCTCTCGAAAACAAAACCTCTCACTTTCATTTGTCGTTAAACTAATTAATTAACCTATCAGACAAGAAAACAATCAAAGAAAAGTAGGTTATCTTACATAAAGGTTTTTTTTTTGGTTTTGTTTTCCTTCCTCGGCATAGTCTAGAGATTCGATATTCCACTATGGTGAGATTTTTTTTTTGTCCTCCACTACTTTTTCCTCAATATGGTGAGATTTTTGTGTATGCGACCGTTTTTGTTCACCATTAAGGTATCTGCATTCGGACTTCGGGAATAATGTCTAAACACGACACCTGCGTGCATGCGTTTCTTTTTTTTTTATCATTCATAACTACTGAAACAAATGGCCTACTCCTCCAAAAGACAGAATGGGTTTTTAAAGAAAGAATGGGTGTCTGCAAGATGTTTTGCGTGCGTTCGCACACGGTTTATAGTTTCAGCAGGACTAGATGGAGACTTGAAAAAAAGCAGGATTTTCTTTCAGTATTGAATAGGTCGATATCAGTTCTAGAAGTATCTAACCTCCTTTGAAACATCCAACATATTACATTTATTATAATAATAATAATAATAATAATAATAATAATAATAATAATTATTATTATTATTATTATTATTAATAATAATAATAATAATAATAATAATAATAATAATAATAATAATAATAACCCAAAACAATACGCAGTATAAGCGTTTTGTGTATTATTGTTCCGCCTGCTATTTCAGTTCTTTTTCTCATGCACGTGATTTTATCTTGTGAAGGAAAAAAACTTGTGTACACACACACGCACGCACGCACACACGCACGCACGCACGCACACACACACACACACAACACACAACAGAGAGAGAGACAGACAGAGACAGACAGAGAGAGAGAGACAGACACAGAGAGAGAGAGAGAGAGAGAGAGAGAGAGAGAGAGAGAGAGAGAGAGAGAGAGAGAGAGAGAGAGAGAGAGAGAGAGAGAGAGAGAGAGAGAGACAGAGACAGAGACAGAGACAGAGAGACAGAGAGAGAATACAAAAAAAAAGAATACCCAAACACTAATTTCTAGCACCCATACCAACAGTCAAGGGATAGTGGGGATAGGGATTCTGGATCAAACGAGAATAGAACCCACGACCTTTCGCGCTTTTGCGTGCGTTACTTCCAGCCTTCCACGAGTTACCAAGAATACGGCTATAAGCGACGAGATTCGTAAGCTGTTACCGTCCACTCGTATTCATGAGAGCCTCCCTCTCTACAGCGATTATAAACACACAGAGGAGCTATTTCAGAACATCAGCCATCCAGGAAAACATCAACATTCATCCACACCACCTTCTACCCCCTATATCGATAACTGGGCCCTAGGCTACTGGAGGGAGTTAGAACTCCAAACACACACGTTACTCATCCCTCCCTCCCTCCCTCCCTGTACTAAAGGGAATGATGATGCTCTTACAAAAGCTTCCTCCCACTCCCAATGGCACGCAGCACAAACACGGCGCTGATAAACGTCCACCGGAGACTAAACGCTGGGAGAGGATCTGTTTGACTGGCAAATACCTCCTTCCATCAGTGATACCCTCGATAAAGCACCATCATGTCTTGTGGGACAAGATCCATCTCTACCAGGCCTATAGGCCTAGTACTCATCTCAGTCTCCTCTTCAGCTAAAGCAGCAGGGTCGTGCGCTGTGTTGTGTGTGTGGGTGATGATTGTCTTGTAGTCCTGGGCCTAGTATCTGTTGGCATGTTTGGGTGGAGGGGCGTGAGGAATGTGCCTGAAGAGTGTGAGGTCTCTTTCAGGCGTCGCCATCAGCTAGCTCATCAGTGATATTACAGCACCATCACCCACCCACCCGTCCCCAGACACCCACCCCCTATCGCTCCCTTTTCCCCGAATAAACAGGTTGCTGTTTATCACACGATGACCCTGGCTGAGGCAGCACAAGTGAAGAGGGTGCACTGACTTCCCTTGCTTGCTTAGCCTAGGCCTATGATAGGGGTTCCATTCCGCAAGAGCTTCAGGAACAGACAGACGCTGTGTCGAAGTCTGGGAGAGTTCAGAGCAATGGGTACAACATGCAGTGCCATGAATAGTGAATGGGTGTGTGACATTTCTTCGTTGGACGCTCAGACAGCAAATATTGTTGTCTATCATATAAGCAAAAATGCGTTGCGCTGCCGTTAAGTGTCTGAAAAAGTCAGGCCCAGCGTATCAAACTTCCGCTTGGGAGAGAACTGTTATCTTTTAAATCTTTCTGGGGGAAAAAGGGCGGGACAATGGACTGACTCATAAAGCAGAAAATAGACAAGAAAGAGGTGACCGGAAGAAAAGGAACAATGCAGAAACAAAGAGAGGGATAGAAAAGGGAAATCCTAGCACAGAATTTTCAGGTGGAAATGTTTTGCTGACAACATCCCCTCCCCCCAACACCCGCATCTCCACTGAGGAGGGGTGTATAACTAACGTTACGGGGCACGTTATTCCAGACAGGTGGAGGTTTGTGGAGTAGCTAGCTGCTCCTGGCTCTGTGCAATCAGCCGTCAGTTCATGCTAAAGACAGCTAGAATACAGTCTTCGTGTACATTTGGAGCAGATCAAATTAATTTGGGATACATTCGTCCGATTTGACTGATGACAGTTGAAAAGGAAACCAGTTTTCATTTTGATATTTTTAAACGCTTTGTATGCAACTTGTGCTAATTTTCACCGTGTAGTGGTAGTAGCAGAAAGTTTTTTTCTTAATTAATTCTGATCATAAACCATATCTAATTGTTATCATGTTATAAACGGCGGCTGAAGCAGTAGCAGCAGCAGCAGCAGCAGCAGCAGCAGCAGCAGCAGTAGTAGTAGTAGTAGTAGTAGTAGCAGTAGTAGTAGTAGTAGTAGTAGTAGTAGTAGTAGTAGTAGTAGTAGTAGTAGTAGTAGTAGTAGTAGTAGTAGCAGCAGCAGCAGCAGCAGTAGTAGAAGTAGTAGTAGTAGTGGTAGTAGTAGTAGTAGTAGTAGCAGCAGCAGCAGCAGCAGCAGCAGCAGCAGCAGCAGCAGCAGTAGTAGTAGTAGTAGTAGTAGTAGTAGTAGTAGTAGTAGTAGTAGTAGTAATAGTAGTAATAGTAGTAGTAGTAGTAGCAGCAGCAGTAGCAGTAGTAGTAGTAGTAGTAGCAGTAGTAGTAGTAGTAGCAGCAGCAGCAGCAGCAGCAGCAGCAGTAGTAGTAGTAGTAGTAGTAGTAGTAGTAGTAGTAGTAGTAGTAGTAGTAGTAGTAGTAGTAGTAGTAGTAGTTGCAGCAGCAGCAGCAGCAGCAGCAGTAGTAGTAGTAGTAGTAGTAGTAGTAGTAGTAGTAGTAGTAGTAGTAGTAGTAGTAGTAGTAGTAGTAGTAGTAGTAAAGAAGTGTGTGTGTGTGTGTGTGTGTGTGTGTGTGTGTGTGTGTGTGTGTGTGTGTGTGTGCGCGTGCTTGCGTGCGCGCGCGCGCGTGTGTGTGTAATAAGGCAGACCAAAAGAACAATTATAAAAAAAAAACATTTAAAAAACCCACCAAGAAAACCCAACTAAAACCAATTATAGGTTTTTTCCATCACACTCTCACATCATGTACAACAAAAGACACCACTAACGTCGGAAGGTAACCGCCGTACGTTTGAATTAAAACCGCAAGCAGTTTATTGGAGACCGCAATGGACAACTAGGGTATCATCAGTGTCTTGTGTAAGAGATCGGTCACGGGTTCCCCAGCTTCTGATAGCCCACATCAAGGGCAGACAAGCCTGTCAGTTACACAGCTAAGCCATGACCATACCTCCCCTCACAAAGAAGTCAGGCCTGACTCTATAGAGCATTCTTTGGGCTCTGAGAGACTATCTCCTCTAGGCCTACTACTCTACTGGTCAGAACTCATCCTTGTATCCAGAGAGCTGCTCCTTCCCAGCATGGTATCACCTTTCCTATTTAGTGTCTTAATGAATAGCAGGACTTCCGTGCGGACCCCCTTTCTTTCCTGAGCTAATCTTCTGCCCGAATTACACAGCATCATCTTGTTCCTGTGCTTCCCCCCCACGCTACGCTGGGTCCTAAGTCTCGGTCCCCTCTGTAACTCGATTAAGTGTTGCAGCAGGGAGGGAGGTTGCGGCAAGCTGGATACATTAACCTTATCTGCTTCAGCCCGTGCAGGTTGTTATCAAGTGGAAATCCCCTCTGACTGCTGACGTGTTGTTCTGTATCTTGTCCCTGGGGATTCTGGAAGGCTTGGGCAGTAGGCCTAGGCCTAGTGGTGGTACTGGTAGCAACACTGGTAGGCCTAGACGTCTATAGACTAGCTTCAGCTGACCATCAGTATGGCTTTACTATAGGTCTTTTGACTTCTGACTTAGCTTTCAAGGATTTAGTTAAACCAGTTTCGTGTTGAGATGAATGGTGTCTGTCATGTTACTAACCACGTTTGATTGACATGATGGCCAACTTCTTGACAGTACAGAAAAGACTGAAAGATAGAACTGACACTCTGACCTGTTTTTTTTTCTCTTCTTTCTTTTATTAAGAATTATGTTGTTGTTATGTCTACACTATAGTCATGCTGTTTATCCAAAGAAACATGGGGGAACGGGAGAGGGCAATATACAAAATGACAGACAGATGCAGCCCAAAAGACAGACAAATAAAATAGTTCGACATCTATCTTCTTTACACCTGCATGGCAGTTGTGTGATTTGAACAAAGTGTTTTTTTCTTAAGGAAAGGCTTTGCTGGTTTCCTTTGTTCCTGCAATAACTTTTGCAACAAATCACCTAAAAAGATTAATTTAGGGGTAGTCTATGTGCTTTGTAACACACTAAAACTTTACACAGACAGACAGACAGACAGACAGACAGACAGACAGACAGACAGACAGACAGACAGACAGACAGACAGAGAGAGAGAGAGAGAGAGAGAGAGAGAGAGAGAGAGAGAGAGAGAGAGAGAGAGAGAGAGAGAGAGAGAGAGAGAGAGACTTTTTGTGGAGTGGAGTCGGTATTGATATTCAACGCCGTGATCTAACCTGTATGTATATCCCATCCCTGTATGCCCAATTATAACAAGCTCTTTGCTTGGAAGAACTGGTCCACTTCTCTCTGAATCTGAAGACCAATTCCACCGTATTAGTCTAAGCAAAGTCATCAGTTTGTGTTCAAGAAACCGACTTTGCGCTCGGTGTTCTCTTTGACACTGTTATACAATTTCTACAGTGTTATCTACTTTTTTCTTTGAATTATGTCTTAGTATCTGTTCACTTTTCACCAGCCTATGTTCTTATTATTCCAGGAGAGTCATGAAAGTAGGGCCCAATAGGGCCTCTGCTCGAAGCCTCGTGAAACAGAGGCACTTTCGGGGCTATGAACAAGACTAGATTGGATTAGTCATGAAGCAACATTGTACTAATGTATCAGACTTTCAATCAGGAGGACACGCTAAACACCATCGCAGTGTTCTTGGCCGACCGCAAGTCAATCTTGCAGAGTCTCTAGGTACCAGAGGGAGAGTAGATCATCCTAAGACACATCAGACAAGAGCTAAGCCTCCTCAGTCAGAGAACTGTGATTGTGCTGCAATGATCCCCTCTCACTGTGACAAATGGGGCAACGAAGAGCCGGACCGCCTGTCCAAGGCAGAGCAGCCAGCCAATCCAGTGTCATACAGTGAGACAAGGACAATCCTGAAAAACAGCTTCAAGAAAGCATGGTGCCAGCGCGTGTACATCAGGTCAGAAGACAAAAAGGACGGCGTTCTTCAGCTAGGCAGAGCTGCTCAAGTCACCATCTTCAGACTGTGAACAGGACACTGCCAGCTTCTCTCTCATCTCCATCGCCTGAAAATATCCCACACTGACCTGTGCCCCTGTGGCACAGGCCTACAAACTCCTTCTCATATCCTGCAGTCTTACCCTACTGTCAACTCTGAGACACCAGACGTGGCCCAGCCCAGTAGAGCACCAGGAAAAACTGTGGGGACCGGCAGGGTCACTACCACAGAATACAGACTTTGCAATCCAGACTAGACTAGACTTGAAGAAGAAGAAGAAGAAGAAGAAGAAGAAGAAGAAGAGAAGAAGAAGAAGAAGAAAGAAGAAGAAGAAGAAGAAGAAGAAGAAGAAGAAATACAAATAGACGAAAATTATTAGCTATATTTTCCCCTGGGTTTTGTGGTTTGTTTGTGTTGTTGTTTTTTTATTTTTGCAATTTCACACCCATTAATTTTTCGGGGTTTGGGGTTATTTTGTGGTTGTTGTTTTTGTGGGGGGGGGGGGGTTGTAATTTCACACCCATGAATGTTCTGAAGGCCAACACAAACATCCCTGACAATTTTCAGTCACACAACCCTGCTCCTCTTAAAACAAACATGTTATCCTTATAAGACGTCATACGTTAAGTGATGGAACAAGCAAGCCATTGTCTTTAAACCAATCCAATCCAATCCAATCATATTGTTCATAACCTTGCCGACCACAGAGACCAACCGTGTGAGGGCTGTCACCCCGATATTGTCTCTGAGTGACATGGTATCAGCTTTTCTGATGTAACGGTCAGACCATTCTGCTGTCCGGATAACGGTACAGCACAGCGTTAATCCTCTAATCTCTCTGCAGTCAGTATCACTTGGCATGTGAGGTTTAAGGACGTGTCAGCTTTTAAGACAAACATTCACACTATGACATGATAGAGACAGCCCCCTGCACAGGACACGGCTAATCTTCCTCTCTTTCTCTATTGGTGTGATTTCTAATCGGAGGTTGGGTCGCATTTTACTGAGGTACCTCAAGTGTCTCATCGGCTCTGTGGGTGGGACGGACATTTCATACTTGATCCAAGGGTCACGGGTTTAGTTCTCATTGTTGACTGCTAGGTTTAAAAAGACTTTGTGAGTCAACATTACTTAAGCGTTGACGCCTATCGCATTTCGTTCAGTCTTTTCGGAGTAGACTCTAAACCAAGGTCCTCCTACTATTTGTTACTGTTTGTTACTGTTCCCACTGCTGCTGCTGCTGCTACTGCTACCTCTCCTACTACTACTGCTGCTACTATTTTTTCTTCTGCTTTTCCCCCCCAGTTGTATGCGCCAGCTAGAAGCATGTTCTATTAACTGAAAAATTCAGTTTGAATTTATCTCCTTTAATTAAAGCAGGTTTTTCCATAACATTGATAGCTTTGGAAAAAAAACAATGACAAGAACAAGGAACAGGCTCGTTGAGGTGGCTGCTACAAAAAGGAATGATGAGAGAAGGAGACCAGGAAGAGAGTTTAAAAGATAACAATTCGCTCCCATGACGAAATCAGATACGCTGGGCCTGACTTGCCAGGCGCTTAACGACAGCGCCACGCATTTTCGCTCATATAACAGACAGCACTAGTTGCTGAGTGTTCGATGAATAAGAAGAATGCTAGCCTACAGCTAGCCGACTTGTTCTTCCCTGCAAGATAGTTCATTGCCAAAGGAAGACCACGCCCCTACAACAACGTGCGCAATGTAAAGTTGCGGATAATGCCGATTGCACAGTTTATTGATTTGAGATGATTTCTCAGAGAGTAGGGCTGATGTGGATGTGGGTATGAAACTCAATATCAGAGAGACAGAGAGCAGGCGAGAAGGACACACACACACACACACACACACACACACACACACACACACACACACACACACACACATACACGCGCGCCGCCGCGCGCGCGCGCCGCGCGCGCCACAGAGAGAGAAAGAGAGAGAGAGAG
>CM060327.1:30328397-30330897 GCA_030674155.1 Stramonita haemastoma | reverse complement strand
TATAATATATATATTATAATATATAATAATACTAACACTATCACAATAACATAACACACACGCACGCACGCAATACAACACCACGAACGCACGCATGCACCCACACCCACACCCACACACACCACACACACACACCACACACACACACACACACACACACCGTACACACGTATACACATACAGGACCAGGATGTGAGTGAATAGGGGTTTCCTGTTCTTTGTGTCAACATATTGCGTTTTTTCTATGGTATTTGTTGTCTTTTGAATGTCTGTGCACAAAAAAAACATAAACCTGCGCACAAAAAAAAACATGCCTGCGCACTTACAACTACATAGAAGAAGATTGAAGCTGAAAAGAATGATATTTGATCGAGAAAACTGCTTACACAGATTCAGAGACAGTCACAAAGGCACGGGTAGCCATAGGCACTGTACTAGTCTGTATGCAAACAGATAATTCCGTAGGGGGGGGGGGGGGGGGGGGGGGTGCACACGTGCGTGGACACCCACGCACAGAGAGAGAGAGAGAGGGAGAGGAGAGAGAGAGAGGGGGGGGGGGTTGTTCATGAAGGCCACAGCCCTCAGAAAGGGAAGAAACATGATGATAACATCACGACATAGAATGCATCAGTACAATAAACGCCGCTCACGTTAATACTGTACTTCTTATTGCCAATGCTTTCTATAGATACAGTGTTAAATGCCTTATAGTTGTTTTGTTTCTTGCAGTCAGAAGCAATATCGGTTTAAACAATCAAGTTTGCGAATAGTATTTATATGGAATAATTTGTTTTCTGATATCACTTAATCCAGGACATGAAAGAACAAAATGCATTTAATTTTCTTGTGGCTTAAGGCATAAAGGACAAGTCAAATTACAGTCAGCTATTTTTCTATAACGAAAGTTATGCACAAAAAGTGTCAAAAATGCCAAATCTGAATTTTGTAATGCTTCGTTTCAAATATCTGTCTATTTGCATGGATAGATTCTCTGGAATACAATGCTAGGAATTTAACAATCTAATACATATCAAATCTACTGCTGCCTTCCATGTGAGCACTTCATTTTGCCAACCACAATCAATAATACGTGTCGAAACACACGAATAAAACCATTCAATCACCTACACCCTGATTTATCCTTACAAAGCCAAAACCATACTCATAACAAATGTCATTGTTGTTGTTTGTTGTTGTTCCCCAGCTTAACACTCTGGGGTCACCCAGAGTGTGCCTCTGACTCACTAATCCCACCTGGGAATCCCTGTGAATTGAAATTGCACACTGAATAGAAGTTTGCGTGTATGACATTTCAAGTACCTCGCCATATAGGCAGCCATACTCCGACTTCAGAGGAATACAATGTCACTCATACATGTGAGACCCAGTTGGTTTTACCTCTGGCGTCTAAGTCTACAAGTATGTTGTAAGCCTTGTATGGCAATCTGTTGGTTCCATCTGAATTATTTTTATCCAACAACGCATACAACTTGCCATAAACCGCGGGTATATAGGCTATCTATTTGTCTCTCCATAAACGAGGCCGTTGGGTGTTTGTACTAAAACTCCAAGAAACCTTTCCAGTGCATTCAGGTGAACGCTTTTCGGTGTGTATAGCAGCTGGCTCCAAACCCTAAAGTTCTACACCGTGCTGTACCATTGGTTAAATTTGACAATTCAATATCTTTAAAATCAACGTCAATGAAACAGTCTTTAATCAAGCCAATTTCCTCAAAATAAGAATAATGCATATTTTGCTCTGCTTCAAAGGTTTTTGCAAGCAAAGAAAAACATAAACAAGTTGAAAAATAAATTCCCAGATATTTATAAGCATTCCAAACCGGCACACAACTTCCATTGTACGTCCAATGTTCTCTATCAGCAAGGTAACTTCCTATTCTAAACACTATTATCTGGCTTTTACTCATATTTGTTTTTGACTGACGATAAGCAGCAGCTTTCTCTAAGCTATTATAATTGCGTTTGCAAGCCAACTATTGTTTGAGGCAGCAACGCAACATCATCAGCAGGTAAAAAAACAAAAACAAAAAAACAAAAAACATCTGGACACCATCATTTATAAATGTTGCACCTTAGCTTCCTTTACCTAATAACCTCTAGTTTGGACCCAGCTGGTATACACACCAAAGAGTTCACCTAATGCACTTTCTTTGAAAAACAAAGAAAATGGGACAAGGCTACAGAGGTCCCATTGCTTTACCCCATATGTACAATTCATATATTTAGTGAAGACGAACCAGCCTGATTCTAGCTTTAACAGAATTATACATGCTGACTACACCATGATACAATTTTCCCGCACTCTGTTCTTAAACAAAACATTCCAAAGATAATCTACTTGCTGAATCAAACGCTTCATCATAATCAATAAAAGCTATGCAAACTTTGCAATTTAAACAGCAACTCCTTTTTTGTATAGATGCCATCAGAGTGAACATGTAGTCTATAGTTGAATAATTTTTCTTAAATCCTACTTGAC
>CM060327.1:30320897-30323397 GCA_030674155.1 Stramonita haemastoma | reverse complement strand
TACAAACAAAACAACACACACACACAAAGTCTACAAATGAACGATACAAACAAACAAACATTTTCATGCATGTAGGCATGGTAGTAATGGTTCGGTTTGCGCCAGCAATCCGCAACCAAGGAAGTTGAGAGAGAGGCGCCCTGCGATTGGTCGTGTTTGCCGGATGTGCCCCAGTGACCCGATGATGCTCGTGAGCATTACTGGCCTGGCACTACAGAGATCTATTTCCCGTCAGATAACTGCATCTCCACTCAGCCCGTGTGTGGTGTCGTGCCTGTTATTCATCACCTTTGTCCCTTGTTGCAAGAGCACTTCACAGCAGTCACTGATACTTCTGTTCTCTTTTTGTTTTGGAGCTGGCTTTCTAAGAAAAAAAAAATAGCGGTCATTTCCGACCCCTCACCAGCTGTCTGTTGTTTTTGCAGCTTTATCAGTGAAGGACACTTGGGTTTTATTTGTTTGTTTTAGTCGAATTATAGTCCTTTCCAGATTTCTCTTATATCAGGACTGTGGTCAGAAGCCAGAAAGTCAGAGGTCACAGGCTTCGGCAAGTTCTCCCACTTCAGCATCTGGGGCCACCCCAAAAATGTTACAATTCTTGAAATAACTGCATGAGATGAAACTCGCTATAAAAGGACACTTGGGCTGGCTAGCTTGATGAGAGAGGTTGCACCACTTTCGGGAACGTACTATACTGTTGAGTCAACTGAAAGTTATGATCCCCCCCCAAAACAACTGTAATTTGCGTTCTGTAGGGACAGAAAGATAGATGGCTATCTTGTTGTGATGTGAGGGTGTCTGCTGAATTTAGGTTCTGCTAGTGTGCTCCTAACGATCCTTTCTTCGGTCTCCATCGATTTATGGTCAGACAGATTAACTGGGCAGTAGCCAGAGAGCTTCTTAGGCTTTTACCCTCTTGAAAATATTCATTTATTTATTTTTCAAGGTTTTTTATTTGCTCAGTTTTTTTAATTCATTTATCATTAAAAGTTTTATTTCGAGGATAAATAAGCACTTGTATGCTCTTTATTTTACATCTAGTCCCAATGTTTGTGCAGTTTGTAAATTCTGTCATCCATTCCCACCGGCACACGATGCCTTACTCATCTGAAAGACGAAACGGGTTTTTAACATGAGCGCAAGACATCATGGTGGCTGGCCTCTTGCCAGGTTAGAGAAAGGCAGTCTTCCTTCTTGCCAGCTTAGCTGAGGTCAATGTCTCCTGCTTCTTCAGCACTGCTCTTTGTGGTGTATCATCATCTCCTTGCTGATGCCATCTGGTTCTGACCACTGGCCACAGGCTAGCCTACCACACTTCAGTTCAGTTCTTGAGTGCAGTGTGGAGCTCTGCTCACCTGATATGAGGGCAGAACATCTTGCGCACACATTAAAACCCGTTCCGCTTTTCGCAAGAGTAGGCCATTGTATGCTGGTGGGAATGGATGACAAAATTTACAAAAGTGCAAACACACGGGGACTGGATGTAAAAAAATTGCACATGAGTGCTTATTCCAGTATCCCCGAAATAAAAATAAAGATTTAAAAAATAGGGGCTGCTGCCTCTGTTCCCTGCATGTTCTGCTGGTATCCCTGGCACACTGTGCTCTGCTTTATTCACCTTGCTGTGATGGGCTGACTTGAATGGTATGTCACTTTGGTCTGCATAGCTAAATGCACACCTGTCTGCTGTCTTCTCTTTGGCCCACAAGGTTCTGTCTTCTTCGTCGTTGACATTTGAAATGGATGAGTTTAACATCCTCATAGCTGGAATGCTTTTTGGGACAAGTTGTTCTCGCATGTAGTCTAGGATAAGTTGTTCTCGTATGGTAGTCTAGGATGAATTCTTCTCGTATGGTAGTCTAAAGTTGACGTTTGTTCTGCCGCTGCTTTTATCGTGGAGTTTGCTTCATGAATCTGCAAGGCTTTTGGCCATCATTCAGCAAGTTCAGTAAAACTGTTTGCGTGCTTGTAGCTTGGATCTCAGGAGTCCAGTTTTACCTCGCAGAGGTAGACTGTTCTTTTCTGTGACAAACTGACTTCAGCTTCCTTTCTGGCATTTTGGCAAGGCTTCCTACAGTTTCTTGTTACTCCAGTAGAACCAACCAGGTGTTGGAAGGTGGGAATGGGGTGGGGGTGGGGGGGATAAAGGTTCAACACACTCTTCAAAAGAAAGAATGGAGAGACAGGGTTGTACTTGTTGCAACTTTTTTTTTTTTGGCAACAAGTGTTTTCCGTTTTTTTTCCCCACAAGATATAGGGCTATGTAAGTTCCATAAAGTAGTAGTAGTAGTAGTAGTAGTAGTAGTAGTAGTAGTAGTCGTAGTCGTAGTCGTAGTCGTAGTAGTAGTAGTAGTAGTACCGTAAAATCCCTAGAATACGCCCCCCCCCTCCCCCCTATGCACTGATTTAGGCCAAAATTGGGGGGTGGACATTTGCTAGGGATAGACCCCTTTCCATCTAAGTTAGGTTGTGTGAGTAGAAGTGAAGGGAAATAGAAAAA
>CM060327.1:30300897-30303397 GCA_030674155.1 Stramonita haemastoma | reverse complement strand
AATAGTCTAGATGAAGAAGAAAAAAGAACAGATAAAATGTCATTATTGACATTTGTTTTTTTTAAAAAACTATTCGAAGATAACTTCAAATCAACACACACACACACACACACACACAACACACACACACACACACACACACACACACACAACACACACTCCCATGTAGGCACGCAATGCAATACAGGCCATAGAACAGAAAAGAGAGAGAGAGAGAGAGAGAGAGAGAGAGAGAGAGAGAGAGAGAGAGAGAGAGAGAGAGAGAGAGAGAGAGAGAGAGAGCAGAGACAGAGAAGAGAGAGAGAAGAGAGAGATTCTGGACAAGCAAGATTATGAGTACTAGGTAAGGACAGGACTACAGTTGTTTGACCTTAATTATTTAGTTAGTAGCTATGTTGGGTTCTTTATTATTTTAGGTTCGTTTCCTTTGATGGTATGTTTGTAGGATGTCCTGTTACTTTCCAGATAATTAATCAGACTCTAAAATCCTTAAAGTTAAGCAAGCAACCACCACACACAAAACACACACACACACACACACACACACCACACACACTACATACAACATCAACAACATAAGCAGATCTATCTAATCATCAGCAGGTTTTGCAAGTAGCCTAGATCTATCTAAACATCAGGAGGTTTTTTTTTTTTAAGGGTTAAAAAAAAAAAAAAAGATCATTGGTCTAACTGCTGAGCCTAGGGCTTGAAGAACCAAAAAAAAATCGTAAATCTAAACAGGTAGCCTATAGGCTGGGACTTGTTTGTCTCTCTATTTGTAACTGGCTGCCTGAAAGGTAGGCTAACATCTACAAAAATATAACAGTCCAAGGCTGGTAACTCAAAGAAACCTTTGTAGCTTATGTTCGATGACTCAAAAGAATATACACAATAAAGGATTTTTAAACTGTGTGTACTCAAGGTTCACGATTTAATCCCTTTCACAGCTTTTGGAGTATGGGGGATTACACAAGAATCTCAAGGAAAAACAAACCTAAAACCAATACACCCAAAACTCCATTCACTGCTAACAGTATGCACACTAGAAGCTGTAAGCTTATTGTTGCTTCTAATTAATATAGGATTATTATGATCATTTCCATGTACACAGTGGTTGAAACTAAACTGGATGTAGCCTTAAATTAAACATCACTAATAGTCAAGTTCAGCAAAAACTGTTGTGCACAGTACATGAAGAATTTAATGTCTTGTTTAAGAAATGTAAGTTCTTGAGTTTGGTTCTAAGAATGAACAGAGCGAATCAGGAGTTTGGATGCTGCAAATTTAATGAGCACAGCACACTGTATCCGGAATTATTACAGAGTTAGGTGGACAAAGGATTTTTTAGTCTAGACTGAAAGTTAATGCGAGACAAAAGTGACGGAGCGCGAAATCAAAATGTGCAAAAGAATATACTATTGATCAGTAGGCCTACTTAGATCTATAGCCTATATGTACCCACTCGCGCTGGCCTACCTAGATATAGTGCAATGTAAAGATTACCATTGTCACTTAGCCGACAATGAACCTGTCTTAGCCTAAGCATGACATTGGGTGCAATCTCCCCCCCCCCCCCCCCCCCTCTCTCTCTCTCTCTCTCTCTCTCTCTCTCTTGACCGATTTTCTTGTTCTTGTAGGTCTAATGGAAAACTGCAGCCATATTGTTTTGTTCATATTTTTGTCAGTTGGCCGTGACCTGACTATGCGCAAGGCCTTTTTTTGCCTTTGGTTATTTCGGGTACGCTGTCTCACTTTCCCTGTAAAAACACGGTGGGTTACTTACATGAAAGGGGTGGGGTGTGCAGGAAAGGTTAAAGATAAAAATATAAGAAAAAGGGAGTGGGAGGGCAGAGAGGTACATACATATATATATATATATATATATAATATATAAATATATATAATATATATAATATATATATATATAATATATAATATATATATATATATATATCACAGAGAGAGAGAGAGAGAGAGAGAGAGAGAGAGAGAGAGAGAGAGAGAGAGAGAGAGAGAGAGAGAGAGGGGAGAGAGAGAGAGAGAGAGAGAGAGAGAGAGAGAGAGCAGTAAGTAAGTCTTGAATTTTAACGTCTTTCCACTTTAAGTCATACCAGACGGCCCTATGATAGGAGACTGGATAGTTTAGAGAGGAGAGAGAGAGAGAGAGAGAGAGAGAGAGAGAGAGAGAGAGAGAGAGAGAGAGAGAGAGAGAGAGAGAGAGAGAGAGAGAGAGAGAGAGAGAGTGTGTGTGATGAGAATGACTGACGAAAACTGTGCAGGATGGGGTTTGTGTTTATTTATTTATTTATTTATTTATTTATTTATTTACTTATCCATTCTTTTATTTCGCGGATGATGGAAGAAGCACTCATGTACTTTTTACATCCAGTACCCGGTGTATATGCAGTTGTGTAAATTTTGTCATTTTGTCGTGTGGTGTGTGTGTGTGTGTGTGTGTGTGTGTGTGGTGTGTGTGTGTGTGTGAGTGCGTGAGTGCGTG
>CM060327.1:30282237-30290797 GCA_030674155.1 Stramonita haemastoma | reverse complement strand
AAGCAATCATACGCTTTTTCACATCCAGTCCCCTCGTGTATGCAGTTTTGTAAATGTCGTCATGTATGGCTGCAGGAGGTGCTGAAAGCCTGCCAGGACTCCATCCAGCAGATCGTCACCAGCTACCTGTCCAAGTACGTCAACCAGCACAGCGCCATGACCACCGACGCCCCGGGCATCCTCGACACGCAGGTCAAGAGCAGTCACTCCGTCGTCGCCCAGTCCACCACCCCCACCGACGTCCGCGACATCAACCTGGTCGCCGTGGACAACCAGAACCAGAACCGCCACCTGATGAGTCAGTGAATGAACCCAGAACCGCCTGAGTGATTTGATGAGTCAGTGAATGAACCTGAACCGCCTGAGTCAGTGAATGAACCAGAACCACTTGAGTGATGAGTCAGTGAATGAACCAGAACCACTTGAGTGATGAGTCAGTGAATGAACCAGAACCCTTGAGTGATGAGTCAGTAATGAACCAGAACCGCTTGAGTGATGAGTCAGTGAACCAGAATTGTCCCCTGATGAGTCAGTGAATGAACCAGAACCATCTGAGTCAGTGAACCAGAACCGTCAGATGAGTCAGTGAACCAGAATTCTCCGCCTAATGAGTCGGTGAAGGAATGATTTAGATTGATTCCAAGCACAGGAGACAGCCAAGTCATTAACAACACAAAGAAACAAACCCTGGAGAAGGAAGAGGGTTTTGTTCTGAGGGCTCTGCTCTGCTTTGGTTTAGCTCACTGATGCAGCTGGGAAGGCTTTCCCATCTGGCTGGATGAGTGGAGATGGACCAATTGACTGGGGAGGTGGAGATGGACCAATGTGACTGGGAGAGGGACCAATGTGGACTGGGAGATGGACCAATGTGACTGGGAGATGGACCAGTGTAACTGGGAGGGTGCAGATGGACAATGTGACTGGGAGGGTGCAGATGGACCAATGTGACTGGGGTGATGTTCCAATCTGACTTTGATGAGTGAGGATGATGATGATCTGATCTGACAAAGCAGCTGAGGAGGCCCTCCCTCCCCCTCCCTCCCCTACAAGACTGGGGGGGGGGGGGGGGGGTCTAGTGGACGTAGGATCTGTGGCATGGCCATGAATTGATTGAGGCATGATCGGATGGATCCCAGAAACATTCCCCCCAGACTGAAGCTGAATCGACAGTGATGTCATTCTGTCCGACCTGACCTGAAAGAAGCAGCGTTGGGAGTCTTTTTTTCTCTGTCCATTTTCAGGGCAGGGAGGGAGGAGGATTTGGTAATATTTTTCACTCAAAAAAAAAAAAAAAAAAAAAAAAAAGTGCACATAACACTTTTGAAAAAAAAGAAGAAAAAAAAAGCACCGCCAAAAAAAAATAAGATTTAAAAAAAAAAAAAAAAAAAAAAAGAAGCTGAAAAAAAAAATGCAAAAAAAGAGATAACCTTTCTAACAGTAGGTGCTGTAAACACAAGGAGAGTGTTCTGCTACTTTCTTGGCAGTTGTGCTTTTCTAGAACTGGAACGTTGCTAAAGACAAATGTTACTCATTTGCCTCTTCCAATATCTGAAAAAGGAGTTCTGTTATGTGTTTGCTTAAAAAAAAAAAAAAAATCTACAAAATTTAAGCGCGCGCGCGCACACACACACACACACACACTCTTTAAAAATATTTTTTAAAATCTGCTTATACAAACACAAAGCAAGCATTAACAAGCACCCACCCATGTAGAGTATTATTACTTTTACTATATTTTCAACAAAAAATTTTTTTTTTAAAACATTGAGGTTGCAAAAGGATGAGAATGAAAGCTGACTGCAAGACAAGAGAATAAAAACTGTCTTTTGAATGAAGAATGATTGATGAAAGTATCCCTTATTATTTAAAATATCTAAGTGGTGTTGGAAGTGACTTACTCCAGTTTAATAGCGCGTTGCACGATTGTTTAAAACAAAGGACAAGAATGAAAGGAAGGCGAAATGAAAGGAACTGTGCTTGCAACATGCTAATGTTGGCGACAAAACTTTCCAGTGTGAATCGTGTGACCAGGTCATGAGGTTGTAGAGGAGCCAAAGAAAGGACAGTAACTGAAGGTCACCTTGAAAATTGACCTGATGGGGTGAAGGTCACTTCCTGCGAACTCTTGTGTTGTTGAGTTGGAGAGAGAGGACAGGTCTGATTGGTTTACCGACAGTGCTGTTGACAGACTGTGATTATGTACAACTTTCTGTTGAAAGACTCGCTTTGCGAAACATGATGTGTTCAAAACAAAAAGGGGGGACCATTTCTGTTTGAGTTTTTCTTCAATTTGTATTTTTTTAAATAGCGTTTCTTAAAAAATGATTGTTCATATACCTTGAGTTGATGGATGTTTGCTTATTTTGGGATATCAATGTTATGAATGATTTTGCTTCAGGAATTCTCTGACGTTTCTGGGCGTTAAACGTTTTTAAGATGATCAATATTTTAGAGATTTTGGATGTGCACAGTTTAATCATTGAATTGTTTTTGAATGAGAATCTTCTCAATGTAATTTGGTTGCTCCTGCCTTTTAAACGTGTAGAAGTGTTGGTTTTAATTAAACATATAAATTATAACACTAAAAAAAAAAAAAGTTTATGAAGTGTACAAACCTGAACAGAAGTGACTGAAAAAAATCTGGGTGATAACAGTGAACTGATCTTTGTAATGTTTTAAGTTGACTAATTATGCAAAAAAACCAACAACGTGCCTTTGTAAATAGTTGAGCGTTTCTTTGAATGTATTCAAAATAGTATTGAAGCTAGGCAATGCTTGGTAAAAATACTGTAACATGCTAATAATCATAAATCTGTTGGTGTGTGTAATAATAATCATTGCCTGCTTTAGGGCGCGCATCTCTTTAAGATTTATTTGTTTAAATTGAAGAGTGATATTGGTCAGCAGAGCTACAGAAGTCCTTGAAAGATATAGCTCATCTCATCTCTGAGGTTTTTGTAAAACCTGACAGTGTTTATAGACACAGGTAGCAAGTGAGTGAGATGACGGACAGTTTGTGATGCCCTTCTATAGTGCCTTTACTGACAGTGTTTGGTTGCAGTGGACCTCATACTCGTTAACCTCTGGGGGTTAATAAATGAATAAATTACTATTGCCACAATTCCAAATCCTCGTCTTCCAAAGGAGACTTGTTTGTTTGCCCCCTACCCATGTTTCTCTTTTTTTTTTTTTTTTTTAACAGTTATTTTACTATTTGTTTTTTTCTTTTTTTTGTTTTCATTTTTGTTCAAATCAGATTATCGTTAAGAACTACAGCTCTTACCTCAGTCTCCTCTATGACCGTTGACCTCTATAATGACCTTAAGGGTCTTCTACACTGACCTTTTGTCCCTGAGTCCCTTTGCCAGTCCATTCCCCTCTCCTCCGCCTTATATTTAATTTATTTTGTATTTGTTGCTTGCCCTCTGTGGACAGCGTTGTTATGTGTGTATTGTATTGTAATATAAAAAGTCCACCAGCTGTTCTTTGTTATATATGAACTATATGATAGTGATGAACTGGAGTGTGTCAAAAATAAATAAATAAAATGAGAATGACTGCTGTGAGTAGTAGTCTTACAGTTTACACGTAGGCTGTAATTTCAATTTGTTTCTGTTTGTTTTTTCGTTGTTGTTTGTACTAAAGAGACGAGATGTAATATTTTGTTATTTATTGTTCCAATGCGAGACAAAACAGCAATTTTTTTTATCACTTTTTTTTTTTTTTTTTTTTTTAAAATTTTTATTTTTTTTGTTATTGTTTTTCTTGGTGATTTCTTATTGCACACTTTATACAAAATTGACAATGCCATTGTTTTCTGTACAAGAGGCAGTGAGAGAGTTGCTACACATTGTTTGCGTTTCCTCATTCGTTCACTATGCACACTTTTTAAAAATGAACAGGGCATGACGAGTTGGCTGATACTAGGGCACAAACGAGTGTGCGTGTTACTGTGTCTGGCACAAAACGAGACATGTCTAGCGTACGATGCTGAATAGCAGAATATGTTCACTGATGTATTTGGCATCATGTTAGTTATTAAACACACTGATGACGGTTTGACAGTGTCCTTCAAATCTTGTGTTGTAATGAGATTTATGATGAAATAATACTAGCTGTAAGAAAACTGCTCCAATATTTTTTTTATGTATTGTGTTTTCGTTTGAATGGAAGCAAAAGTCTGAATCAGAAATATCGAAACTGTCATTCAATGAAATCACTTCTGTTCTTTCTTGAGAAACAGAGACTTGACATTTTTAATGATGGAATTTTGCTGTAGTCTTAGACAAAATCTAGTGTAGATGGTTTAGAATTTGCATCAAATAATACAATTTTAATAGATCTATGACTGAGGGTTACAACAAATTGTGGTATGAGATGTTTATAATGATATGAATAAGATTGTAAATTAACGTACTGGTTTATGGGTGGTTTTTAAAGAGTTAACATGGGTACATCCCTTACATGATATAAGCAGTCAGTTGAGCTATCAGTACAATGTTTCTTCCCCCCTATATATTTTTTTTTCAAGTACATCCAGTCAGTAAAACAAGAGGTTTAGTAACTCAAGGAGCTTGCCTGTTTTTTTTTTCAGGGCAATGCAGGAAAAGTGAACTTTGGGTTATTTTTACTCAACCCAACAAAACGGCTGTTTTCAGATATATAACTTTAAAAAAAACTGTAGGAAGACGGAAGCAATAAAATGGCAGATTTAACGTTGAAAGAAAAATGTGACCCCCCAAAAAATGAAATGATAAGAATACTGGAAAAGATGTGTTTTATTTAAACTGATAGGAATGTGTGTATAAATCATGGATGCTTGCCTGTGTGTGTTAAGTTTGTGGTGCGTGCGTGCGTGCTACGTGATGCTGATGATTCACCTGAACTCCCAACATACCATATTCAGTCTGATGTCATGAACAGTTTGTGTTCCCAAAGCTGTGAGAAGTTGGCAACTGCAGAGAACTGGGGAATGAATATGTATACAACAGTATGATGATGATATATTGCCGAAATCGCCACCTCATTACCTCATATGTTTTGAAATGTCTATAAGATACCTGGTGTTCCTGTTTATAGTGTGTGTGTGTGTGTGAATATAAAATGCCTTGAATGATGTACATGAAGAATTATGTCGCTCAGGCTTTTTATTTTTTAATTTTTAAGTTAATTTAAAAGGAAATGAAAAGGAAGTGTACAGTCTTGCTTTCCATGCTGTACAGTTCCCAGCTTCAGGTATGATCATGTAATTAATATACAGTCAGGGCAGTCCGGTATAGGCTTCTGTATACTGTCTTCAAAAACTCCATAACCGTATTTTATTCATATATATAATTAATTAAGCGCGAAAGAAAACTTGGTATCAGAAAGTAAAAAGAAAACGTATGTCTCAAAACTTTTTTCTCCTTCCCTTTTTTTTGTCCCCCCCCTTTTTTTCTTTTTTTTTTCGAATTACTGTCTTTCAAAGGAGAGAGTGCAAGTTGTCTGTGATAGAAGACAAATGATCGGGTAGAGAGAGAGCACAGCGCTTTTAGGATGGGTAATGCTGCCTATTTTTTTGTTTTCTTTTTTCTTTTTTTTAACAAAGAAGCCCCCGCCCCCGCCCCCCCCCTTCACACACACACGGTATTGGTTTGCTTCTGTCAGTGAAGCTCAGCATTGTGTCAACAGGCCTTGGTTTTGATATCAAGCAAGATAGTATCGGATCCCTACGATATCAGGTATGATAGTATGGGATCCCTACGATATCAGGTATGATAGTATGGGATCCCTACGATATCAGGTATGATAGTATGGGATCCCTACGATATCAGGTATGATAGTATGGGATCCCTACGATATCAGGTATGATAGTATGGGATCCCGACGATATCAGGTATGATAGTATGGGATCCCTACGATATCAGGTATGATAGTATGGGATCCCTACGATATCAGGTATGATAGTATGGGATCCCTACGATATCAGGTATGATAGTATGGGATCCCTACGATATCAGGTATGATAGTATGGGATCCCTACGATATCAGGTATGATAGTATGGGATCCCTACGATATCAGGCATGATAGTATGGGATCCCTTCGATATCAGGCATGATAGTATGGGATCTCTTCGATATCAGGCACGATAGTGTTGGATCCTTCGATATCAGGCATGATAGTATGGGATCCCTTCGATATCAAGCATGATAGTATGGGATCCCTTCGATATCAAGCATGATAGTATGGGATCTCTTCATTATCAAGCAAGATAGTGTTGGATCCTTCGATTTCAAGCATGATTGATAGTGTCAGATCCCTGCTTCAACTGCTGGGAAAAGGTTGACAAATATTAAAAAAAAAAATTCCCTGATTTAAAAAATTAAAAAAACAACAAAAGAGTGTGGTTAATAAAAGCGTGTCTTGTTTTGCTAACAGTATTGGCTTGTCTGTCTTGGTGGTAACAGTTGTATGGATGGTTTTTGTTTCACTGACATGGTAATTGATGGCTTGAAAGGGAGGAAAGTTGAAGAATAAAAAAAATAATGATAATTTAAAAAAAAAAAAAAAACAGGGAGAAAAGTTCTCAGTTTGAACTTTGATTTGGGGGGTGGTGTTGATGTCATTATGATGTTCAGATCTTTGACTAGAGTGGGTGTTTTGAAAGACACCACCCCCCACCCCCAAAAAAGGTATTTTTGTTAAGATTTTTGTCAAAAGATAGAAATGTCTAAATTTAGAGTACAGATATTATTATCATTGTGTTTACATATTCATTAAGGGTTTCTCTCTGTTTTTGGGGAAGGAAAGGAATTCTATTTTTGACTCTAAAGTCAGTGTTCAGACGACAAAGATATTATATTATTTACTTTTTTTATTATTTTTTTTATCATTTATTTAAGGTGAGAAGAATGTTGGGGACTCTATACATGTTATCACTGTTGTATTTTTTTTCCCCACAGATTTCACCAGGGAAAAAAAGTTTATCACAATATATTCAAATCTATAGTTTGGGGGAGGGGGGGGGGGGGTAATTACTATTATGCTATTTTTTTTAAAAAAAGTTTTGAGTGTTGGGTAGATTTTTTTTTTGGAGGGGGGGGGGGGGGGGGTTGCAACAGGTTTTTTTTTATAGGGATGAATTGTTTGTGAATAACAAAGTATGGAGGAAGGAGAGAGTATGATGATGGAGAGAGTGTTTGGTTGCTGTAACAGGGACCAGAAGTGGGTGGAGGAGCAACAGAAGTATCAGTAGTAGCCAGGGTCAGTACCCAGACTCTATGCTTCACTGGTTTGTTTGATGATGATGAAGATGATGGTGAAGATGATGATGATGGTATGTAATGTTGAATGTACAGTGTCTATCAAATAAAATGATTGACTTTTCACACCAAAATGGCTTCTTTGTTTTTTCCTGGGAGAATGGTGTGCTGAATGAAGTGTGTGTGTGTGTGTGTGTGCAGTTTTTACACTGACATTGTTTTCTTAAGTCCTTGTCTTTCTGTTCTTCCCCCCTCCCCTGTCTTTTTTTTCTTTTCTCCTTTTCTCCTTCTCTCTCTCTCTCTCTCCTCTCCTCTCTCTCTCTCTCTCTCTCTCTCTCTCCTCCTCTCTCCTCTCTCTCTCTCTCTCTCTCTCTCTCTTGCTCAACCTAAAGTAGGTTATTGGAATTGTTGATAGTTTTGCACGCATTTTTAATAAAATCAAAGACGCGCACAGCACACATACATACATATGTGCTTATACACATGCACACAACACAACACAACTGGGGCGGGATATAGCCTAGTTAGTGGTCAGAACATTGCACTGGCAATTTGACGACCTGGGTTCGATTCCCGGTCGAGGAGATTTTTCCTCTGTGCTGACTCCACTCCCCCCGAAAAGTCTTTCGGATGAGACTATAAACCGAGGCCCCATGTTGAAACGCACGCAGAATATCTTGCGCACACGTTAAATCCTGTTCTGCTTTTCGTAAGAGTAGGCCATCGCGTGCCGGTGGGAACAGATGACATTTACAAAACTGCATACACACGGGGGCTGGATGTAAAAAAGCATAAGTTTGCGTATTCCATTATCCTCGGTATACGAGAAAAAAACAACTGATTAAGCCTTTGTCGTGTGTTCACCTGAACTTCTCACCCTGTGGGTCACCCAAAACATGCACCCTGACTCACTGGCCCCACCTGGGAATCACTGTGAAGATTGAAAGTACACACTGGATGAGAAGTTTCTGTGTATGACTTCGGATTACCACACTATTACAATACAGGCAGCCGTACTCCGACTTGGGAGTGCAAGTTGTGCTAAGAGCCTGTGATGGCTGTAGACCATCTAACTAATTTGAATCTTTTTTTTTTCTCTCTTCGTTCCTTGGCTTAGAGCTCAGAGGTTCGCAGAGATTTTGTGTATGCGACTGTAGTTCCCTACAGGCTACCACCATTAATTGAAAAGTAGCGTATTTGGACTTCAAAGATAGTGTCCAAACACACCTGTGTGCAAGCGCTTTTTTCAAAATTTTGTCATCTGTTCCTACCGGCATGAAATGGCCTACCCCTCTGAAAGGCGGAAAAGGTTTAATTA
>CM060327.1:30246579-30264079 GCA_030674155.1 Stramonita haemastoma | reverse complement strand
TTCTGATCAAAAGTTGATCACCAGACCTTTGACTTCCTCCTCCTTCCCTGACTGTTCAAACCACTAGGCCCCACCGACCATCTGCAAGTCTCGTTGAAACAGGATTCCACTCCCTATTGTCCTGCTGGAATTAACTATAGGACCGTCCACAAAATACCAACGCTAGGCTAGCGCTAGTACAAGGAGAGAGAGAGAGTGGGGGGGGGGGGGGGGGGGGGGGGGGGGAGGGGGGAGAGAACGCGTTGAGTCTCTCCGACACCTCACACCCACAGACAGACAGATGAAATCCAAAATAGCCATGGTGAAATCGAAAGCCTTCGACCTCCATTCTTCTTTCTCTTCAGGATGGTAGGGTGGAGGGGTCAGTTTTAAAAGGGTGTAGAGGCACCCATATGGCGGTGTGCGGACACCTCCCATGAGTGAACAGGATCTCTCAAGCTGTTAGTGTCTCCTCTCTCTCTCTCTCTCTCTCTTCTCCTCTCTCTCTCTCTCTTCTCTCTCTCTCTCCTCTCTCTCTCTCCTCTCTCTCTCTCTTCTCTCTCTCTCTCTCTCTCTCTCTCTCTCTCTCTCTCTGGTGGTGTGTAGGGGACCACCTGTCGTGACTGTAGGCACTGACTGGTCTGGCTAGGCCTGAGACATGACATGGTCTGTCGTTATTATTATCAGATAGGAGGATGTTTGTTGTTTTTGTTGTTGGTCGTGTTGTTGTTGCAGTTGCTCTTGTGTTGTTGTTTTGTTGTTGTTGTTGTTAAATAATCTTCTTCTTCTTCTTCTTCTTCTTCTTCTTCTTCTTCTTCTTCTTCTTCTTCTTCTTCTTCCTCCTCCTCCTCCTCCTCCTCCTCCTCCTTCTCCTTCTTCTCTTCTTCTTCTTCTTCTTCTTCTTCTTCTTCTTCTTCTTCTTCTTCTTCTTCTTCTCATCATGATCATGATCATCGTGTTTTCCGCTATCATCAGCAGCAGCAGCAGAAGGCCATTGTGGCAAGAGCATCATCACCATCATTTTTTATCATTATCATCATCATCACAATTCACTATTATTATTATTATTATTATTATATTATTATTATTATTATTTATTATTATTATTATTATTTTATTATTATTATATTATTATCATTATTATTATCATTATTATTATTATTATTATTATTATATATTATTATTATTATTATTATCATTGGTGGTGGTGGTGGTGGTGGTGGTGGTGGTGTGGTGGTGTGGTGGTGGTGGTAGAGGAGTTGATTGTTTATCTAAAGAAATGTGATCGCGAAAATTGCTTTTACATTGTTCAGATCTCTGGCCTGTAGTATTTGACTCTGTGTGTTGTGTGTGTGTGTGTGTGTGTGTGTGTGTGTGTGTGTGTGTGTGTGTGTGTGTGTGTGTGTGTGTGTGTGTGAGAGAAGAGAGAGAGAGAGAGAGAGAGAGAGAGAGAGAGAGAGAGAGAGAGAGAGAGAAGAGAGAGAGAGAACCATACCCACACATGTACACACAATCAAACCACACATACACACACATGCACACACGCACACGCGCGCGCCGCGCGCACGCACACACACCACCCCACACACACACCACACTCACAAACATTCCACAGATAGACATAATCAAACACACTCACACACACACACACAACACACACCACACACACACACACACACACACACACACAACACACACACACACACACACACACACACACAACACACACACACGCACATGGCAACACAACAGATTGGCAGAACAAGCCATTGTGGCAAGAGTACTACCGAAGACACCAATAATAATAGCAGCGTCTTGTATTATTGTGGTCACAGCCCTCCCTCACCCCCCCCCACCCCCACCCCCACGGCTGCACGTGCGACGCCTTCTTGCACCTGCCTTCCTCCCTCCCCCTCCCTCCCCCTCCCCTCCCAATACGCCCCCCCCCCCCCCCCCCTATTGCTCCTAACCTCGCCCCTCCTATAGCCTACCCATCACCCCACTCATCTCTCTTCGGTCTCCCCTCCTATTATATTATCCCTGTTTCTACAATTTTCTCTTAAATCAAGAAGAGCAGTTTTGCATCTTCTCCCCCACCCCCTCCCCAGTTTTCAATACCCTTGTATGCACTCTCTGCCACACACATACTCACACGCGCGCACGCGCGCGCGCGCGCACACACACAACACACACCACACACCCACCACACGCACGCGCGCGCGCGGGCACATATTTACACACACACACATACACACACAATTATATATATACACTCACGCACACACATACACACACGCACGCACACACGTACACACACACACATACACACAACACACACACACACACACACACACACACACACACACACACACACACACACACACACACACACACACACACACACACACACACACCACACACACACACACACACACACACGGAAACGTGCATAATATAAGCTTACAGGGTTTGAGGCGGGATGCTGGTTGGTTGGTTTTTTGTAGGGGGTTGTTGGTGTTTTTGTTTGGTTGGTTTGGTTGGGTTTTTTTGTTTTGTTTTTTGGGGGGCGGGGAGGGGGGGAGTCTGTGTCGTCTTGAACATAAATGAAGGTGGCCTTCTGTGTGTAACAATGCCCCCCACCCACCCCCTCCCCACATCCCCCACCCCTGTTAGGTTAATGAGTTGCCTGTATAGGCATCTGCCTAGCAAGACGCTCTGGGAGAAAATGACTTTTTTTTTACCAGCACACTATAATAACTCAGAAACCCTTCTTTCTAGATGTCTGAGGGTTTTTAACCTGCATCTGCTTTCCCCTACCCCTTCCTCCTTTTCTCCCTCCATACTCTGACGTGTGTGTGTGTGTGTGTTGTGTGTGTGTGTGTGTTGTGTGTGTGTGTGTGTGTGTGTGTGTGTGTTGTGTGTGTGTGTGTGTGTGTTTTATTGTGCCGACTCTTACGAACGGGCATTTATAAGTCACACACACATACATACACACGCACGCCTGCGCGCGCGCACGCACGCACGCACGCACGCACGCACGCACGCACGCCACACACACACACACACACACACACACACACACACACACACACACTGCGTGCACGCTTGCTGTCACATTTTTTATGTCAGCGGTGACAGGCATAAGATGACAACGGACCTGACATTTTTTGTGTATATTTTGTATTCTCTTTCTTCTTTTTTTCGATTTTTCATTTTCTTTTTTTGTTTTATTTTTTCCTCTATTTGCCTTCTTCTTCTTGTTTGTAGACTTCAGCACTTTGCAACTGTTGTTTTGACATATCAGTCACTGTGCGTGCATGTATGTAACAATACCAAGACCTGATTGATATCACAGTCCCCTTCCACTATCTGCCCCTCCGATTCTGTCGTCTGAAAATGAACATGCTATCAAATCTGTAGCCTAGAAGAGTATATATATTGCAGGTAAAGGTGTCTCATAAGTTATGTGGTCGTAGGGGAGCGAGGCATCAGAGACCTCAGCTTCTCTAGGGGCCAGCATATTGAGGGCGGCGCCCATCTCTTCTCCCTCGCTGCTTTATCTTCCCTGACCCTAACGAGGGCAGGTACCCATTTACAGCTGGGTGAGCTGGGGGACTGTACTGAAGCCAAGACATGCAAAAGGTCACTCATCCAATTGGTAGCCACGCTCGACGCTGCTTAACCTTGGCTGGGGGTAAAGCGAGTGCTCTGACCACTAAGCTATCCTGTCCCCATAGAAAATAAGACAAAATAAAGTCAGCACCAGTTAAATAGATATGTAAGGACATACAGCTCACTGGCATCAAGAATAATGCATTTTTCGAGTCAGATGTTTTAGGACGTTGATATATTTTATGACATGAAATTTTGAAAAAGATGGTCGATTCTGAACCAGTTTTCTTATCTATTTTATTTCTTATTATTTTCTTTCTTTTTTCTGTTTTTTTTTTTTAATTTTCAATTTGTATGGGTTGCCACCAATATTATTATAGGTCCTTTTTTTTGTTCCTCGACCAGAGCTCCAACGTTATGGTGATATTTATGCGTATGCGACCGTTTTTGTCCCCCGCCATTACGGTAACCGCATACCGACTTCGGGAAATTCATTATGAACGGGTGTACCTTTTATTTCCATTAAAACTGAATTGTCTTTCTCCTTGTGTGTATAATGTTCACAACAGATTTGACAGTGTCACATTCTCTGGTCAGAAGGTCAAGCTGGCCAGTGCAATGAATAAAATATTGTTAAAGCATTCACACACACACACACACACACACCACACACACACACACACACACACACACACACACACACACACACACACACAACACACACACACACACACACACACACACACACACACACATCTCTCTCTCTCTCTCTCTCTCTCTCTCTCTCTCCTCTCTCTCTCTCTCTCTCTCTCTCAGAGAGAAGGGTGGCGTGGGGGTGAGGGTGGAGGTGAGGGGGGGGGGGGGGGGGGGTCATCGCCATCTGTTCTCAACCCTGGCACCTGACTCGGACAAGTTACGGTGTGTATTGTCTGTGTCTCAGCATCTGTCTGTCTGTCTGTCTGCCTGCCTGTCTGTCTGTCTGTCTGTCTGGCGTGCATTCAACCATGTCAAAATGAAGGGAGGCGGACAGGTCGGCCCAATGGTCAGAGCGTTCCGTTCGTGACCTGACAGCTCAAGTTTGAGCCACCCACCGAGGCACACGTTCGAAGAGGATTTTTTCCCCCTGGAGTTAACATCAGTACATGTTCCACTACCCCGAAAGTCCTTCGGATAAGACTATTAACTGAAGTCCCTTTTACCGAACACCACGCAAAGCATCTTGCACGCACGTTAAAAACCCCTTCTGCCTTTCGGAAGAGTACGCCATTTCGTTCCAGTAGGAACAGGTGATAAAAAAAACTTTAAAAAAATAATAATTTTAAAAAAAAATTAATAAAAAAAAATCCATGCACATATGTGTCATGTTAAGTCAGTATTCTCGACGTCAGAATGCAGCTACCTTAACCTTCCCCGTACGTCGCCTCGGCCTCGACGCCCCATATCTCCTGGGTGTACATACACCCATACTGTTAGTGAAGGCATAACCCGCTCCCATATCTCCTGGGTGTACACACACCCATACTGTTAGTGAAGGCATAATCCGCTCCCATATCTCCTGGGTGTACACACACCCATACTGTTAGAGAAGGCATAACCCGCTCCCATATCTCCTGGGTGTACACACACCCAGGCTGTCTGAAAAGGAACTAAACCTCTGCCTTGCCTTGCTTGAATCACAAAGCTCTTTCCCTACATCCTGGTTGCATAGCAACCCTATGACTTGAAGAGCCTACTGTACATCCTGGATGTTGAGTAACCTAATCTGCATACAGGGGAGTCTGCCTTTATGTGTAAGGTTTGTAAGAAGGGAGAGTGCTCTTCCTACAAAAGATCTAGTACTTGAGGTGCATGAAAGGTATGCACCCAAAATATGCCCATATGCACTGGAGCTATCCCTAAAGGGAAAAAAGGGCTTGTTACTTTACTGTGCACCTGCATAGATTTGCAGTCTTATGGCCGTTGGTTTACCACTGAGTTGATAGTCAATAATAATAATAATAATAATAATAATAATAATAATAATAATAATAATAATAATAATAATGATATGAAAACAATAATGATGATAATGATAATAATAATAATGATAATAAAGATAATAACAACAGTAGTAGTAGTAGTAGTAGTGGTAGTGGTGGTGGTAGAAGTAGTAGTAGTAGTAGAAGTAGTAAAAAAAAAAAAAATTAATAATAAATAATAATAATAATAATAATAATAATAATAATAATAATAATAATAATAATAATGATGATAATAATAATAATAATAATAATAATAATAATAATAATAAATAATAATAATAATAATAATAATAATAATAATAATAACGAATAATTACGGTGATGATAATGACAATAATTCTAATGAACATTGATAGTGAAAGCATCACCAGATCTGCCCTAAGCATATCAATTTGTCTCATGTTGTGGCTAAGTGTGTGTGTGTTTATGTGTGTGTGCGCGTGCACGCGCACGTGTGTGTGTGTATGTGTCTGTGTATGTGTCTGTGTGCATGAGTGCGTTCGTGATCTTTCTTTCTGTCTTTCTTTCTTACCTCTCAGAAGCTTATAATACATATTTCAGAACACTGTCAGTCTATACAAAAGCAAAAAGCAGGAAACATCTGTATCATTGTCTATACCCCCCCCCCCCTCACACACACACACACACACAAACATAGACAATGATACCATAGACTGCATGTGGCAGTGTACACCCAAATAATAGATATCTCCGTCTGTCTGTCTGCGTGCCTGCCTGCTTGTTTGTCTCTGAAGCATAAACACACATTCACCCACACACATGCATGTGTACATGCGCGCGCGCGTACACACACACACACACACACACACACACACACACACGCACACCCCCCCCACCACCACAGAAACACATGAACATGAACATAAGCATGCACGCAAGCGTGCGCGCGCGCGCACGCACACACACGTGCACACACACACACGAACACACACATGCCTCAAACGTCCTTTGGATGAGACTATAAACCAAGGCCCCATGTGCGAATGCATCAGAACATCTTGCACACATGTACGATCCTGTTCCGCTTTTCATAAGAGTAGGCAATCATGTGCTGTGGGAATAAATGACAAGATTTACAAAACTGCGTACGCAAGGGGACTGGATATAAAAAACCGCAAAGTGCTTATTCCATTATCCTCATTATAAAAAAAATCATAATTATGTGCACAGATGCACACGCATACATACACACATTCAAAGATATGTGCGCGCACACACACACACACACACACAACACACACACACACACACACACACACACACACACACACACACACACACACACGCACACACACACACGCACACACACACATGCCATCCACTTCAAAAAAGAAAATCAAAGCTTATTCAATGAATCATCCAGAAATAAAAAATAGACTTTGACCGACTTTGACTTGGACACATGTATGCACGCATGCATGCATGCATGCACACAGGCAGTCAGACATACATGTGCCCACGTTCGTGCACCCACGCACGCACACGCACACGCATGCACGCACACACACACACACAATTTGCAGCACACGCATGCGCGCACACACACATACACAATTTGCACGCACATGCATGCGCGCGCGCACAAACACACACACACACACAATTTGCCTCTCTCAAAAGTACTATCATGTAGGGCCTACCACCACAGCTTAGCAGCCAGCAAAAATTCTCAGTACAAGGACAGGTGTCCTAGCAACCACGATGTAGGGAGGCCACAAGGTAGTGACGTCATTCTGATGTTGTAATGAGTAACCCTTCTTTCAGCGTATGGGTGTGTACACACCCAGGACGTACTGGGAGTTTAAATGCTAATTAAGTGCATTTCTAATTAACACAAACAAACCATTTTTTGTGTAAGTGTAGAACAGATGTTTATTGACAAAGTCATGAAATTTCAAGGCTGTAGGGTTGATAGTTTTTGAGTTACAGAGCAAAATATAGGGGTCTGGGTGTACACACACCCAGAGCGTATGGGGAAGGTTAATGGTGGGGGGGGGGGGGGAAGGGGGGGGTAGGGGGGGGGGGGGCATGGCAAAATCTCACCATTGGATAACCTTTCTTTTTTCTTTCTTTTTTTTTTTGGGGGGGGAGGGGGGGCACCATTGGATAACCTCGGAGCTCTGGATCTAACCGAGGAATGGGGAAAAAAAAAAGGGGGGGGGGGGGGGGGAACAGAGAGCAGACGACCTTTTACTTTCTGGTATCATGAAAGTAACGAGAAAAGTGGTGTACTGTAAATAGCACAAGGCTAAGGGAAGGAAGGAAGGGAAGTAAATCCTGAAATACCTTACAATGGATGCAATTTAGATAGAAGAGGATATCATTCTAAATATCGAAACAAGCTAAAATTAAGGAGAAACTGAAACATACATCCATGTGTGTGCAGGTGCGTGGGCGCACGCGCGCCGATAGGATTAATGAAGCATGCTGTCTTTAATTCATGCTTACAAGCTTTCTTTATTGTTGTTAGGATTGTTGTTCTTATTGGTGTTGTTATCATCATTGTTCAATTTTAGTTTCTGAACATTAGCCTACAGTCTTATGTGCTCAGTGTTAAGAAAAATGTGTGTGTGTGTGTGGTGTGTGTGTGTGGGGGGGGGGGGGGGTGTTCATTTAACTGTTTGAAATTTTCATGGCTTATCAGGTTTAAGTCTTTCGTATATGGGTAGTCAAAGTTACATGCGCATCCTACCTATCCTGTCAACATGACAGGTCCAGTGACGTTATATTTGCTGTGACGTCACCTCAGCGCCGCTCTTGGGGCAGGGAATGCTTTTTAAAAATTTGTTTATTTTTAAAAATTTATTTCTGTGTGTGTGTGTGTGTGTGGTGTGTGTGGTGGTGGTGGGGGGGGGGGGGGGGGGGGGGGGGGGGGGGGGGGGGGGGGGGGGGGGGGGGGGGGGGGGGGGGTGCAGAGAATACTTCAGTGTGCATCTGATAGACATAATCTTACATTTTTGTGGCTGTGACATATTTTTTATTTGTTGGTGTTACTGATTGTGCAAAAACAGAATCTCTCTCTCTCTCTCTCTCTCCTCCTCTCTCTCTCCTCTCACTCTCTCTCTCTCACTCTCTCTCCTCTCCTCCTCTCTCTCTCGTCCTCTCTCTCCTTCTCTCTCTCACTCTCCCTCTCTCTCTCTCTCTCTCTCTCCTCTCTCTCTCTCTCTCTCTCTCTCAATATTTCGTAAGAGTAGGCCATCGTGTGCGCGGTGGGAACAAATGACAAAATTCACAAAACTGCATACACACAGGGACTGGATGTAAAATTAAAAAAAAAGCATATGAGTGCTTATTCCAATTCTCGATATAAAAGAATAAAATAAATAAATAAAATAAATAAATATTTCTCCCTCCCTCCCTAACCCTCCCCTCCCCCCCCACCCCACACACCCACCACAGTCTAGTAGCAGACCGCCTACACTCCACTCCACATCTTCAAAAGGCAAAAAGGCCAAAGGCCAGAGACAGAGACTGGTAGTGGTGTGAACTAGTGTTTTCCCCTCCTGTCACGACCCATCAGCAACGCTGCGTGACCGTCCACCTCTTAACTGCCCCATTCCTCATCCACCCCGCTCCACAAATGACCAGCCATGAAGTTCAGATGAAAAGTTCCGCCGTCCGTACCCTCCTCTCTCTCTCTCTCCTCTCTCTCTCTCTCTCATCTCCTCTCTCCTCTCTCTCTCTCTCTCTCTCTCTAAAAGTTCCGCCCCGTACCCTCGTCTCTCTCTCTCTCTCTCTCTCATCCCTCCTCTCTCTCCCCTCTCCTCTCTCTCTCTCTCTCTCTCTCTCACTGAGGCCCTGTACTACAACAGTCACTGGTGTGGTCTCGGGCTTGTAGACCGGATGTGGCTCATGGGAAGTTTTCAGTACAGGAGGAGGAGAAGGAGAAGAAGAAGAAAGAGACTTCCGATAATATATGGGGTCGTTATCATGGCGGCACCTTTACCGTGTGTGTGTGTGTTGTGTGTGTGTGTGTTGTGTGTGTGTGTGTGTGTGAGTCCAAAAAATAAAAAAAAAAGATGGTGTGTTTTGTTTCCGCCACCCAGACTGCAGGTATTTTTATACCACCACAACAATGCTTCATTGTTTTGTTCTCTGTAGTCTTTTTTTTTTTTTTTTTTTTTTTTTTGGGGGGGGGGGGGGGGGTTCTTGTTTCCCAGTCTGCCTTACTCATAACATTGCTATTTTGGGTTTTTTTCTTTGCAAATCCATTATTTCTCTGAATCACTGTCTCTGTCCTTTAGTCATTGTATCTTCCCTCGCTTTGAGAGTATTTTAACACAGAATTCTCAGAGTAATTTTCTATGCATTTATGGTTTAGATAAGACTTATTGAATGAAATAAAGAGGTAAACAAAACGAGCTCCCCCCCCCCACCCCCCCCTCCAAAAAATTAACCAACAAAAAGAACACCCAAACACAGTCAATACACTAAACAAGGGGGGAAAAAAAGTCCAACGACAGAAAGCGAAACAAAAGTCAAATAAAAAGAAACACACACACACACACACACACACACATACACACGCGCGCGCGCGCGCGCGCGCCCCCCCCCCCCCCCCCCCCCCCCCCAGTTTATTCAAAACAGAGCCTGGGATTGTTGTAACTTTGAATCTGGTTCCAGACGTGCTCTGTGTGTGTGTGTGTGTGTGTGTGTGTGTGTGTGTGTGTGTGTGTGTGTGTGTGTGTGTGTGTGTGTGTGTGTGGTCCTATTTTTCTGTTCTTTCATTCTTTTATTTCGAGGATAATGGAATAAGCACTCGTGTGTTTTTTTAACATTCAGTCCCAGTGTGTATGTAGTTTTGTCAATTTTGTCACCCGTTCCCATCGGCACACAATGGCCTACTCTTCCAAAAAGCGAAATGGGTTTTAACCTGTGCCCAATATGTTCTCTGTGTGTGTGTGTTGTGTGTGTGTGTGTGTGTGTGTGTGTGTGTGTGTGTGTGTGTGTGTGTGTGTGAAAAGATAGCATACACAACAGCAGAAGCATTAAACAGATTACCATGGGTCCATGAAGTTGTGAGTTTTAATCTCCGCAGCGTGTCTGATAAATGAAGAATGTAGATTTTAACAATCTCTCAGATCTACTTAAAATGCAGACCTGCCAGTGCCTGAATTCCCTTCCTGTATAATATACACCTGCAGAAGGTCAACTTTTCACATTAAAGATCCCGAAACTCGAGTCGGCGTGCGGTTGGTTACAAAAACACGGATATGCCCACAATAATGATTTATCCTGTACAGAAAGAAAAGAGTTGCTATGAAGTTTGAATGTGTCAGCTAAGCCAGAAGGCAGACCTGCAGAGTTAACAAGCATCTACCCTAATAGGCTTAAAGGGAACGCAGAGGAGAGATAGTATAGATCTAGATCACCAACAAGATTGGGCTTTCACATTTTATTGACCTTACGTTAAAGAAGAAACATACACAAACAATCATCTGTCACTAGAGCTTAAACTTTACAATCATTTTGTTGTCCATGAAAAAAAAACACCCCCAAAAAAAACCCTTTTTTGCTGTTACAATCACGAATTCAAAACTATTTTCAAAACAAACAACAACAACAAATAGAAAAAGTTGAAGTGTGCATCATATCGCTTCACCATCCATTGTGAGATCAGAATGTTCATGTGAACCTCTTTCAAAATTACAACATGAAAATGGAGGTCCTATGTGAAAAACACTGAATAAAAATCTTATTCAACCAAAGTCTGAGTCATCATGCCGTTAAAAAATTGTCCAAAAGGTTGTCCTTGTCCAAACCATTCTCTTCCTTTCCCCAGAAATCTCTCCTGATTCGCACCATGACACAACAGAGAAGGGAGATAGGCCTAGATCTACACACAGCTGGGCATCACAGCTAGATCTGTATCATCAGTGGGAATCAGGCTTCAGAACGACCAGATCTTTTCTATGGGCCGCTGTTTTTTTGTGTGTGTGGGTTTTTTTTGTTTTGTTTTTTTTTCCAGTTGCGAGGCATTTGTTTCACTGCCTTCTACTTGTAGCCTAGCTGGTCATCTGTTTTTACGTCATAGCTTTTGTTGAAAGCGAAGCTTTCTTTATTCTATTGTCAGTATCAACTACACTGTCTGTCTGTCTCTCAGGTTGTATGTCTGTCTATTGGTGGGTCTGTCTGCGTTGATGGAACAATTTTATTACTCTTGTCACTCGATCTGTGCGTAGATCTACAGGCATTCTGACATGTTTGGTTTTTGTTTGTTCCTTTATTTTTACTGCTTTTTTCAATAGTGTGGAAGAGACTGCAATAAACTAAATGTTTTAGCCTGTTTTACTCTCAACACATTCTGTTTGTCGGCGTCGAACGCTCAGACAGCAACTATTGTCTTTTAGATGAGCAAAAAATACGTTGCTCTGCCGTTAAGCGCCTGACAAGTCGGGAGCAGCGCATCCGATTTCGAATTCGGCGTGGGAGAAAATTGTTATCTGTTAAGTCTTTCTGGAAAACAGGTAGGAGAATGGACCAACAAGGCAGAAATAAACAAAGAGGAGACAGGAAGAACAGGAACAAGGCAGAAACAAAGAGAGGAATGGAAAAGAGGGAATTCCCAGCACCAAAATTCCAGAAGGTGGAGGGATGCTATTTATACTGACAGGCCAGGGGCAAAACATACGTATTTCTAGCTAACTAGTAAGCCATCAAACAAATGATCTTCAAGTACAATTAACCCACTTTTAAGATTAAATTGAGTACATAAAAGGAGTTTTCTGGTGGGACATAATTATGAACAAACATTAATCACAGTCATCTTTATCTAAGCCTAATATCTTTTATCACTTAAAAACACTCCCCATGGGGATGGATACTGGGGACCTGTCAGTATCACTAGCATCCCCCATCTTCCGGCACTCTTCAGTCAACTTATACTAGTTATAGGCCTACCACTTTTGAATCTGTCCAAGCGTTTACAGAAACTGGCAAATTACGTCAACAATTTTTAAAACGGACAAAAAACACGTCACACTATGATGCATTTCTGTTCCAAGTTATGTCAATCTCCTCATCACTTTCTGGTTTTACAAACATAATCCCTAGTCCATCTCCTTTGATTGTCTTCCTGTTTGATACATTCTCGCAAGGCCTTGTTAATAATCACTAAGGAGAAAAATGGCAAAGACAATGACGTTTCAACTAAAGATCCCATCTAGGCTTACATCATGGTATGTGTGGAACTTGGCAAGAATGCATCGGATACATGTACTTGCAGAACTCAAAGCCCTAGGACAACCTTTTGCTCCTTCCAAAAGCAACTTTGTTTAGATGGATTTCGCAAGTCAGTCAAGCACTGAAAATAACAGGGAAAACGCGAAAATCCCCGAAATGTAATAAGAAGTTGGTTGTCATTGTAACAGCGATGGTGAAAGAAGAAGACGACAGAGTTAGCCTGGCAGACATTGCTGATTGTGTTGGTATTCATCCATTGAACATGACTGTCTTTAGATCCTAAGACATAACTGTGATAAAGCCCAGGCGCTGAAGGCACCCTACAGATCGGCATTTCTACAGTGGATTGAGCGAATACAGAAGTACGTGTGTGGTGAGGGGCGGGGGGGGGGGGTTCAATACTTTTCTAGCATCAAGTCACAGATGGTAGTCTTGATTCTCCACTGGGTACAGTACATTAATGTCACTGTCCCTGTCAACACACTCCGGAACAGTCACATCCATTCCCTCCTCATTGCTTGCTGTGCCACAACCACATAGGCCTATTTCCGCATCATTGTTTTCTTCATTAAACGATGTATTTACCATCAGTGTCGGAAACAAGTCTGTTGGACAGTGTTAAGTTCATGTATTTTTCACCAACTTGTGGGTCACTTGAAGACAGTGAAAGAGGATGAGTGGGGGTGGTGGTGAAGGCAAAGTGTCACCAGTGCTGGTGCCTTCCTTCTGGCCTTCAGTTGATTTTAAGTAAAAGAGGAAACCGTGTTGTCCTGTAGGCCCTAACATACATTCCAATGCCATCAGCAGTCAGTCCTTCAACAGGCATGCTATGCTGAATACTTTTCTCAAGAAATCTGTGAAAATATTGTTCACTGTTTGTGAGAAAGATGTCTTGCTGGCTGCCAAGCATGGGGAAACTATTCATAGAGAGACAGGGAGAGACAGACAGACACACAGACAGACAGACACAGACAGACAAACACAGACAAAGAATCAGAACAACCAACCCACTCCCAAGTCATGTCAAAACAAGAATGCTGGAAAACACCTCTCTCTGTGTTTAAGTTCTTTCTCGCCCACCCCATTATCCACACCTCCACCCCATGACACCCCCACCCACCCCGAAAAAAATCATTCCACCCCTACCCCTACCCTACCCCCCCCCCCCCCGTCCCGTCTCTCACTATCACCACCACCTCTACTACTACTACCACCACCACCACCACCGAGACCAGCTGTCGAGTCGCGTGCCGTTACAGCTGCCCTTTAAAGAGAAAATAAAAATGATTTTAAAAAAAGAAAGAAAAAAAAAAACTTTCTGGAGAGAGACACAGAGAGAAGGGTGATTGGGGTGGAGGGGTAGTAGGGGGGGACGATTGGGGGCAAAGGTAGGGGGTGGGAAGGAATGAGGGAGGGAGGGGGGTAGGGAAGGGGTCAAGCCAGGCCCTTTTGATAATCTAATCACTTTGGCTGTCAGCGCGACGCGTGCCGTTTACACGAACACCTGAGGAAGATGATGAGAGAAAGAATTTTTGGGGTTCTTTTTTTTTTTTTAATCTCTCGCCATCCTCCTCATCTCCCTGTACCCAACTTTTTCTTTTCTTTTTCTCTTGGGTTTGTCTTTGTCAAGTATCGTGGTTTGTTGGGTTTAAAAAAAATATTTTTTTTTTTTTGAAGTTCTGGCTCTTTCTCTGGCTAGTTGAGGGAATAGGGGTGGTGGGGATAGTTTGGTGTGGAGAAGAACTTTGGAATCGTTTTTTTGACAGGTAATTTTCGCTTCTTCTCTCTCTTTCGGCCCCCCCCCCCCCCCCCTCCCCCCTCCCCTTACCTCCAAACTTTTCGGGGTTTTGTTGTTTTTCTGGAGGGGGGAAGGTGGTTGGTTTATGTTGTTTTTGTGGGGTTGTTTTTCGTGGGTTTTTGGTTTTTTGGTAGGCTTTGTGTTTTTCTTCTAATAAACTGATAGCTTTCGTTCTTTCTTTGAAAGTTCGCTGGGTGTCCAGTAACTTTGGTCTCCTTGCCTTTTTCATGCTTTTGATTAAGTGTTGAATAAACAACCATAAAGGTAAATTGCTAGAATCCTCCTCACTCCTCCTCCATCCTCTCAAAGTTTTCTCCATCGCCCCCCGAATAACAAAGAGCTTTGTTGGCTTCCAAATCCTAGTGAAAATCTTTGTCGATGGTTGTTTACAATACTGTAAGATACTTGTTTGAGATAGTTATAGCATTTGTGAATTTTCTGTCCTTCTGTCTTTGTTTTGCTTTTCTTCTTCAGTATTTCATTCCCCCCCCCCCCCCCCTCCATCCTTTCTTTTTCCTATCTATCTTTTGCTTTCTTTCTTCCTTTCTCTTTTTTCTGTTTTATTGTTTTTTGTGGGTTTTTTTTTTTTTTGGTCTTTCTTTCCTCGCCGCTTTTCAGTTTGCTTTCTTTTTCTTTTTTTTCTTTTTTTTTTTAATTCTTTTATTTCTCAGTTCATGTGACGTCATTTGTCCTTATCAGAGTTATGGGACTTTGATTCTTTTTCATGTTCTATTTCTTTCTTGTCCCCCCCCCCCCCCCCCCCCTCTCTCTCTCTCTCTCTCTCCTCCTCTCTCTCTCTCTCTCTCTCTCTCTCTCTCTCTCTCTCTCTCTCTCTCTCTCTCTCACCACTTCTATCTTCCAATCTTCCTTCTTCTCTTCGCTTCTTCCTTTCTTTCTCTGTTTGCTCTTGCCTCTCTTTTGCTATTTGCTTTACATGGCCTTGTTTCCTTCTAGACTAATCACAGTTGTCTTTTCTTTCTTCTTCCATGTTCTTCTACTGTCTTTTTTTTTCTTCATTGTTTCGTTCTTTATTTCCTTCCTTCTTTTTCTCTTTGCCTCGTTTCTTTCTGTCTTTCTTTCTTTCTTTCTTTTCTTTCTGTCTTTCTTTCTCATCTGCACTCTCCTCTTCTGATTTTCTCCCCGTAGTTTTGTTTGTCTTTGGGTTTTCTTCTTTCTAATGACTGGGGACTGGATGTAAAAATAAAAAAATATTTAAAAAAGCACACGAACGCTTATTCCATTATCTATCCGATAAAAAAAAAGTAAATAAATAAATGAATTATAACAGTCAGCTTTTGTTATTTAATGTTCTCTGACCTTTTTCAAAGTAAAGAACTAACCATTGCGAGGTCAATGCTGGTGGTGTGTGTGTGTTTGTGTGTGTGTGTGTGTGTGTGTGTGTGTGTGTGTGTGGTGTGTGTGTGTGTGTGTGTGTGTGGTGTGTGTGTGTGTGTGTGTTATTCATTATTTATTTATATATTTATTTATTCATTCTTTTGTATCGAAGATAATGAAATAAGCACTTAATGTGCTTTCGTGTGTGTGTGTGTGTGTGTGTGTGTGTGTGTGTGTGTGTGTGTGTGTGTGTGTGTGTGTGTGTGTGTGTGTGTGTGTGTGTGTCTGTGTGTCTGTCTGTCTGTCTGTCTGTCTGTCTGTCTGTATACATGCGTGTGTGCGTGCGCGCGCGCGCGTATGTGAGTGTGTGTCTGTGTGTACATGCATAAGGTCGTGTCTGATGAAAGTCTTGGTGCCTTGACAGAAACAATAGAAAGAAAGATCGTACCTGGCACACAGCACTGATAGCTTGACACCTCGCATTACAGAAATTAACTAAAATATGTGTGATGAAAGGCATGGAAAGGTAGGGGGGGGGGTGGTTTGATGGAAATGGAGGGGAGGTAGGGGTTGGGGGGGGGGGTGAGTGTCTGTGTGTGATAATTAATTTTGTGAAAAGTGAGTGTGTGTGTGTGTGTGTGTGTGTGTGTGTGTGTGTTTGTTGTGTGTGTGTGTGTTGTGTTGTGTGTGTTGTGTGTTTGTGCGTGCGCGCGTGTGTGTGTGTGTGTGTGTGTGTGTGTTGTGTGTGTGTGTGTCGCGCGCGCGCGCGCGCATGTTCGTGTGTACAAATACAGAGATCAATGTTACAAACATTCGATTTTTTTCAATCAAATTTGATTTCAGACAGTAACAATAATAAAGTCATAAACAATAATATAAGCTTTGTGGGGGAAAAAAAACCACCATCCTTTAACAAGTGGGCTTCTTGTTCTGACAAAGGAAAAGACAAGAGAGACAGACATACAGACACACAGAAACATAGAAACACAGGTAAACTTTCTTTTTTAAGCTGAGAGGGATAGACACAAAGGGAAACGAACAACAAGGGTACTCCTCTGTTGTTTGGGGTTTGTGTTGTGTGTGTGTGTGTGTGTGTGTGTGTGTGTGTGTGTGTGTGTGTGTGTGTGTGTGTGTGTGTGTGTGTGTGTATGTGTGTGTGTGTGTGTGTGTGTGTGTGTGTGTTTTGGGATGTGGAGGAGGTGGGTAGACACAGAGAGAGTAAGGCAGATAAGGAGGAAAATGTGCAGAAAAATTCCAAACCTGGACAGAAAAATACTACCAGAGAAAAGAACGTGGCAAAGGCTACATACATACAGAGAAGGACAAGGAAGAGAGAGAGAGAGAGAGAGAGAGAAAGAGAGAGACAGAGACAGACAGACAGACAGACAGACAGACAGACAAACATATAGACAGGTAGACATATAGACAGATACACTGACAGACGCACAGACAGACAAGGGGGAAAAAGGTGTTTGATGTTGGCAGGAAGAAGATAAGAATCCTTTTTTGTGGTCAGATCCAATCTAGAACAGACAGAGTCGTCAGAATCCCC
>CM060327.1:30228869-30236369 GCA_030674155.1 Stramonita haemastoma | reverse complement strand
GCCAGGGAGACAGCAGTCTCATTGCCTAGCACATTGCAAGGGGAGGGGTTGATCATAGATCCCTACAGGACCACCTATGACTGCTGCAAGGGAGGCAAGAGTGAGATCTAGGACTGGTCGTTCAGATCGATTTCTATGGGACTGTAGTGCTATGGCAGGTGAGAATAACAGACCCGAAGCACACGACACACGCAGAGCCGACGCAGCACAAGAAGAGATGGAGATTTGATTTGATTTGATTGATTCTTTTATATCGAGGATAATGGAATAAGCACTCTGTGCTTTTTTACATCCAGTCCCGTGTGTTTGCAGTTTTGTATATATGTCATCTGTTCCCACCGGCACACGAATGGCCTACTCTTACGAAAAGCGGTACAGGATTTAACGTGCTGTGCAAAGTGTTCTGCGTGTGTCGGCACTCAGGGCCTCGGTTTATAATCTCATCCGAAGGACTTTAGGGGAGAGTGGAGTCAGCACTGATGTTAACTCCAGGAGAAAAATCTTGACCGGACTCGAACGGTCGACAAATTGCCAGCGCAATGTTCTGACCACTAGGCTTTATCACGAGGATAAGAATAAGAGAATGTGTTTTAGGCACGAGTCGATGGTATGAGTTGAAGATGATTGATGTCCCACGGAACGAGGCTATAGAACGAGAGAGAGAGAGAGAGAGAGAGAGAAGAGAGAGAGAGACAGACAGACAGACAGACAGACAGACAGACAGACAGACAGACGTGACAGACAGCTAAGACGCACACACACTACACACACACACACACACACACACCACGCACGCACGCACACACACACCACACACACACTTACAGAGAATCATCATGACATACTTTTACATATCACGCCCAGGGGAACTCAAACTACTTGTTCTTGTACAGGTAAGAGGGTCATGCGTGAGGGGGTGGATGAGGTGGCGGGATGGAAAGTAAGGGACAAGGGGAAGGTAGATGGCTGGGAACGTCAGGTAGCAGGGGGGGGGGGGGGTAGGGGGAGGTGATGGAGGTAGGGTCAGACTGTGGGTGGGAATGTAGAGGAGGAGAAGAGAGAGCGACAGAGACCTACGCTAACTACTACTGTACCATGCTATTTTGGATGTGTTGAAAATTGGTTAGCTCTGCCAGCGTCAAACCGTCTGCTCCTTATTGAATCAGTCAGCTGAAAATTAATGCATGGAATTTTTTTTTTTTTTTAGTCTGTCATGCGTGTGTGTGGGGGGGGGGGAGAGGGTATATATGGTGGTGTGTGTGTGTGTGTGTGTGTGTGTGTGTGTTAGTGTGTGTGTGTGGGGGGGTATATATATTATGTGTGTGTGTGTGTGTGTGTGTGTGTGTGTTTGTGTGTAAGTGTGTGTGTGTGTGTGTGTGTGTTGTGTGTGTGTGTGTGTGTTGTGTGTGTGTGTGTGTGTGTGTGTGTGTGTGTGGTGTGTGTGTGTCCTTTGTTAGTGCAATTAGGCTGACTGTGCACAAGTTCTTCAGATGTCTGTGTGTTGTATGTAAGGACAGGGTGGTGGGTGTATGGAAAGGTGGGTAGGTGGTTGGGCAGGGGTAAGGATGGAGATTACATTTTTTTCATTCCTGGCTAAGATCCAAGATTCACCATTGGCAAGATTTTTGCGAATGCGACCATCCCCTCTACTCCCCCCATCTCGACCATTCGGATAGCCAGGATGAGTATAGGCCTATAACTATAAGATGGATAGATTGGTGGGTGGCGCTTGGTAGATCCGTGGCTTGTGTAGGTGGGTGTCAAGTGGGTGGGTTCAGTGGTTGATGGGTGGGTGGGTGGATGGGAGAAAGGGTGATGGTTGGAAGGGTGGATTGTCCTTGATCTTAATTCCTGTGTTATGCATGTATGTACGTTCGGAGGTACGTGTGGATGTATGCATATGTATGTATATATGTATGTGCGTGTAAGTTCGTACGTCTGTACGTACATACACATTCACAAACACACACACGCACAGGCACGCACGTACACACGCACGTACGCACGCACGTACGTACATGCGCGCGCGCACACACATGTGTTGTTTCTGAAGCAAAACTGTTCAAAGTATTAAAATAGTAGAGGAAGTAGTAGTAGTAGTAGTAGTAGTAGTAGTAGTGTGAAGTAGTAGTAGTAGTAGTAGTAGTAGTAGAAACAAGTAGTGGTAGTTGTAGTAATGGAGGAAGAGGAGTAGCAGCAGCAGCAGCAGCAGAGGTAGTAGAAGTAGTAGCAGTTCATGGTTATTACAATATAGACAATTGACTGTTTTAACTGTGTAACCAAATGACCAACCAACCAACCAATCAACCAAATAGCTAATAAATGTAATATAAATCAATGAATGAATATGCATGAACAGAAAATGAATGAACTGAATAAGAACGAATCAATGAACTAAGAATAAACGAATAAATGAAATGGCAAAAAAACAACAATAGCAACAGCAACAACAGCAACAGTAACAACAGCAGCAGCAACAACAGCAACATTAACAACAGCAGCAACAACAACAACAGCAACAGTAACAACAACAGCAGCAACAACAACAGCAACAGTAACAACAGCAGCAGCAACAATAGCAACAGCAACGCCACCAAGCAGTGATTTTTTTGTTGAAAAATGTACTTTTATCATCAAAGCCTTTTCAGAATCTGTTCGATCGGCCGTTACCCTGAAAACGACAAAAAAGCCACATACCCTCCCCCCCCCTTCCACACACACACAAGAAAGAGGAGGAGGAGTACTTCCTTTTCAAACTATCGTCTGCTACTGTGAATGTGACGACGTCTCAGAAAAAGAGACAAAAAGAAGACTGGAGGTCACAGGGGTCGCAGAGGTCGCCAAGGTCAGAGGTCGGCGACCAAAATGGGGCGGCTGGCTTTTTTTTTTTTTCCTTTTTTTCTCTCTCTTTTTTTTTCCGAATTCTCTCTCTCTCTCTCTCTCTCTCTCTCTCTCTCTCTCTCTCTCTCTCTCTCTCTCTCTCTCTCTCTCTCTCTCTCCTACCTCTAAGTGCACCTGTCTGTATGGAGGGGGGGGGGGGGCGGGTTTGCCGCAGAAACTGTCAGTAGGTTGCTTCCTGCGGGTGATTGGGTGGGTGTGGGTGTTCACTGGGAGTTCACTGGTGGGTTAATTGGCGGGGTATGTATGTAAAGGTATCTAGATTGGTAGGTTGGTCGGGTAGGTAGGTCGGTAGGTAGGTAGGGGAGGGATGTATGTAGGTAGGTAAGTGGGTAGGTAGGTAGGGAGGGATGTATGTAGGTCGGTAAATGGGTAGGTTGTGAAGTAGAGAGGAAGGTTGGTAGGTAGGTAAGTGGGTAGGTTGTGAGGGAGAGAGGTAGGTAGGTAGGTCGGTGGGTGGGGACAAGAGAGGGAGGGAGGGAAAGACAGAGGGAGGGAGGTAGGTAAGTAGGTAGGTAGGTTGCAAGAAGGTACTGGGAGGAAGGAAAAGACACAGGTAGTCAGGTAGGTAAATAGGTAGGTAGGTTGCAAGAAGGTACCTGTCTAGCAACATAGTTAGCCAGAACTTTTCTCCCATCCGCTTGACCTTGCGTGGCGGTCTGGGTCTAGTCTTTCGGGTGAGACAATAAACTGAGATCTTATGTACAATACAAATTCTGCGCACGTACGTGAAAGAATTCAAAGGAACGAGAGAATTGTCCCAGGCAAAACTTCTTCAGGAAAAAAAAATCCACTCTAATAAGGAACACAAATACACATGTATGCAGGAAAAGAAAAATAGCGAAGAGGTGGCATTCTTTTTTGTGGCGACACGCTCTCCCTGGGAGAGAGCGGCTCGAATTTTCTGCAGAGAAATCTGCCGTGACTTTACCTCGTAGGCATCCATCTGACAATCTCCATAGACTATGGAGTTGTGGCTCTAGGCTCTAGAGCGCTAGGCTTGGGTAAGTAAGTATGAAGGGCAAGCTGTTAGTTACCACATTTGATTTGATTTGATGTATTTTTATATCGATGATAATGGAATAAGCACTCGTGTGCTTTTTTACATCCAGTCCCCGTGTGTATGCAGTTTTGTAAATATTGTCATCTGTTCCCACCGGCACACGATGGCCTACTCTTACGAAAAGTGGAACAGGATTTAACGTGTGCGCAAGATGTTCTGCGTGCGTTCGACACACGGGGCCTCGGTTTAAAGTCTCATCCGAAAGACTTTTCAAGGATACAGGACTATTCTTCAGGGCCCCTGTGAGAGTTGTTTTGGTCCAACGCCATGAATACTGCAGAGAGTGAAAGCAGAAACTCCCTCACTCCAGGCTTGGACAGCAAGACACTGAGGGATTCTGTGGGGTTATGGTCATGGATGTTCTGGTGTTCTCTGATGTGCTGGGCCTGACGTGTCAGGCGCCTAACGGCAGTGCAACGTATTTTCGAATATATGACAGACTACAGTACTTGCTGTTTGACCATTCCAGGTAGAAGGAGAAGAAACATTCTACTATAGTGAAAGAAGCACACACACACGCACACGCATGCACGCACGCTCGCACGCACACGCATGCACGCACGCAAGCACGCACGCGCGTGCACACATACACACGCGCGCGCGCACATACACATACACACACATTATTCTTGATATAAAAGAATAAAATAAATAAATACGTTGAATAAAATAAAACATACCCAAACGCACGCGCGCGCACGAGCCGCGCGAAAACACACACACACACCACACACACACACACACACACACACACACACACACACACACACACACACACACACACGCATACACACACACGCACACACACACACACACACACACACACCACACACACACACACACACACACACACACACACACACACACACACTTTTAAGTCACCAAAAATACCCTCTTACAATTTAATAGGTTTTATTTTTCTTCTCTTCTAGTAACATAAGCCTAAAAAAAAAAAAAGGACAGTCCAAGAAATAAAAAAAATCAGACTTTTTATTTTTTCATTTGCAGGGATCTCCATTCACAAACACTTGGAAACCATGAATGGCGAAAAACAAAAAAGCATGGAAGCAACGAAAGAAAGAAGGAACACACCCACACGAATAAAAGTTTTTTGTTTTTTTTTAAATAACAAATAAAACGGATGAATAACTACTGCAGAAGCTGAAGACTGGAAAAGTTACGAAGCACACACGCACGCACGCACGCACGCACACGCGCACGCACGCACGCACACACATACAGACATACGTACATACACGTATACACACACACAACACACACACACACACATACACACACACACACACACACACACACACACACACACACACACACACACACACACAGACACACACACACACAGAACACACACACACACAGACACACACACAGACACACACACATACACACATACACACACACATACACACATACACACACACACTACACACACAATACACACACACAACACACACACACACACACACACACACACACACACACACACACACACACACACACACACACACACACACTAACTTACATTCCAGGGTGTGGGGTCAAGGCAATGACAGAGAGGCTGGCGACAGGCACCTCGTAAAGAGGTCACGGCCTTTGACCCCCCAACACCTCGGGTGTGAACTGTGACGCCATTTCAGACATCACGTGCTCCAGATATGACTTCCTGTGCTGAGTGGACAGTTTTTGGGTTTTTTTTTATCTTTCAATACTGACAATGTGTGGAATGTATATTGCGCTGAATCCTGTAATGCAAACACACCAAAGCGTTTGCATTTAGATCCTTCACGGGCGCATGCAACCATTCATAAAATAATGAGATGAACAAATTCTACAATTATACATTTACACACACATACATACACGCTCGTGCACACGCGCGCACACACACGCACGCACTACACACACACACACACACACACACACACACACGCGCGCGCGCGCGCACGCGAGCCATGGAAGAGGCTGATTGAAAGTTGGGACAAATGTGAAGTGTAATTTATTTATTTATTTATTTATTTATTTACTATTTTATTTCGAGGATAATGGAGTAAGCACTCATATGCTCTTTTTTTTTTACATCTTGTCCCTGTGGTATGCAGTTTTGTCAATTTGTCATGATGGAGGTCAATCCTAAGTGGGAAATGACTGTGTCTTTAGGCTGGATTTGAAAGAGCGAAAGAAGGATTTTGACTTAGGGAGAGAGAGAGCAGTCATTCCAGATAGATGGACCAGAAATAGTGAAAGAACGATGACACTGGATTGTCTGAACCTTGGTATTTGTTAGCACATGGTATCTGCAGCAGAATGGAGGGAACGAGAAGGTGTGTATAGGTGAAGACAGACACAGAAATGGCAAGGTGCTGTTTTGTGTAGACATTTGTAACAGGGGGTACAGATCTTGTACTTTACTCTTTGTGTGACAGGCAGCCAGTGAAGAGATTGCAAGACAGGATGTGTTCCGTTTTTTTCTTTCTTAGGACAAGTTCAGCTGCAGAGTTTTGTATACCTTGAAGGGGGTGGATGGATGATACTGGTAGGCCAGCCAAAAGGGAATTACGGTGGTCCAGTCGGGTAAGAATGAGAGATGTGACAAGTATGGATGTTGCGTCAGTGGACAGGTACTTTCCAATTGCACTAATAGCTGTTACTGTTTAGTTGCAGTACTGAGAGGTCTGGGTGATGAATTTTTGCATAGAGAGTGTGTTGTCAATAACAACACCTACATATTTCACAGAGGTGGACAGATGAACTGAGGTACTGCCAAAAACCATTGAAGTTGTTGTGATGGAGGAGAGTTTGTGTTTGATGTATGTTCAATCCTTATGTTGGGTATTTTTGTGCTAGAAGTTTCTGCTTATCAATCACTCTGTATGGGTTTTTTTGTTCTCTCTCTCTCTCTCTCTCTCTCTCTCTCTCTTCTCTCTCTCTCTCTCTCTCTCTCTCTCTCTCTCTCTCTCTCTATTGGGGCGGTCAGAGAAGTGAAGCGGACAGGGCGTACATTTTCTGTGAGCAGCAGTAAAACTAGAAATTCAGTCAAAAATGCCAGTTACTGGACTTCCAGCGGCTGTGGAGAGGACCTTAGGCGCCCTGCTGACTGACAATGCAGTTTCCAGCTGGAAAGTGGCAGGAGAAGGGGACAGCGTGGTTTTTGGTTTTTGTCTTGCGACTGAAACCAGTGGACACAACAGTGTCAACCAACATGGCGGATCCAACAGTGAATCGCAGCACACAAGCACAGTACTACAGGAAAAAATCGTTTTCTCAAAGACGAGATGTTGAGCGCTCTCGAAAGCATAAAGAGAAGCAGGCAAGTGTTGTGTGTGAAAGTGACTGTGTCCTCAGTGCCTCGAGTCTGCCTGACAGTGGAGTAGAACAGGGGAATACAGCATGTGTAGATACACATGGAATAGATCTACCAACAACACACACACAAGACATCAACACAAAAACATCAGTTAAGTTGCCATCATCGGTTGATTTAGAACCTCCCTGTATGTCTAATTGTAGTGTCTGTGCTG
>CM060327.1:30188945-30191445 GCA_030674155.1 Stramonita haemastoma | reverse complement strand
CAGACAGACAGACAGACAGACAGACAGATAGATAGATAGTATAGATAGATAGATAGATAGATAGATAGATAGATAGATAGATAGATAGATAGATAGATAGATAGATAGATAGTACACGGAAAGGATATAGTACATAGAAAAGCAACACCCATACCAATACTCATGCCGAATTTTGTCCCGTTGAAGAAGTTGCTTTCCGAGTAAGTCCCAATTCTGTTAAGGACACATCAGATTTTTTTTCTTTATTTTCTTTCGTTCCTGGACAAGAGTTCGAAGGTTCACCAATGGTGATATTAAATTTTTTTGCGTTTGGGACCCTTTCTGTCCACCATAAACGTAGCCCAGAATTCCTTCAGATGGAAATATAATCCACGGTCCTGTGTGCAAACACACACCACACACACACACACACACACACACACACACAGAACATCTTGCACACATGTCAAAAATCCATTCCGCCTTTCGGAAGAGTAGGCCATTGTATGGATGACAACATTCTAAAAAAAAAATTAAAAATTAAAAAAAAACGCACGCAGCCTGGTGTCATGTAATTAGACACCATCCCCGAAATTGGAATACAGCTACCTTAATGGTGAGTAAAAACAAAAAAATTAAACAATCCCATAGCAAAATCTCATCAGTGATGAACCTCGGAGTTTTAGCTAAGCAAGGGAGAAAGGGGCGGGAGGAGGGTAGGGCGAAACATTGCAATGACAAAAAACACAAAGAAAGGCAGAACGAATCAGGAACGAAGAAAGTGAGAACAGAAACCACCTACTACTACCTTGGTCATGCATGGAGCTAAAAGCACAATAGTGTGCAAATTGCTGGATTTCATGCTCTCTGTCTCTCTCTCTGTCTCTCTGTCTCTTTCTCTCTCTCTCTGTCTCTCTCTCTTTGTCTCTCTCTGTCTCTCTCTTTCTCTCTCTCTCTCTGTCTCTCTGTCTCCTGTCTCTGTCTCTGTCTCTCTCTCTCTGTCTCTCTCTGTCTCTTCCTCTCCTCTCTCTCTCTCTCTCTCTCTCTCTCCTCCTCTCCTCTCTCTCTCTCTCTCTTCCCTCTGTCCCCCCCCCCCCTCTCTCTCTCTCTCTCTCTCTCTGAATCAACGACACACAGCTGCCAAGGTCAGGGAAACGGAATTCTAGGACAACGTGCACCACTCATGACATGACATACACAGTGACTTGATTATATCAGCTGATAAAATAAAGAGAAGGGGGGGGGGGGAGGAGAGAACGAGGGAGTTTTTTTCTTTTATCTTTATTGATTTTTTTTTTTAAGTCTACACATGCAGAGAATCAACTCCACACCTTCAAAATCCTGTAACTCATGTCAGCGTTCATGTGGTTACAGAAACACAAACATACCCAGCATACATCCCCGAAGTCGGAATACGGCTGCTACCTTCCTGGTGTGCAAAAACGGTGGTATGTGCATAATCTCACCATTGGTAAAACCTTACAGATCTAGCCCAGGAACGAAAAAAATAATCTAGAAAAAAAAACCTAGACATGGATGTTCCATCTTTCTGAATTCGGGTTTGATGTGACGCCAGCAGCAGTAGCCGCTTTTTTTTTTAAACGGGAAAAATGTATCTACTTTCCTTTCCACTGCTTCATGGAACGCTTAGACAGCAGCTACTATTGTTGTCTTTCATGTGAGCGAAAATATGTTGTGCTGCCGTTAAGTTTGTTGTGTTTTAATTAAGTCTTTCTGGAACAAAGGCCCGGAGAATGGACCAAGAAGGCAGAAAACAGACAAGAAGAGAAGATGACAGGGAAAAAAAGAACGAGGCAGAAACAAAGAGAGGGATAGAAAAGAAGGAATTCCTTGCACAGAATTTCAAAAAGGCGGAGATGCTATGTATAGTGACAGTCCCCTTGACATTTCTGTTGTGGATTCCCTTCCGCTGAAAAAATTGACATATATGAAGTCTTCTATTTTACCAGAATAGTGGGGCAGCTTTTTCCATTAATAAGGGAAAAAGCGTGGTTATATATATATATATATATATTATATATATATATATATATATATATATATATATATATATATATATATATATATATATATATATAATGTATCTGTGGCAGAAAGGAGGAAATGTCTATATTCCAAAGGTATCAAAAAGATTCGATAACTAGATCTAAGTGGGTTAGGTGTGAATTTATCTGTGTAGTAGATCAGGATGCTCAGGCAGGAACTACAACCATGCTGCCAAAGCAGCAGCGGAAAAAGCAGCAGCAGCTGCAGTAGTAGTAGCAGTAGCAGTAGTAGAAGTAGTAGTAGTAGAGAAATGGTAGAAGCAGCAGATCAGTAGTAATACTAGCAGTAAAAGTAGCCATGTTGGTAGTCGCAGTAGCCACAGTAGTAGTAGTAGTAGTAGTAGTAGTAGTAGTAGTATAGTAGTAGTAGTAGTAATAGTAGTAGCAGCAGCAGCAACAGAGCAGTAGTAGTAGCAACAGCAGTAGTTAAAGAAGTAATAGTAGTAATAGCAGCA
>CM060327.1:30176445-30181445 GCA_030674155.1 Stramonita haemastoma | reverse complement strand
TCCTCTCCTCTCCTCACCCTTTCTCTTTCTTACCTCTATGCTAACAAACTTACAGCGCATCTTATTATGAACACTTGTTCGTGACCTTACCAATATACCTACTTTTTTTTTCTTTTTGTTTCTTTTGGAATGTGTCTGCTTAATTTTATACATGCTAAACTAGACGTACTTTTATATATTGCCCAGACAGGGGGGTGGGGGGTTGGAAGGGGTGGGAGGGGGGGATGTATTGTGACGTTGATGGATATATTACTGGTTAAATTCGAGCGTTTATAAATTTCGTCTATGGCTGTTATTTATAACGGGTTCATAAATCGAATGATTTATATGAGCACCATCCACGTATGAGTGTGTAGATGTAAGCAAGTACAGGCGCACGCATACAAACACACAGATAGATATATAGACATATATATATATATACATAATTATATATGAATATATATATACATACATATATTATTATATACGGAGATAGAGAGAGAGAGAGAGAGAGAGAGAGAGAGAGAGAGAGAGAGAGAGAGAGAGAGAGAGAGAGAGAGAGAGAGGAGAGAGAGAGAGAGAGAGAGAGAGAGAGAGAGAACACTGAACACTGAAATTGTTTAATGTACATCGGCCTTGGACCACAATACACTTTCAGGGGCAAAAATGGAAAGATGAAAAAACAGAAAAAAAGAAATGTAACTTTTTGTAAACCTTGATACGGCTTTGCCAGAATACTTTGGCGTTTACAGAACACAGAACACTTTTGAATATGTATATTCCGAAATCATGACTAGATGAATAAATAAATGAATATATATATATACACATGCATACATATACATACATATACACACATACATATATATGTACATATATATACGCATACACACATATATGATGACACTTTATAACATATGAAATACAAACATCAGGCACATCGTACATCATGACAACTGACATCATTGTACTTACATACTTCCATGCCAAAATAGTTGCAGTACTCATAAACTACTGTATTCTCAAAACATTCCCCGCACCAGAAAAGTGTGCCCACAAAATACAGCCTTCACTCATAGAAAACACCTAGAGGCTTGCGCGCATGCCTGCATGCGTACACATACACACACACGCGAGCGTGCACGCACGCATACGTCCACACACCCACACCCACACCCACACACACACACACACACACACACACACACACACACACACACACACACGTCACACAGACAGACAGACAGACAGACAGACACACACACACACACACACACACACACACACACACACACACACACACACACACACACACGTCCACATACTCAACCATACACACACACACATACACACACATACACACACACATACACACACATACACACACGCACACACACACACGCACGCACACACACATAAACACACACACACACGCACACACACACACACCACATAAACACACACACACACGCACGCACGCACGCACACAACACACACACACACACACACACACACACACACACACACACACACACACACACACACACACACACACACACACACACACAACACACACACACACACACGGACGTGCGCGTAGCCATTCTCATAATTATAACACAGCAGCACAACCTTAGATCAATGTATCCAAAATGAAGTTTTTTCTTCTGTTAATCGCATGGAACACGAACCTGGACAAATTGTGCCTGTGAGTGGGATTTGAAGCCTTCAGTAATGCATGAAAAGGAAGCTTGGCTGATTCTTTCAGAAATTTAGCACGAAGATCCTCATAAGCAGTACATTTAAATATGAAATGATGTTCATTTTCGATTTTTTTCCTTACAACATGGACACATTTTATTTTGTGCAATTTCACTGTAACGATGCACATTATTGTTCAGAGGAAGTACATTAAATCTTAATTGTGTTAAGGCAACTCGAAAACAATATGAATTCATATCTAAAATATAATCTTCTTTTCCAAAATCAGTTTTGAATGTCCTATACATTTTGTACCTGTCACGATCTCTAACAACCCCATCCCATTCCTGCATGAACATATCAACAAGCCTTTGTTTGAATATACGTAAAAATGCTTTTATATCCCCGACCCCTTGTTGTAGCCAGACAATATTAAAGCCAGTGACACACAATATCTCTCTAACCTTTGAAGCCCAACACAACTTACCAGATTTGTCAAGTTCAAGTAACATTTCATAAGCCTCACGTGGTAACCTCTCCCTATCCATTTGCAACAGTTTAAACCAATACCTTAAGCATGCTATATATGTATTCACGTACAGTGGATATCTCCCCAATTCCCCATATATCATCTTGTTTGGAGTTCTGACTGGAACACCAAGAAATCTCTTACAAGCAGCCATATGTACCTTTTCTAAATGTTCCAATCTATTTAGTCCCCATACCTCGGCTGAATATATCAATATTGGTTGTATCTTAGCATCAAAAATCTTAAAATAGGTACTAGCTGTCATTTCCTTACAGTTTTGGAAAGCCCTATTAATCTGTACTACTGCTTTTTTCCCTTTAGCTGATAAGTGATGTGTACCTCTTTTTGCACTGACCATGGTTGTAAAATTAAATCCTAAATAGCAATAGCTATTTACCACTTCTAACCTATCCCCATCAAAAAACCATTTTTCACGTCTTCCTAAAAATCCCCCTTTTCTAAATACCATTACTTTAGTTTTATTAATATTTACACAGAGCTTCATATTATTACAACAATTCCTTAAAACATCTAATTGGTTTTGAAGACCACTTGGCGTAATAGACATCAATGCAACATCATCTGCAAACAATAAAATGAATAATTCCATAGTATCAGGCATCATTCGCACCCCGTGTTTACCTTTATCATTTATGTGATTTGCCAATTGATTTATGAACATTGAAAACAATGTGGGACTTAAAACACATCCCTGTCTGACTCCACGTGGTGTTTCAAACATTTCTGTTAACTCAGAGTTGACACGGACACATGACATCAATGACATATACATGGCTTTCAATGAAGCAAAAAATCTACCTTGCACACCCTGGTTTTTAAGACAGTACAAAAGTTTATCATGACGAACTAAATCAAATGCCTTTCTAAAATCTACAAAGGCAACATAAAGTTTTCTTCCTTTCTTACTCATACAACTTTGAATTGCAGTATATAAAGTAAATATCTGATCAACAGTAGAATACTTTTTTCTAAAACCTGCTTGACACTCTGAAATAATATTGTTATTTTCTAACCAAGTATACAATCGTGTATTCAAAACTGTTGTATAACATTTAGAGATTATGCTTAGAAGAGAAACTCCTCTATAATTGTCTACATTTTCAAAATCTCCCTTTTTATGTAGTGGAATAATTATAGCTTTAGACCAATCATGGGGGTACACCCCTCGTTCAAAAATTTTATTAAATAGTTTTGTAAGAAATGACTGAACCTTTTTGCCACCAGTTTTCAACATTTCAGCAGATATGTCATCTATACCACAGGCTTTGCCATTCTTAAGTTTTCTGATGGCCTGAATAACTTCATCTTCTGTGATGGTTTTATTAAGAACATGGCATGTATCATCAGACAATTCGTATTCAATATCACCCTCATTACTATCTACATTATCATTTTGAAAAACGTTCTTGAAATGGTTAAACCAGCTATCTGTGGAAATGTTATTAGAAACTCGTTGTTTATTTGTACAACCCATTGCTCTCAACTCCTTCCAAAAACATGATGGACTAAGAATTTCCCTTGATAGAGTGTCAGCCTTTTGCTTTCTAAAAGCTTGTCTTTTAATCTTAAGTAGTTTCTTATACTTTTTCCTAGCTTCAACATACTCAATCCTATCTTCTTCTTTTCTTGTTTTTCTAAAGCGATTAAGTTTTTTTCCTTGCTTCCTTTTTTGTTGTATTACATTCGCTATCAAACCACTCAGATCTTTTCTTCCTGTTGGGACGAAACTCTTTGAACATGCATTGGCTTGAATCTTTCAGGCACTGTACAAATATATCTAATGCATTATCAACATTGCTGTCGATAGTTGTCGTAGCCAAAATCATTCTGGTTTGAATATCTCTGCTCTCCCAAGTTTTGACAAAATCATTTTCATATACTGTGTTCCATATAAATTTTCCTACCACCACGTTTTCATTTTGTTTTGTTTCAGTATAACAGGTCATGTCCTCATTCCTAGATTCTAAGTACATAGACACTGGTAAATGATCCGAATCTACAGTACTTTCAACAGATAAAGATGTCACACAATAAGAGGAAAAAAGCTCAATTGATACAATAAAATAATCTAACACACTTGCATCCGAAAACCCAACATATGTACAACTGTCATCAAAGCCTGGATGACACAAACCATTTAGTATGAGACAATCAAAAATATTACAGAACTCAATTAACTGCTGACCAAAATTATTTATTGTGTTGTCCTGAGATTTTCTTGGATATTGGTTATGATCAGGGAATGTAGTTTGTTCATAATCACTATCATCTCCATTAAAGCTGTAGTTTTCCTGGGCAGTTCTTGCATTTAAATCGCCACATAACAAAATTAGGTACTCACCAAATGAATCATACAGATCTGGAGAGAGAGAGAGAGAGAGAGAGAGAGAGAGAGAGAGAGAGAGAGAGAGAGAGAGAGAGAGAGAGAGAGAGAGAGAGAGAGAGAGAGAGAGAGAGAGAACACACACACACACACACACACACACACACACACACACACACACACACACACACACGCGCGCGCGCGCGCGCGCGCGCGCACGCACGCACGCACGTGGCTGTCTTGGTAAATATCAAAGAGTTCGTATTGGTATCACAAAGGTAAGCTGGGGATCAATATGAACAAAAGCCAACTGAATACACGGCAATCAAATCATCCATAGAACTGTTGACATGTCAGAAAGCTTGGGTTTTCAAGCTTGCTTGTGAATATATCAATAGTTCATTGCAGGCAGTTGATTTGTTTGTTCGTTTGTTGTTGTGCTCT
>CM060327.1:30168945-30171445 GCA_030674155.1 Stramonita haemastoma | reverse complement strand
TACATTGATGGTGTTGATGCTTCCATTGTTTGTATTGATAGTATTATTGCTTCCATTGTTTACATTGATGGTTTAGATGCTACCATTGTTTACATTGATGGTGTTGATGCTTTCACTGTTTACATTGATGGTGTTGATGCTTTCACTGTTTACATTGATGGTGTTGATGCTTTCACTGTTTACATTGATGGTGTTGATGCTTTCACTGTTTCATTGATGGTATTGATGCTTCCACTGTTTACATTGATGGTGTCGATGCTTCCACTGTTAACATTGATGGTGTTGATGCTTTCACTGTTTACATTGATGGTGTTGATGCTTTCATTGTTTACATTGATGGTATTGATATTTCCACAGTTTACATTGATGGTATATATGCAGTGTGTGTGTATGCCTTCCGCAACTAGGCTTTATCACAGTTCTTGATTAAACCAATGACGCTGGGGGCAACAGCAAAGTCAGAGGCTGTATGATCTGTGGCTTTCCCACTTATGGAATTTCACTTGACAGCTTAGTCTTTAGTGATCGACTATGATTCTCTGTCTAGGAGGCTTGACTTGCACAGTCCTTAATATGTGCTGCAGCCCTGGGGGCTAGGTGGCCTTTGGGGAACATCTCCAATGCTGACTGTCTGTATGCCCTCTTAGCCGAGAGAGTGGGGGTGTGCTTGTGGCAAGGCAAATCACACTAAAATCAAATTTAGCCCAGTTTCCGAAGCAGCAGCTGCCATCCTCTGCTGTTTGGAGGATCATCGTGGACACAAGGACAAAAACACAATTGTATGATGTATGTAAATGTTGTCTGTGCGCGACACGCGCGCGCGCAGCCGCAGTTGTAATTATGTGTGTGTGTGCAAAGTTCTGTCCCTAATCAAAATTCGTAAGATTATGCCGGTATTTCATGAACAATCTTATTTGTTGGCTTTCACAATTGAAATTTAAAGACACAAACATTTTTTTTAATGCCTGAGTCATGTTTCGAATAATTTCGCAAATGAAACTCTCTGGTTGTTCAGTTTCTGGTTTGAGTCATTCATACAATGTTTGTGAGTTTTATCTGTTAGGTCTAACCCTCCTGTATGAACTTTATTCTCACTTTAATTCGTTCGCAATCCACCCACACCCTACAAAGGGTGAAAGGAATTAAATCTTGAATCTTTGTACGTTTGTGTGTAGAGCTTTGTGTTGTCGTGTGTGTGTGTGTATGTGTTTGTGTGTCTGTGCTGTGATGTGTGGTGTGGTGTGTGTGTGGTGAAGTGTGTCTATGTGTGTGTGTGGTTTGTGTGTGTCTGTGTGTTTTATTCTTTATATCGAGATAATGGAAAAAGCACTCTGTGTGTTTTTTTTGATCCAGTCCCCGTGTGTATGCAGTTTTGTAAATGTCATCTGTTCCCACCGGCACACGATGGTCTACTCTTACGAAAAGCGGAACAGGATTTAACGTGTGCGCAAGGTGTTCTGCGTGCGTTCGCACACGGGGCCTCGGTTTAGAGTCTCATCCGAAGGACTTTTGGGGAGAGTGGAGTCCGTACTGATGTTAACTCCAGGAGAAAAATCTCCTCGACCGGACTCGAACCCGGGTCGTCAAATTGCCAGCGCAATGTGTGTGTGTGTGTGTGTGTGTGTGTGTGTGTGTGTGTGTGTGTGTGTGGGGTGTGGTGGTGGTGTGGTGGTGCGTGCGTGCGTGGTGTGTGTGTGTGTGTGTGTGTGTGTGTGTGTGCGTGTGCATGCGTGCTTGCGAGCGTGTGTGTGTGCGTGCTTGCGTGCGTGCGTGCGTGCATGTGTGTGCGCGTGCATGTGTGTGTGTTTATATCAGACTACACCTTGGTCATGGCAAGGCAAAGAAGCAGTACAGTAGCGATATATATAAAGAGTGACCAGAAAGAAGCAAGGTGTATTACACAGTTCTTCTCTCCCCCCCCCCCCCCCTTCCTCACCACCACTGACCCCGACAGCACCGGGTCACAGGCAAGGTGATGGGGTCAGCGTGACGCCCGGTGTCAGGCCAAATCACCTCCCCGCCCACATAGCCAAGGACCCGGCGTTAAGCAGGAAATGTCATCGCTAATCCAAGTTACCCGGCTAGCCTAGGCCCTAACAGTGCTAGCTAGCTGCTCCTTCCTATCCCTTCTATATTCCCTTGCCTTTCGCCATCTAACAGGGTATAGGCTAGTAGTAATATAGCTGGATGGGTGGGTATAGGATCGGGTCGGGTAGGGTAGGTTGGGAGTGTGTGTGTGTGTGTGTGTGTGGTGTGTGTGTGTGTGTGTGTGTGTGTGTGTGTGTGTGTGTGTGTGTGTGTGTGTGTGTGTGTGTGGTGTGTGTGTGTGTGTGTGGTGGTGTGTGTGTGTGTGTGTGTGTGTGTGTGTGTGTGTGTGTGTGTGTGTGTGTGTGTGTGATGTGTGTGTGTGTGGTGTGTGTGTGTGTGTGTGTGTGTGTGTGAGTGGAGTTGTGAGAGAGAGAGGTGTGTGTGGTGTGAGTGTGTAGTGTGGTGTGTGTGG
>CM060327.1:30088945-30163945 GCA_030674155.1 Stramonita haemastoma | reverse complement strand
GATGCACTTGTGATCTGCTGACCTGGGTTCGATTCTCGTTTCAGAGGATTTTCCCTTTGGAGTCAACATCAGTGCCGACTCCACTCTCCCCAAATGTCCTCTGGATGAGACTATAAACCGAGGTCCCGTGTGCGTACGCACACAGAACATCTTGCGTACACATTAAAACCCGTTTCGCTATTCGGAAGAGTAGGCCATTGTGTGCCAGGTGGGAACGAATGACAAAATTAAAAAAAAACTGCATACACGCAGGGACTGGATGAAAAACACAAGAGTGCTTATTCCATTATCATCGAAATAAAAGAATTTTTAAAATTTGAAAATTACCTCTGCTATTCCAGCCGCTCAGGACACACACACACCCACACGTTCAAGGGATTTTTCCCCCTGTAGTTAACATCAGTGCTGACTCTACTCCCGTACCCCCAAAAGTCCTTTGAATGAGACAGACTATAAACGAAGGTCCCATGTGCGACACAGAATCCTTTTCACACTTTAAAACCTGTTCTGCTTTTCAGAAGAGTTGGCCATTGTGTGCTGGTGGGAACGGATGACATTTACAAAACTGCACACACACGAAGACTGGAAGTGAAAAAGCATAGAGTGCTAATTCCATTATCCTCAAAATAAAAGAATAAATCACACACACACACACACACACACACACACACACACACACACACACACACACACACTGTGATCCACACACACACACACACACACACACACACACACACACACACACACACACACACACACACACACACAAAAGCCCATAACACAGTTAATGTAAACGATAAACCTTTATTATTCCTCATCAACTATTTGCAAATCATTTACCATTACACAACATAGTCACACCGATATTCATATATTTTATTTCAAAATAAATCAGACAGGCCTACATTTTGGCAATTGTAGTCCACTCTGTCCCCAATTTTCATGTAACTATCCTTCATTGTGATTTTCCCTCGTTCAATTCAATTCAAACACTTTGTTATCTCCGAGACAGAGAAAATTCAAGAACCACAAACAAGTGGGCAGGATAGCATTGTGGCAGGATTGAGCCCCTACAGAGGCACCCGTTTTAGGGAATTTTACCCTTGGAGTTAACATCAGTACTGACTCCACTCCACCCCCCCCCCCCCCCAAGAGTCCTTTGGATAAGACTATAAACTGAACAGAACATGTACACACATTAAAAACCTATTCTTTTTGGCAGAGTTAGCCATTTCACGCAGGTAGAAATGGGTGACAACACCTTTTTTTTAAATGTATGTACACACGTGCCGTGTTCAGATACCATCCCTGAAGTCAGAATGCAGCTACATATGTGGTGGATAAAACAGGTCATCTACACAAAATCTCACCATTGGTAAACCTTGGAGATCTAGCTCAGGAACACAGGGGGGAAAAAAACCCAACCCCAAAACATAAAACATGAAATTTAAAAACAAAAAGTTTTATTGTTCCTCTGCTAGAGCTCCGAATTTCACCAATGGCGAGATTTTTGCATATACAACTGTTTGTTGTTTTTTTCTCACCATTTAGGTAGCCACATTCCAACTTCCTGGATGGTGTCTTAACTATGTGCATGCATTTTTTTTTAAAAACTGTTGTTTTCCTGTTCCTACTGGCATGAAATGGCCTACTCTTCTGAAAGGCAGAATGTGTTTTAACATGTGCAAAGAACATTCTGTGGGCCTCAATTATTTATTGTCTCATCTGAAGGACATTCAGTTCCATTTTTTCCTCAAACTGGAAAAAAAAAAAAAGAGCGAGGCTGGGATTGGAACCCGGAACCTCAATGTTGCTTGTCAGGAGGGCAAGCATCAACCTTCCTGCCACCTTCCTTCTTAGAAATTCAAAACAAAACTACCCTGGTCATTTAATTTGTTGTCGTTTGGTTTGTTTTGGGTGGGGAGGGGGGGGGGGGGGGGAGGAGCTGAAAGTTTCTAAAACAAGCATTATCTAGATCATTTCTCATAAAACTGTTAGACTTTTTGAACAGAACAAAACATGGAAAAAAAAAAACAACTTCAGTGGCTACTGAATATTCTCTTATTGCATTCATTGTAATCATCAACACCTTAACAGCACAAAAATAATCATCAACATAAGAAACACCATTCCAATGTCGTTCACATTTCACTTAGGGAAATCCTTCAAATTATTCAAACAGTGATCAAAAACTGTCCACAAGATTACCTGCAACAGTAATGAAATCAAATGACTCAAGAAAGTAATAAGCCACTTTCTGACAATCATGTAAACCACTAGCAGTCTTCATTCACCAATCAACTTCTTCTTCCCATGCCAAGACAAAACTCTGAAGAGGAATTTCAAAACACAACATTTAATTTTCATAACTCCAGTATCTTCCATCTTATTCAACTTTCTGATTCAGTCGTAATCTAAAGGTTAAAAAGTAGAAAAATTTTCCATGGCTGCCAAACATGTTTATTTCCCTGAACTACACCATTAGTTCAAAAAAAAAAAAAAGAAAAAGAAAAGGGAAACACTGTAATGCTTTTGTCTCTGTCTGCTGCCCAACTTTCACAAGCCACTTTAACTAACATGTTCACAAATAGTAGAGATGATAAAAGATGCTGAAGGTGAAGGAATTTGTGTTAAATTGATTCAGAAGCATTGCTCTTAACCCCTCCACCCACTTTGCATGATCACACTAAATAAAGAACAAAACTGTATTGTGCAACAGTAGGAGACAGTGTCTGAAAGACACACAAATCGTAGTATATGCATCACAAAAAATCACACATTCTTAAATATACATGTATTCATGTATTAGATATTCTAAAGTAGTTTAGACACACATAACAACTGAAACACATAAATGCCTGGATTCTATCAACTGCAGAGTAAAAACTGTGATCTGGATCGCTGATGCAGTTGGCTAGAGCCATGCTAGTAAAGCCACATCAACAACTGATCATACAGTGTGTAGGCAGCTATGTGCTTTGTTTATGTGTCAATACTGATTTAGAAAATATAATAAGTGAAGGAATGTAATTTTAAAAAATGTTTGACTGTTGCAATGTTTATATTATTTCATGCGTCTTTCAGTCTCCCTCTCCTACCATTGTCTCGTATGATGTGTCTTCAGCATTTGTCCATCCAACACACACTTTGCCTTCACAGTGAAAGACCAAACTTCTATAGCCTCTTTATGGAGGCCACATTCCCCACGGTTCTGATGGTGGTCTATTTTAACTTGGAATTTGTAGCAATGCAGAGATGGAAGCTAAGCCACCTCCACAAGTCAGCAATGCAGACAATTAACAGCAGAGAATGGAGACGAACAACAATGCCAGTGTTCTAGGAGCATAACCCAAACCTCGGTGCTCTTTCTTCCACAGGCATCACCACTGCTAACTTAAACTTCAGTCAGACCCATTTTCTGACAAACAATCATTCTCCCCTAACTCCAGTGCACTACTGTCAGTGTTCTTGGACCATAGCTCAGAAAGCAGAGCTATTTTTAAAATTATCATCACCACCGACAGATATTTCAGCCACCCAATAACACCAGTCCACGACACTTGGGCCTCTTATTCTTGTCCCACAGCATTGAGCTTTCACTTCAAACAACAAAATGTCAACAGTTCCACAAATACAGACTTTGTCCATGTTAAGAGAAAGACAAATGACCTTTCTTGACGACTGTTTAAAACTGTGTAACTGGCTTCCCAACCCCTCTACACAGATACTAGAAATGCTGGCAAATCAAGCTTTTTCCACTATAATCTAGTATTTCTAATATAGCCATGCCACATCAACTCTTTTTTGAATATATATTTACATCAGACTAGAAGAGAAATAAACATGGCACAAACTTCCCCTAACTCTCATCAGGAAATGAACTGTATATGTGTATGAAAAGACATTGCAGCAGATACACCGATATATATATATATATATATATATATATATATATATATATATATATATATCTCTCTCTCTCTCTCTCTCTCGTGTGTGTGTGTGTGTGTGTGTGTGTGTGTGTGTGAGAGAGAGAGAGAGAGAGAGAGAGAGAGAGAGAGAGAGAGAGAGAGAGAGAGAGAGAGAGAGAGAGAGAGAGAGAGAGAGTGCCAAAAAAACATGCAGAATATAGATATTATATTTGCGTCTTTAAGAGCTGCGGATACTGTTTTATTTTTCAATGCGTAACTGTCTTCTATTCAGAAGTGTTTCACCTGCCGGAATTTCTCCTCTAGGCCTATGAGATGCTGAAGTTGTCTCTCGTCTGAGCGCAGCCGTAGGTTATTTCATCCAGGGCCATGTAAAAAAAAATATATATAAAAATAAAAAAATCCCATGCTACTACCAAGAGACAAACTGTGCATTCTTCGGTCTAAGGGAAACAATTCAAATTATAACACACTAAAAAGAGTCGTTCCCCTTGTACTATCTACTGCCCCCAGGAATTCCCACGAGGGGGTTTGTTGTGTTTTTGTTTTGTTGCTTTTTGTTGTTGCTAGGGTTTTTTTTTATAAATCTTACGAAGTTGATTGATTGATAATCGTCTTCCTTATTGATAGAGCTTTAACTAAAAACCATCTGCAACTGTATAGGAGGGGGACAAGAGTCCTACAATAACAGTTTCTGCACGTTTTTGCAGGCCACATAGTCCATAATTATGAACAGGAAAGTATACAACATACAAGTGTTTCATACGGGGTGAGCCAATGTAGTTACACAACATCAGACTTTCACTGCTCTAAAAGCACACAAACATAAAAATGTTCATATGATATATCAGAGAAAAGTAGCATCAAGTTTCTTAACCAGGAACTGTAACCTCAATTATTCTGGTAGGAATCGGTAGTACTTACTATAGTTAGTTAAAGTCTGTCCCGAGCATAAGGCTCATCAGGCCGGTGCTTATCCCGGTTTCTGTGGCGTAAAGCGACTGAGAGTCATAGACTCCCCCCTGGATAGGACGCCAGTCTATCGCAGGGTTAACCCCCAACACAAGGTTGGTACCCCTTTTACACCTGGGTGGGGTGAGAAAATAGCCGTAAAGTGCCTTTTCCAAGGGCACAACGCCATAGCCGAAAGCTGGGATCAAACCCCAACCTTTAGAATACGAGTCCAACGCAGACTACAGCGGCGGCACTTACTCTAGGCCTAGTGATAAAAGCATTTTATGGAGAGTGGCATATTTTGGGCACACCAGCATGAAATGGCGGGCGCAAAATTACATGGAAATTTTTTTGGGTACATGGAATTATTTGAAAGAAGTCTCTTCGAAACATCAAACGAGCAGTAGGCCTATGAACGACACATCAGAAGATCTAGGTAAACAAGAAAAAATAAAAGTTTTATACATATCTAGATCTATTCTATGACGTTAACATCACTAGGGGCACTAAGAATGCTTAGCATCTTTCTTTTCTTTCCTCTCAATCCTGTCCTTAACAGATTGTGTGGTACATATTAATTACGTCAGTCCACACGTCATTTTTTTTTCTAGGCGTGGTGGACTAAGCTGTCCAACCCTCCCCTACACACTCTCTCTCTCTCTCTCTCTCTCTCTCTCTCTCTCTCTCTCTCTCTCTCTCTCTCTCTCTCTCGTTAAATCTTGTTCCGCTTTTCGTAAGAGTAGGCCATCGTGTGCCGGTGGGAACAGATGACATTTACAAAACTGCATACACACGGGGACTGGATGTAAAAAAGCACAAGAGTGCTTATCCCATTATCCTCGATATAAAAGAATAAATCAAATCAAATCAACTCAACTCTCTCTCTCTCTCTCTCTCTCTCTCTCTCAACGGATGGCAAAAAAAAAAAGCACATGAGTACTTATTCCATTATCCTCGAGATTTTCTTTTTCATTTTTTGGGCTGGAGCTCCAAGGTTCGCCAAAATTTTATAGTGAGATTGTGCGTATGCAACCATTTTCCCCACACCATAAAGGTAACCACATTCCGAGTTCGGGGCTGTCCTCGAAATGAAAGAAAAGAAAAATAATCAAATCCGCCTGCACCTTTCATGCCTTCTTTATAAAAAAAATAATTTGATCATGGCAATACAAATAAGGCCTTTTCGGTTTTTGTTTTGTTTGTTGGTTTTTTTTTATGAAACGTCAATGGGTCGCTTTCAAAACTCTCTGACATTGATGTTGTATCTAACATGAGTAGCTCTGGTTTTATCTATCCTACAGAAACGTTTCTAGAGAACATTCAACCAGAAACGTCCAGTGGCTGTCACGATTTCTATAAGTTGGCGAAAATTTAACCATCAAGGAAGACGATTCAGTTGGTTAGTATGTTTTTAATAAAACAGTCCCTTCATGTGGACTTATGGTTTATTTGTACAATAAATCAAATTCTCTCTCTCTCTCTCTCTCTCCCTGGATGTAAAAAGGCACATGGGTGCTTATTCATTATCCTCGAAATAAAAGAATGTGATTGATTTGATCTCCCCTTCTTCTCTCTGGCCACCATGGGAGATGGGGTATCCTGGTGGTTTAGTGATGCACTTGTGATCTGCTGACCTGGGTTCGATTCTCGTTTCAGAGGATTTTCCCTTTGGAGTTAACATCAGTGCCGACTCCACTCTCCCCAAATGTCCTCTGGATGAGACTATAAACCGAGGTCTCGTGTGTGTACGCACACAGAACATCTTGCGTACACATTAAAACCCGTTTCGCTATTCGGAAGAGTAGGCCATTGTGTGCCAGGTGGGAACGAATGACAAAATTTACAAAACTGCATACACACAGGGACTGGATGAAAAACACAAGAGTGCTTATTCCATTATCATCGAAATAAAAGAATTTTTAAAATTTGAAAATTACCTCTGCTATGCCAGCCGCTCAGGACACACACACACACACACACACACACACACGTTCAAGGGATTTTTCCCCCTGTAGTTAACATCAGTGCTGACTCTACTCCCATACCCCCAAATGTCCTTTGAATGAGACTATAAACGAAGGTCCCATGTGCGACACAGAATCCTTTTCACACTTTAAAACCTGTTCTGCTTTTCAGAAGAGTTGGCCATTGTGTGCTGGTGGGAACGGATGACATTTACAAAACTGCACACACACGAAGACTGGAAGTGAAAAAGCATAGAGTGCTAATTCCATTATCCTCAAAATAAAAGAATAAATCACACACACACACACACACACACACACACACACACACTGTGATCCACACACACACACACACACACACACACACACACACACACAATACACACACACAAAAGCACATAACCCGTTAATGTAAACGATAAACCTTTATTATTCCTCATTAACTATTTGCAAATCATTTACCATTACACAACATAGTCACACCAATATTCATATATTTTATTTCAAAATAAATCAGACAGACCTACATTTTGGCAATTGTAGTCCACTCTGTCCCCAATTTTCATTTAACTATCCTTCATTGTGATTTTCCCTCGTTCAATTCAATTCAAACACTTTGTTATCTCCGAGAGACAGAGAAAATTCAAGAACCACAAACAAGTGGGCAGGACAGCATTGTGGCAGGATTGAGCCTGTACAGAGGCACCCGTTTTAGGGAATTTTACTCTGAAGTTAACATCAGTACTGACTCCACTCCCCCCCCCCAAGAGTCCTTTGGATGAGACCATAAACTGAACAGAACATGTACACACATTAAAAACCTATTCTTTTTGGCAGAGTTAGCCATTTCACGCTGGTAGAAATGGGTGACAACACTTTTTTTTTAAATGTATGTACACATGTGTCGTGTTCAGATACCATCCCCGAAGTCAGAATGCAGCTACATATGTGGTGGATAAAACAGGTCATCTACCCAAAATCTCACCACTGGTAAACCTTGGAGCTCTAGCCCAGGAACACAGGGGGAAAAAAAACCAACCCCCAAAACATAAAACATGAAATTTAAAAACAAAAAGTTTTATTGTTCCTCTGCTAGAGCTCCAATTTCACAAATGGCGAGATTTTTGCATATACAACTGTTTGTTGTTTTTTTCTCACCATTTAGGTAGCCACATTCCAACTTCCTGGATGGTGTCTTAACTATGTGCATGCATTTTTTTTTTTTAAACTGTTGTTACCTGTTCCTACTGGCATGAAATGGCCTACTCTTCTGAAAGGCAGAATGTGTTTTAACATGTGCAAAGAATGTTCTGTGGGCCCCAATTATTTACTGTCTCATCTGAAGGACATTCAGTTCCATTTTTTCCTCAAACTGGAAAAATAAAGAAAAAAAGAGCGAGGCTGGGATTGGAACCCGGAACCTCAATGTTGCTTGTCAGGAGGGCAAGCATCAACCTTCCTGCCACCTTCCTTCTTAGAAATTCAAAACAAAACTACCCTGGTCATTTAATTTGTTGTCGTTTGGTTTGGTTTGGAAGGGGGGGGGGGGGGGAGGAGCTGAAAGTTTCTAAAACAAGCATTATCTAGATCATTTCTCATAAAACTGTTAGACTTTTTGAACAGAACAAAACATGGAAAAAAAAAACAACTTCAGTGGCTACTGAATATTCTCTTATTGCATTCATTGTAATCATCAACACCTTAACAGCACAAAAATAATCATCAACATAAGAAACACCATTCCAATGTCGTTCACATTTCACTTAGGGAAATCCTTCAAATTATTCAAACAGTGATCAAAAACCGTCCACAAGATTACCTGCAACAGTAATGAAATCAAATGACTCAAGAAAGTAATCAGTCACTTTCTGACAATCATGTAAACCACTAGCAGTCTTCATTCACCAATCAACTTCTTTCTTCCCATGCCAAGACAAAACTCTGAAGAGGAATTTCAAAACACAACATTTAATTTTCATAACTCCAGTATCTTCCATCTTATTCAACTTTCTGATTCAGTCGTAATCTAAAGGTTAAAAAGTAGAAAAATTTCCATGGCTGCCAAACATGTTTATTTCCCTGAACTACACCGTTAGTTCAAAAAAAAGAAAAAAAAAAAGAAAAGGGAAACACTGTAATGCTTTTGTCTCTGTCTGCTGCCCAACTTCCACAAGCCACTTCAACTAACATGTTCATAAATAGTAGAGATGATAAAAGATGCTGAAGGTGAAGGAATTTGTGTTAAATTGATTCAGATGCATTGCTCTTAACCCCTCCACCCACTTTGCATGATCCCACTAAATAAGGAACAAAACTGCATTGTACAATAGTAGGAGACAGTGTCTGAAAGATACACAGATTGTTATATATGCATCACAAAAATCACACATTCTTGAATATACATGTTCTCATGTATTAGGTATTCCAAAGTAGTATAGACACACATAACAACTGAAACACATAAATGCCTGGATTCTATCAACTGCAGAGTAAAAACTATGATCTGGATTGCTAATGCAGTTGGCTAGGGCCATGCTAGTAAAGCCACATCAACAACTGATCATACAGTGTGTAGGCAGTTATGTGTTTTTTCTATGCGTGTCGATACTAATTTAGAAAATATAATAAGTGAAGGAATGTATATTTTTAAAAAATGTTCGACTGTTGCAATGCTTATGTTACTTCATGTGTCTTTCTGGCACTGTCTCCTCCTACCACCGTCTCCTATGATGTGTCTCCAGCATTTGTCCATCCAACACACACTTTGCCTTCACAGTGAAAGATCAAACTTCTATAGCCTCTTTATGGAGGCCACATTCCCCACTGTTCTGATTGTGGTCTATTTTAACTTGGAATTTGTAGCAATGCAGAGATGGAAGCTAAGCCACCTCCACAAGTCAGCAATGCAGACAATAAACAGCAGAGAATGGAGACGAACAACAATGCCAGTGTTCTAGGAGCATAACCCAAACCTCAGTGCTCTTTCTTCCACAGACATCATCAATGCTAACTTAAACTTCAGTCAGACTCATTTTCTGACAAACACTCACTCTCCCCTAACACCAGTGCACTACTATCAGTGTTCTTGGACCATAGCTCAGAAAGCAGTGCTATTTTTTAAATTATCCTCACCACTGACATATTTCAGCCACTTAATAACACCAGTTCACCACTCTTGGGCCTCTTATTCCTATCCCATACATAGCATTGAGCTTTCACTTCAAACAACAAAACGTTTCATCATTATCTCCCAAACTATCTTGTTTTTCTTACATCTACTGTGGCTTTTAGAATATAATTGCCAGGTAAACTGTTAACAAAATGTCAACAGTTCCACAAATACGGACTTTGTCCACGTTAATAGAAAGACAAATGACCTTTCTTGACGACTGTTTAAAACTGTGTAACTGGCTTCCCAACCCCTCTACACAGATACTAGAAATGCTGGCAAATCAAGCTTTTTCCACCATAATCTAGTATTTCTAATATAGCCATGCCACATCAACTCTTTTTTTGAATATATATTTACATCAGACTAGAAGAGAAATAAACATGGCACAAACTTCCCCTAACTCTCATCAGGAAATGAACTGTATATGTGTATGAAAAGACATTGCAGCAGATACACCGATCAAAAACTTGGGAGACAACGTTTTACTTGTACTACAGATTCCACATTGTCGGGCCATTTAAACATTTTGAATGGTTGTAAAATCTGTTTCTCTTTCCACCTGTTCAAATTCTCTTTCTCACAATGACAGTATTTTCCAGGCTACCCGTGGCTGTCTTCCAAGTCACTAAATACTGTCTTCAGACTGCAAACAGGACACTACCAGCTCCTCTCCCATCCACCACCTGAAACTATCCTACACTGACCAGTGCCCTTGTGGCACAGGCCCACAAACCTAGGACTCTCATATCCTGCAGTCCTGTCCTACCTTCTACACTGAAACACCAAGCATGGCCCAGCCTGGTAGAGCTCCGGGAAAAAAAAAGAAAAAAGAAAAGCTTGGGAGACTGGTTGGGTTGCTGCACCAGACTGTGTGGACTTTGGTTCAAACTGGAATGAAGATTTTCTTTTCTTTTCCCCCCGATTGAAGATTTAACATGGCCAGGGAACGCAGGAGGAAGAGGGAAGAATACACACCTTCCCGCAGGTTTTATTTGGTGTTGGTTTTTTTTACCAAAGGTACCCGTGTTTCTATGCCTAACTTAAACCTCAGTTGTATCTATGCCGACAGATTCTGTGAGATGGGTGCTTAAATGAAGGCACGCCAGGGTAAACTTTCTCGACTTTGTTCGTTACAACATATGTTTTGTAGCAACAGCTGACTCAGTATTGCTGTTTCATTCTTTCCATGTTCTTTTTTTTCAAACTTAAAATGTGGTACTGATTTTTAAATGAGTGGTGATGAATTCTAACATCTTGGACTGATTATAGAGAAATGAATGGCTTGGCAACACCCTCACTATTTTTTGAGGGAAAAAAAAAAAGCACCAGAAGCGTTGCCAAACCGTGAAGATTTCAATGTAATGTTATATGACAAATGCCTTCTTGAAATATTTGATAAAACAAAATCAGACCTGTGCTGCAACAAGTGGATGGATAGTTTATAGGCTGCAGTCAATACTTGTAATGCACATCGTACTTTTTTTTTTCTCTCCTGAAATTTACAGCATACGACTTAAACAGTGTGCTCATTAAACTAAAAAAATACAGTGGATGGAAGACAAAAATTATCCTCTTGAATGCGAACAAGGCTACCAAATGACATAGGACAGATACTGGGAACAAAAACATACTGCAAAGACAAAACCACCAAAAAAAAAGAAAAGAAACCAGCATCGTGCTTGACCACTATACGATTGGACCAAGTCTCATTGAATACCATCACACCCCATGCTGCATTCAAATTTGTACCACACTACATCACTAAGAAATAAACTGCATTTAGGAAATAATATTACAAAATCGATTCAGCCCATACATATTGTATTAATTAACGCAGAAAAAGAAGAAGAATCAATCCCATCAACCAAGGAAAAAATGTATGATAATTCAAAAAGTTAAAAAGCAGATACTGAACACACATTTACAAAAACACATCAACCTATCAACCAGTGTACAGTATAAATGTGAGCACAACTTTTACAGAATAGAAAATAAACGCATGCTTCATGGGGAGGGGGAAAAAAAAAAACCCAACTCTTTCACTCTTCCTTTTGATATAGCTTCACTTTCCATTAAAAACTGACAAACTGAATTTCCATTTTCCCAACTCTGTGTGTGTGCATGTGTGTGTTGTATGTGTGTGTGTGTGTGTGTGTGTGTGTGTGTGTGTGTGTGTGTGTGGTGTGTGTGTGTGTGTGTGTGTGTGTGTGTGTGTGTGTGTGCATGTGTGCAGGTGTGTAGGTGTGCGCGCATGCATGCGGGCGCATGCAACAAGTCCTCGGTCTGTGTGCATTGTTCTTTTGTCACTTTTTGCTGGGATGTGCCAACTACTCATTACAACTCCATCATAGTTTGAAAATGGAGCATTAGAATCCCTGGTCAACACATTTGCACACAGTTAATGAACTTGAAAAAAAAACTTTTAAAAAATGTCATAATGTACATGCGTTATTAAAGAATGTCTTGTGCTAACAGACAATAAACCTTACGATTTATAATGAGATAAACATAACTCAAATGCACTCCATTCCCAGAAGTCAAAATGCAGCTACCTTAACAGTGGGCAAATAAATGGTCGCCTACACAAGATCTCACTCCACTGATGCAACAGTTCAGCTATTTTGTTCAAAAATACAATACCCCCCAACTCATTTTTACCTTCTTGATGAAGGAGGTATGACTTTTCAGAACATGGGTTAATACAAGAACCTCTTCTTATCTGTTTATGATATGTTTACAAAGCAACAACGAAAAAAGCGAAGTATAATTCACAAAACTTAATGACAACACAAAACTTCTAGGGGAAGGAGGGGAAAAAATGGATATCTCAAAACAACACAGAAACCACAACAACAATTAGGGGGGGTGGGGGATGGGGGTAGGAAATAAATATACAGGTGTAAAGCTGTGCAACATTTTTTTTTCTGTTTAGATTGTGGATGCAACATCAAGTAATGAACTCTTCACCATTGATGACAAGCCAGGTTTGTCTAAATCGCTGACTTGACCTGTATGACTTGACCTGTCAGTCACCCGTCTCCATCCTTGACGGAAGAACCTCCACATAATGCAACCAAACTTTGCCATCTTGACTTGTGATTTGAAAAAAATAGATGTACAGTTGGGGGGGGAAGAGAATGCATGGTAATGCATCATGATGACATACTCTCACTATCTCCTGGGGAGCTGTCCATACTCCATGCAGGAAAATCCATTGTGATGACACTACATGACAGCAGCTGCCTCCCATGAGTTCAGCCATGAATTCCAGGCTACTCCGTATTGCTGCAGATCTCAAAACTGGCAGAATTTCATTTCCAACAGCTTGTGGATACGCCGCTTTTGTTGTCAACACAACACATCACAAATGAAGTTGCCCAGTTGTTAGCAGTGCTGTTTGATGCTTTTTTTTTTTTTTTTTCAAACACATCTGCCTCGCAGGACGCGTTTGCAATGTGTGTGATACCTTTTTTTAAAAATAATAAAATGATGACACAGGCTATATTTGACACAGGCTATATTTACAAAGGATAGTGCCTTGAATAATCAACGGCAAGAATGGTAACAAATTCAGACAATCAAACTTTTGGAAATAACCAAAAATAAACACAATAGACATTCCGTAGGGATGAGTAAAAAGGAAGTGCCAAAAATGCAGTGGTGCTTTTAAAAACCAAACAATTTTAACATCCAGCCCAGATCAAAACACGTTACTCCTCGCCTTCTTTTTCTCTCTATGTAAACTGGACAAATGCAGTGATGGTTAGAAGAACTGGCCACAGCCAATAACAGATAGTTAAGAATTTATACTTTCTAAGTCACAAAGAGAAACCAAATTAAAAATAAAATCAAATGAAAAAAAAACAAACCTTGCACTAATTCTTTTAACAATCCCCCCCCCCTTTACAGATTTCCTCTTTAGCTTTCCCCACAGCATCCCTTCACCCATGACTCACCCCCCCTTCCACTCATGTAATATCCATAGTCATGCAGCTCCATTCCATTACCAGCAGTCCACACAGTGATCAGCTATCCAATGTTAATACAGCTGCCATCACACCTCCCTTCCCAAGAGCCCTTCCCTAACCCTGGCTCTGTGTCGCTTCAGTGGCGGAGATACAGACTGACAACCGTTGGCTTTCATGTTATTGCTTTCATCACAAATCATTCTCTGTGGAAGAGTCAAAGCAACCAAATTCAGCAGAGGAATCGTTTTAGTTAAGTTTCATATTTGGGGGCTGGAGCTTGCAATGAAAATCGCATGACTTTGTATTATCTCTACGAGTCCATGTTAAAAAAAAAAATCTAAAAAAAGACACATTTTACAAGGACAGCATTTGTGTATGTCTACTTCAAGTGGATCATGAATATACTGTCTGTCCCTCTCCTTTTTTTATATTTTGTCATCAACCAGAACAAAGTAAAAACCCAAAACAACTTTGTACTCTCCTCTTTTCTTATTGTTTACACATCCAATTTTTTTCCCTTTACTCTTTTCTCTGAGTGACAAATGCCAACACAAACATGCACACATGCATGCATAAACACATGCGCATGCATAAATGCACAGAGAAATCTGGATCTAACATGAATGTAACAATTTCAACACATGCCAGTGAACAAAAACGTTCTTCAAAATGAGCAGTCAGAGCCTACTGAAATAAATAGAACACTGCCCCCTCCCCCCACCCCACAACACACACACACCACACACACACACACACACACACACACACACACACACACACACACACAACACAAAAAGCCAGATATATATATTCATCTATGTAGATTTATTACAAAAGATTGCTCTAATAAATCTATCAAGATTACTCTACAAATACTTTGTAACAAACTTCTGAAATAACAGAGACTGATATTAAAAATCACCATGGAAATGGTAAAAAAATCTTTTTTTAAAATGACCCAAAAATTTTTTTAAATAAAACCCCCACCCAGAAGACACTTTGACTTCAAGTTAGCAGACACTCCAAAGAAACAACTCAGTCAGCCCCTCTGGCTGATGTGGCTACAACTCGCAGCATGCGATTCTTCTCTTGCCCTCTGACTGTCCAAAGCTATTCAGGGATAGACAGACAGTGCTGCTGATTTTATCCTAGCCTTCCAAACCACTGCCCTACTGTTTCTAGCACAGTCAGTCCACCATACTTCACCTGCAGAGTCAATGCCAGGTAGCCACAACACCGACAATACTCAGGTGAAGAATGAGGACCTAAACACAGCAGCTGGTTGTGTAGGGCATGGGCTGTATTAGATCCTGTGCCAAGTTTACTCTGTGTGTGTGCAGGAGTGCATGCATGCATGCATTTTTGTGTGATCCTGTGTCAAATTTACTGCTAAGAGAGAGAGTGTGTGTGTGTGTGTGTGTGTGTGTGTGTGTGTGTGTGTGTGTGTGTGTGTGTTGTGTGTGTGTGTGTGTGTGTGTGTGTGTGCAGCTATTTCTCCACAACTGAATTCCTGTCAATGTCTTCACTGGTTTTTTTTCAAACAGATTTGTTCCTCCTCCTTTTCTATCATGCAAGCCAAAACTCAGTCCCATTCAGTGCTGCTGCTGATTGGTCATTTACTGACCCCAGCTGCCTGTGTACAAGAAAATGCTTTCCGCAAAAAATCTGTAGCTTCATTTCACTCACACAAAACATATACATTTATGATCAATCAATTCTCTTTATTTCTTTTTTAATCTGAAAACATTAATTCCAACACCTGTCATATCATACTGCTGTCCAGAAAGACTACCATACATACTGTGATGACCAGACATGTACAAACACAAACACACAAATTTGTCAGTAACAGTTGCGCTGTCATTTGTATTGCCTTGTTTCCCCCATGCCAAGGTAAAAGTACAGATTGTAATGCACCTCCTCTTCCTTTCTTCATCCCTTTCCATGTGGAAAAAAAACAAAAACAACCCATAAACACATCTTCTACGTCTAAAAAAATCTACTCATGAAAAAAGAGAGAGAAAAAAAAAAGTTGAAGAAATGAGAAGAAAAAAACCCACCCTGAATCCAAACCAATCTCTAAGAATCTACTGAAAACCCAGACCAACATTTTGAAACTAAAATAACCCATAAAGCATAGAAACAGCTCTCCTAATGCCCATAAAACCATCAGTAAAGAAAGTCTTTGATTGCTGCTGACTATCATCCTCACCGGAAAATGTCTTCATGTCCAAAAAAAAAAGGGGGGGGGGGCTGCTTTTTGTCACCATGACAAGAGAACAATCATAAACAGATACTAACAACTTTGTGGTGTGTGTGTGTGTGTGTGTGTGTGTGTGTGTGTGTGTGTGTGTGTGTGTGTGTGTGTGTGGTGGTGTGTGTGTGTGTGGTGTGTGTGTTGTGTTGTCGTGTGTGTGTGTGTGTGTGTGTGTGTGTGTGTGTGTGTGTGTGTGTGTGTGTGTGTGTGTGTGTGTGTGTGTGTGTGTGTCTGTCTGTCTGTCTGTTCTGTCTGTCTGTCTGTGGTGTCTGTGTCTCTGTGTCTTTGTGTCTGTGTCTCTGTGTTTTGTATGTCTGGTTGTGTCTCTGTGTCTGTGTCTGTGACTCTCTATGAATGCAAGTACATGCTACCAATATATTGACTATACATCCAATGCCAAACCCAACATTGTGATTCCCTTGTGTGTGATAGGCTATGACCATGGAGACAGATCCACTACGCCTCTCAGAAGAGCAGGATGCTTTGTGTGGTGGATGACACAGTGAAGGTCTGTTCCCTGTTGCTGCTGACAATCTGAAACACACCAATGTACCTTGTGAAACAACAACAATAAAACACAAAAAGGGAAAGGAAGCATACCTGCCTCACCCTTCCCAAATGTTCTTCAATAGTTATCCATCCTGAAAATTATTTTTCTGTGAGTTTATGGCTTCTACCCATTCAAGCTTTCACTTTTTTTTTTTTCTTCTTTTTAATGTTTTGACTACACACACCCCACACACACACACACACGCATGCACTACACACCACACAGTCTCACACACAATGCCACACATAAACACACCAAACACACACACACACACACACACACACATAAACATCCACACACACGTACGCACCCACGCACGTATGTCACGCACACACAACACACATTACACACACACACAACAGGATCCTTTTTCTTCCTGATGTGTCAGCTAAAGGAGGAAGGACCTCTGCAGAATTTTCCCAAGATCACTTCTATTGTTGCCTTGGTTCTTTAACATGCACAAAGTGTAAGCTGCACTCAGGACTTGGTTGATCACGACATCTGCAGGCCTGCAGAGAAAGCAAAAGATCAGTGACTGGTCATCCACACACATGTCATTTCCAAAGGTTGTCAGTTGGCCACTGACTCTTACTAAAACTTGTACTTTTTCAATCACTCAAATCTCTCTCTGCATTCCCTTACTGTGGGAGAGGTATGTATAATGCCTGGTCATCTCTCTGTACTTGTAACTCTGCAGGTCTGCCACCTGGCCTTATCCAACTCGTTCTAACTTCAAAGGGAGGTGTTTTTGTTTTTTTTATACAAGATGCATGCAGGGTATGTTTGTGTTTCCATAACCCATCGACACAGATATGAATTACAGGATTTCTAATGTACTGTTGATCATGTGCCGTGTTTATATATAATATATATTATATTATAAATATTATATATTATATATACTGCGCATGATCAAACAGGTACTTGAAATCTGTATTCTACATACTGTAATTCATATATATATATATATATACGAAGGGAATTAATGCACTGGCAGGTCTGCACAGTTTATGGGGTGGGGGTAAAATCCTTTCTATTGACCATATGCTGCTGCCAAGATTCAAACCCACGACTTCATGGGCCCACAGGATTGAAGTCAAAATGGTCTTAACCCCTCCGCTACAGCGTCTGCCCGTGGCACAGCCTTACCTAATTGCGGAAGGCCATGACGGACTTCATGGAGACGTGGTCGAGGGGAAGTCTTTGGTGGGCAGCCCCCCAGTGGCCTTCACCACAGCACGTCCACGTCTTCAGCACCCCCACAGGCACCAGCTGTTGGAGCTGTAGAACTGGTAATCCACAGCGCTCTCCATGAAGGATGTCAGCGATGTGATCTCTGGCTCACTTTTCTGCAGGGGGGGGAAACACAAATCAAGTGAGTTTCATTTTTGGCTGCCTAAACATGGTTGTCATTGTAAATTTGTTTGGAACAATTAAAACAAAACCAAAAAAATCATAAAAAAAAAGAAAACGCCTCAAACTTTTAGATCACACCTTTGTGATGTTGAGAACTGAAAACAACACTCTGATGTTGGCAAGATGGGAATTGCTGAGCTCTAAATGTTGGTTGAGGGTGTGTTTTTTTTCTCGAAACATACAAACTCAAAAAGATTTATTCAGGGAGCAGGATAGCCAGCTGGCTAGAGCGCAGCGATTGCAATCTAATGGGCCGGGATTGATCCCAGGTTTCAGCTACCACTCAGATATTTGTTCAAAGGGATTTTCCCCTAGAGTTAACATCAGTGATGACTCCACTTCCTGAGGTCCAGTGTGCATTCACAAACATGTGCACACATTAAAACCTGTTCTGCTTTCAGGAAGAGTGCTGGTGGGAACAAAATAATGACAAACTTTTTTGTAAAACACATGCATGCTGGTGTCGTGTTTAGACATCATCCTTGTAGTCGGAATGTGGTTACCCTAACAGTCACATACCTAGAATCTCACAATTAGAGAACCTCAAAACTCTAGCTAAGGTAGGTAAAAAAAATTGTTTTTAAAGATTTATCATCAACAAGATCTCTTTCCATTATCCAATACAGAATGAGTGTCTTTAGGAGATAAAATTGGGCATGTTAAAAACAGCACGGTTCATTTCATGTTTTCTATGTAATCTGTTGATTTTCAAAATGCCTACAAACTATGGAATTTGTGGAGGTAGATTTATCTACACTAAACTGAGTAGGCTGGACAGATTTCCCACCAACCTACACTTACACACACACACACACACACACACACACACACACACACACACACACACACACACACACACAGAATCATTCTTTGCAAGGAATCCAAGCACTCGGATTACAACGTTGCAACAGACACTTTTTTCATGAAACTATCATAAGTGTTTCACAAAACAACCCAGAAAAGACAAAGCAATCCTGTATGCAGACTTACTGTGACAGTGGAGTAAGCACTCCTGAGAGGGGATGACGGATGTTGGAAACTCTGCCGTAAGTGGCTCACCAACGACTTCTGTTCCAACAGACATAACAAAACAATGTCATGAAAGCACACGTATCTGTTTTACATGACCAGATAAAGAATATTCTTCAAGGAAAAAGTGCAGGTTTTCTGATCATCTAATCCAGTTTATCTACCTGACCTGCCATACAACAGGGCTCAGAGATGCTTTTTCTTCGTTAGTATCATGGAAGTATACCCTTTCCTGGGTTTTATGATTGTCATCTGATTATAAAAACATGTTTTCCAAAAGTATGAAATTTATGTACAGTATATATATATGAAAAAGTAAACAGACACAGACACACTCACTCACACACATTGTGGGTAATTTATATGTATGCATCTCAGATGAAAAAAGTATGTAACATTTTTTTTTAATCACATTATTTTTAGAATCACATCTACTTCACAAGAATTCTTTAAAAAAAAAAAGAAAACAAAAAAGAAAAAATTAATCACCAGAGCAAAAAGTCAGCAAGCATTTAATGTTGAAAAGAAAATATATAACCACATATGCACACAGCGTAGCCAAAACACACACACACACACACACACACACACACACACACACACACACACACACACACACACACACACACACATACTCTGAGTACAAAACTCCACCCTTACAGCTCCATTCTCCAGTTCCAGATTGTCGATTTTCTGTAGAGTGGCCACAGAGGCGTCAGAGATGCTGCCATCCACAACCATCTGGTAGGCTGGGGTGGTCCACTCCGAGTTAAAGTCACCACAGATGATGTGAGATCCACCACTGCCTGACATCTTCACCACTTCTTTGATGGCACAGGCAACCTAGAAAAAAAAAAAGTTTTTTACATCATATGATGCGACTTTTTCCCCTACCTTAGCTCCATAAGGAGTTGCTGGGGGCAAATTCATGAATCGGAGGAAATGAACTGATCAAGCTTTTTTTTTTTTTTAATGTTTTTGCTGCAGGGGCCAGAGTTTCAACCTAGAGGAGTTTGGGTTTTTTTCTACCCAGCTTCTGGTTTGTGCGGCTTTTACTGAGTGTATGACTGAATATATAAATGAGGAGTTTGATGTGAGCCTTGGTGGCTGAGAAAGTTAAGCTCTTTAGTCGAAATCTGTTGATCTTGATGGTGTAACTTGTGACCTTGTCGTCTGACTTTCAATGGGGACATGAGAAGTCCATTTTTTGCAAACGCCAAGAAATTCTGTCGAGGTAACATATCCTGATCTTGATGGTCTACAAAATGGTTTTTGAAGAGGTATGTTTTGAAAAAAAGCTGGTTTAGGGGTTGGTTTGTTTTTTAAGGCAAGTGTTCAAAGCATTAGTGTGAGAATTGAATGAAATTGCTGAACATATGGTTGCTATTGTATGTACATATATTGTTTTGTTGTTAAGTGTGAAATTACAACGGGACCTCGAGACAGACAGGTGTAAAGACTGAGAGAAGAGTGTTGGAGTACCCCTATATCTGATTATGAGTGACTGAGGAGTATGAAGACAGAAAAGATGATCTATACACATAGGCCTGCACTGGATTTTGGAGTCTTCTTGACATCAAGCATGCAGGAACAGTAAGAGAAAAAAAATTACATATTTCATAAAATTACATATTACATGAAAATGACATATTACCTGAACACACTGAACATCAGGGCAGCGGGAGAAATCCCAGACGACATGAACGTTGCCCACTGTCACCACTCTGTCGATGTTCTTGCAGCGCAGCCGTGTGACGAGGACGACATCTGCACGGTCCAGGTACTTCTTCAGAGCTGCCCCCACCTCCGCATTCACACCCGCCATCTCCACCTCCTGCCATTGCCATGAAACAAGATGGAGATAAGATTAATACATTGTAAACATCATTTCAAAGTCAGTCCCTAGAAAGTGTGATATATATACATCATGGAAGCCGATCACCTTTATTTGAGTTATAAATCTGACTTCAAACCTTTACTTCAATTTTTCTGCATTATACTGCTTTATTACTATTCCTTACATTGACCTACGTAGTTTTGATTAACATAAGTTGTAGGGTCTGTCTGTCCATACTGAGAATTTTATCATTTAAAACATTTCTTGTATAATTTAATAAATCGATAAAGTTTTAACAAATTATGAATTTTCAAAGTTTGCTAAATAAATCTTATTATGGGCAATGGAGAGAGGATTTGGATGCCTATAGAGCAGATTTAAAGGCTCTTTCCTTTGGAATATTGTTAAGACTGATCAAGCAGATAAGGAAGAGTGGCCTAGATGCTGTTGTTTACAAGTCTGAATTGATCAGAGATCATGACTGCCATTGCTGGTAGCCAAAAATAATGTGTCAAGATTTTTTTTTTTTTTTTGAGGGGGGGGGGGTAACAACGCATAAATGCAAAAAGCCTCTGGCCTAGTGTGTACTTTATTTAATGCAGAATGTAAGAAATCACATTTCTAGCAGAAACAGATATTATACTATAAATAAATTTAAACTTTTTTGTGTGTATAGTGACAATCAAAGTTGTAAAAATTACTTCCCTTGAAACGATCTGAACAAGTGAATGTACTGGGTGACCTCAGAATCATAAGGGTTAAAACGAATTGTGAAGATTATAGACAGAAAAACAAAAGAACAGAAACTTGTGACTTTTGCTTTAAGTACATCAAACCACAACATGACTACCACCTGAAGATAAATCACTCACCTGGAGGGCCACCTTAGAGAGAGACATCCCATTGCTGGACTCCAGCTCAAAGACACTGGTCTTGAAGAATGTAGCCTCTCCCTCATCATACACGTCTTTGGTACGGCGCTTCATGAGTCCGTCATACCCCAGGCTACAGCAGAAAGCAATCAGTGAATTAGTCACGAATACTTATTATCAGCTGCTACAGCTAAACATGACACATTCTACAACACTAACATTCAGGTGAAAGAAAAGTTTGTGGTAAGACTTAGAAACTGCAGTATAAAATGACCACAACAGACAGCTGGAGACTTAATAGAGATGGTTTCTTGGTTACTGTAACACCTGTTAAGTTAGTTTCTATTGGCATTACACCCAGTTTTTTCTAGTGTCACTGATTCATTTCAACTCTTCCAAATTTTACACTTTAAAAATTTCGGAAACAAGTTACAGATATGTTATGAGAAATAAAAATTTACCAATCAACTTTTTTTTTTAAAATCATTTTACTATATTTAATTCAAACAATGGTACTTTAAAAGTAATGTAATTGATTGAAACCATTTTAAATAGCTGCCATATTTTTCCATTAATTTTAAGACTGCCCGGCAATATTTTTGTTACATGATATTGCAATTCAAATTCAATCATGAAAGTTCTATTCTTCTGTTTTAAGTAAAACTACATGTGATATGTCCCTGAACAACAGTCCAAGAGTACATAACTCTAAGCTTCTTTTTTGTGTGTACATGTTGTTGTTCCTTGGTTAGAGATCTGAGGTTCACCACTGTGAGATTTTGTGTAGATATGCAAACATTTGTCCATCATAACGTAGCCGCATTCAGACTGATGGAAAGTTTCATTTTAAAATTCCAATTTCTTCTCTTTTTAACCTAGTTAATAAAGAAAAGTATTTGATCAAAATATTAGCTGCTGGTGGGCCACCAAGACCCAGACTGCATTCATATGTCAACTCCAGACTCGCAGCCACAGACCAGACCATCCATCCCAATAATTAAGAAGTCATGATTATCATCAGAAGAAGACATGATTATCTTCACAATCAAATAATTATGAACAAACAAGAGGTAGGGAACAAACCTGTTTAAGAAAAAAGCCCATCCACATGAATAAAAAAAAAATTTAAAAAGGGGGGGGGACATTACATTAACAGAATGAGGCAGACCTGTTTAACCTGTAAAGAATTTAATGTCAGACATTTTCTTCATCTCTGTATCAGTGATGTCATATCACTATCAGTCAATGATATGATATACTATCTGAGAACATGTTAAATACTTTGATTAAAACTAAAAGGGATAGCAACTTTCTATAATGACTGATCTTTCAATATCCACAGCTACTTCTGCAATGATAGCATACACACACACCATACATGTATACACTTGTTCAGCACATGTATACATGTGTGCACAAATGCGTGAGTGTGCACACAAACACATACACATTTATGAACACACACACACACACACACAACACACACAAACACGCACATGCGCAACACACACAACACACACACACTAACTAACCAAGACAAAAACACCACAAAACACACTGCAACATCCATCCATCCACCCAGCACACCTACCTACCGACCCTACCTACCTCTTCATGTCTGGCAGCAGGGTGTTCTTGAAGTAGAGAGGGTTGACCTCCTGCAGACACACCACATCCCCATCCAGGTACTGCAGCTCCTTCATCAGCAGGCTGTGCCGGTACCCCTGACACAGAAACTCCTCCCCCGTGTAGCTGTAGTCTGCCTTCACACGATTACACTCCGCCAAGATGTTGTAGCTGACCAGGCTGAAACACTTGTCAGGCGTGATGCTGCTGTCGGCCTGAAGGGTGGGGTTGGGCACATAGGCTCGGTGTAGGATCCCTGGGGAGGAGTACATGGACAGAAAAGTGGGATCGGGGATCCCCAGGCTGGGCACCACCATGCTTTGGGGTGACGGGGCGGCAGCGGGAGGGATTGCAGGAGCAGGCACAAGGGGTGATGGACCGGAACTGTTGTGTAGATCACCGGCGGTAGGGATGGACTGCGTGGCCGGCTGTTCAGTTTTTGAGTCACTGACAGGGGCTTCATTACTAGCTGCCACTGGCTCCGACACGGACATTCCAGGCACGGTGGAGCCAGAATTGTTTTCATCAACAGATACGGAAGGAATGGATTTTGCTACAACGGGTGTGGAGCAGAGGTTGTCCTGGACTCCAGTTTCAATACCTGGGCTGCTTACTTTTCCCACACATGAGGGTGCACCAGTGGATGGAATGGATTCTGGCGTCTTCCCCGGCCTGCAAGCTTGTCCGCATCATCGTCAACAGCGCTACTGTCTGCTGCACTCTCAACATCACTGACTGTCGCTGACAGCTCCTCGTTCAAATCCAGATTGCGGGATAAGATCTCTGAGTCGGTAGTGCTTCCCACCTCTACAGACATGGATGACATGTCCTCCCTTTCAGGTGGCTAATCGACAGAATCAAAACATCAGCATGAAGAACACATATCATCAATAGTTAAAAACAGACATCAAGGAAAAATAAAATAACACGCAGAGAAATTTTAGACTAGAGCTACCCAAACTTAAAGGCAAACACATGCATCCTACAGTGTATTATAATATTGATTTGGTTCACGATATACCAGTAAGCCTTTGCAAAGGTCATCTTGATCCAACTGCAGAAGTGGCAGAGCACAGTGCCAGTCAGAGGGCATCATATTCTGAGTGACCCAAAGGGTGTTGCACTGGGGAATGCACAAGAACAATATACAAAAACAACATGAGGTGTAATATACACGAAATACATTTCTTGCTATTTTCTTCTTCATCAGTCAGTCTTACAGCTTCATGGTTCACCAATGGCATGATTTTGCGTATGTGACAATTTTTACCCACCATTACGGTAGTCACATTCTGACTTTGGGGATACTTCTCACTTTAATACCTTTTTGAAAAAAAAACTGATCCCTGCATGTCTTTGCCTCCTTTCTCTACAAAATCAGATAAACATGTCCATGCTACAGTGTTTAATGCTGTAATGTTTAATGTTTATCTTGATGACCAGAAGGTTTAGGTTTAAGCCCACCTTGATAAATGTTATTGTCTAAAAGAAAAAAAAATGTTTTGCTTTATTTGTTTCATGTACATGTAAAATTAAGATTTCTAGACAAACACAGTTTTCCTATCTTGAGGAAGTATTCTATTTATTTCCTTACCTTTTTCTTATCCGAGTGCAAAGAAATAGATATTTTTAAGTGGTATGAGCTTCAAAGAGTGTACACTTTTTAAAAAGCACTTGTTCTAAACTTGTTACATAGCAATCATCTCTTCTATCAATATGTGAAAGTCTTGACTTACATGACCAGTACTGGGGTAGGCACACGCCCTGATTTCTTCAGCCGTTGTCAGAGGGACGACAAAGACGTGTCCCGAGCCAGAGCTGCTTGATCCAGGCACTTTCTCTGCTTCCTTGGATTCTTCAGCAGCAGCAGCAGCAGGCAGGATTTTGTCAGCATGTGGGGTTTCTTTGTGTTCGGCAGGTACTGAAGCAACCACCTCGGAACTGTCAGGAGCTGGAACCTCATCCTTGTTGACCACAACGTAATCTTTCAGCAAGTCCTCTTCAGATGGTTGCGCTTCAGCTGCTGACGACTGGGAAACTTTCACCTCCATATCCTCGGTTTCTGTGCCATTGAGACGTGCTTGTTTGGCACTTGGCTCAGTTTCCGTTTCTTCAGAGACTTCTTCAAATTTTCTTTTGACAGCAGAGTGAGGGGGGGAAGGTATGTTGTTTGTTTCAGTATTGTTGTTGTCTTGTTGGAGATCGGAAACCACTGAGACGAGTCTTTTTTCTGACCCTCCTCCGAAGGACTGGCAACCACCACAGCTTCTTCCTCTTCCATTGGTTCTTCAGCATTTCCAGAAGCAGACAAATCTGTCTTCTCTGGTGAAGTAGCTTCCACTGAAGCGGCGGCAGGTTCAGATTTTGCCTCAGGAGGTGCTACGCTTTCTTCTTTCTCTTCGGAAGCTTCTTTCTCAACTGCCACGCCTGATGCAAGTGTGGAATCAACTTTTTTCTGCCGACTTTTCACCTGCAAGGTCTTCTTTGCTGATGGAATCATTACTTTCTTCTTTCATTTCGGCGTCATTTTCTTCTTTCACGGTTATCGCTTCTGTGGTATCTTTATCCGTGTCATCCTTCATTTCTACATCAGCCTCAGCAGTCTTCATTTCTTCCCCATCATCTTTTTCTTCTTGCTCAGTCTCAACTTTTTGGGTTTCCTTTCCTTCCTCTTCATCCTTCTCCGCCTCTTCCTGTGGTGCCACTGCCTCTGCGCTCCGTCGGGAACGACCCTTGGGTGTGGAGGCTGAGGCAGCCCCTCCTCTGCCACGAGGAGTTGTTTTCTTCACGTCTGCCTTGCTGCCTGACTTGGTAGCTGGGGTCCTAGGTGATTTCGATCCTCTAGAGGTGGGAGTAGCTGCTGATCGACTGCGGGGTGTAGTCTTCTTGGCTTGGTCTTTCTTTTTACCAACGGTTTTTGCTGTTGGGGTTCTGGGACTTCTGGATGTCGAAGCCGATTTGGCTCGACTTGAAGCAGACCCAGCAGCCCTTGCTGGCGACTTCCCTTTGGCCTTCTTCGATGCAGCCGGAGATTTCGCTGTGCGTGAGGCGGTCGCAGGAGCTTTGGCGGGAGACTTTCCTTTCCTGGCGGGAGAAGCAGCAGCAGGAGATTTCCCTTTACGTGAGGTCGACGCCGCTCTCGCAGCAGGCGATTTCGCTTTGCTCTTTGCGGGTGCAGCAGCTTTGGTAGGCGATCTTCCCCTGCCCCGTTTGGCTCCTGCAGCTGAAGGAGACTTTCCTGCACTCTGTCCTCGACCCCTGGGTCTTTTGGACGCCACCTGCTCTGCTTCCTCTTCATCCGCTTTCTCACGCCCTCGTTTGGCCGGTGCAGGCGTCTTCTTCTCCTTGGGGGCTGCGCTTCTGCTTCTGGACCGTGAACCTCTCACTACAGCCTGGGTTTGGGGTGCAGGTGATGCTGCAGCTGCTGGAGGACACACATAACACCTCAACATTAGCTGCCTTCTACGTTACAGGGAACATACATGTATACAAATAGGGGGGGGGAAAGTCCCTCTGAAATTTCTGAAGGTCTAAACAATGCTGGCTGAAGTAGCCCTGATAGTCAGGGGTGGAGGGAGGAGAAAAGGTATGGAAGGGTAAATGGATTGGTGGGTGAATAGGGTGATCGATTCATTTTACGTCTTTTCACAAAATGTGATATTAGACATTTAAAATTTAAAAAAAATTTTAAAAAAGTGTAGGTGTGTGAGTGTGTGTGTATGTAGGGAGGGGGGCGGGGGTAGGAGGAGGAGTTTTGGAAGTGGGGAAGTGGGTTAGTTCACTTAATCTACACAGAACAGTTAAGAAAAAAAAAGTAAAATAAAATAACAACAAATGTACATAATTCTGCAATACAGAATAGTAAAAATTCCAAATTCTAAACAAGATCTAACGCATGAACAATAAAACTATTTACAACCATAACCAACAAGAGAAAAATCTAATCAACAGAAAGAAATGACTTTTAAGTCCATAATAATCATAATAAAGAACCAATAGGACAGTGCAGTAATGATTTGAAAAATGTATACCTCAGTAATGGATCACTGAATATCTCTGATGAGGATGATGAGGTAAGAACAGGTATATAACTTTTCAGCATGCGGCACATCAATATATGATCAACAGTTATACTATGTCCACATATGCAAGATACATGTCCAACATATTTTGTTTTAAAACAGTTCATTTCCCATCTGCAAGCCAGAGAAACAATTTCTCTTATACAATAAAAATCTGTTTCATATATTTTAACAAAAGACTGAAATTTTACCATCCCTTCATATACACCTAGACAACCAAGTTTCTTTTTTTCATATTGGAATAACTTTTGTTGTGCTTTTTCCACGATCTGATAACATTCTTGTAGTGACAGATGAAGTGTCAAATTTTCCACATCTATCAATTGTTTTGCCCCATTTTTTGCTAAAATATCAACTTTTTCATTGTAAATATATACCATATTGACTTAATAAAGAATTGTAATATAAATCTAGTGTCTTCACAAGCAAAAATTCATTTGGAAGAATATTATTCAAACCATTTAAAAGTTCTCACAGATGGCTCAGTCTTAAACAATAATGCTGGTGCTGCATACATTATATCAGAGCTGAAATCGGAAAAATCATTTCATCTTGGGGAGAATATTTCAATTTTTACAGCAGAACTCATAGCAATATTAATGGCACTCAATTTCTTATTCAATTTCCCTAGAGCTGTTTTCCGCATTCTTTTTTGTGTTGATTCAAAATCAGTAATTCAAGCCATCAGCTCTATGCAAACAAGAGTTAGATCAGAACTTGTTATTGAGATATGTCATTTAATTCATCTCCTCACCTTAAAAGGTTCAGATATAACTTTTTGTTGGATTCCATCTCACTCTGAATAGGGTGTGTGTGTGTGTGCGTGTGGTGTGTGTGTGTGTGTGTGTGTGTGTGTGTGTGTGTGTGTGTGTGTGTGTGTGTGTGTGTGTGTGTGTGTGTGTATTTTGTATTTTGTACCACTTTATGTCACGGCAGATTTCTCTGCGTGAAATTCGGGCTGCTCTCCCCGGGGAGAGCGCGTTGCCACATGTGCAGCGCCTACCCTTTTTTTTTTTCTTTTTTTTTTCCCTGCATGCAAGTGTATTTGTTTCCCTATCAGAGTGGCTTTTTTCTACAGAATTTTGCCAGGGGCAAAATGTGTGTGCAAAATGTGTGTGTGTGCGTGCTTGCGTGCATGCATGTGTGTGCACATGTCCCTGTATCCATGTGTGCATGTGCACCTATTTTGCCTGTTTTCATGTGTCAGTATGTCTCACTGTTGTGTCTGTCTGTCCATCTGCCATCTTTTGGTTCGTCTCACCACTGGTGAACCTTGGAGCTCTAGGTGAGGGATGAGCCCCCCACACAATCACGCTTCAAATCATTGAACTGTGAGAGAAAGATACAACACCCCTATTTTAAACCATGTGTGGATTACACAGATTGGTATTATACACAAGCTGCGCCCAGATATGATGCAAACTATCTTCTCACTAATCTGCAAAATTCATAAGTATCAAAATTGATATTTATATTCAATTAAACTCAATAGGTGTTACTACATCGTAAATTGATTTTTTTAATCACACCCAAATAGACACCATCTGAATTAAAAATGATCACATACAAAATGATAAAAGGCATGTACTTCATGTACATAGACCAAAAAAACATCGCGCCCCCCCCCCCCCCAACTTAAAAAAAATTATATTAAAAAAAAACAGCGACAAAAAAAACAACCCCAACAACGAAAAAATGAAACTTTTTTTTTAACAAGTCTGCATGCATTTGTAGACTTACAAAAACTGTAACACATTTTTCATTATGCTACCAATACTCACTTTTACTGCGACTGGCTGAGCGACCTGGTCTTTTGCTCTCAACAACCTTTTCAGCCTGGGCCTTGCCTCCAGCAGTTCTGAAATAAAATGTCAATGCCATCAATTTGTGTCAGCCACTTTTAACTTGAAGAGTTTATTTGGGGGATTTTATTTTGGGATTGCTTTTTTCCCCCAATTCCTCAACTAGAGCTCCCATGTCACCAATGGTGTGATTTTTGTGTAAGCAACCGGTACTATTAATGGTGGACAAAATTGGTTGCATACACAAAAATTTCACCATTGGTGAACTTCAGAGCTCTAGCCAAAGAACAAGACCAAAAAAAAACCCAACAAAAAATAAATTGTGTGGCAGTTGGTCTTTTTCACAAATAGGTTTCAATAGTCCACTTGAACAGCAAGGTTCACAAGGATAGTGTGTCAGTAATTTTACTGAAAGCCATAAAAATAAGATAACAAAAACACAAGAACTTGCTTTAATGCTTACCTAGACGATGAGGAAGATGCTGCAGTATCGGCCTTAGCTGCTTTGGCAGGTGTTCTGGACCTGCCCCGGGGCGGTGCATCCTCCGGCAGGGATTTACGGGTCAGTCGGGGCATCTTCAGATTGACCTACTCTGAAAACATCACCATCACAATCATTCTATCACCATTATCACCACCATTACTATCACCACCACTGCTATCATCATCATAAACAGTAAAAAATCAAATATCATGTGCATTCACTGATTCAGTATTTGCTATTGGTGATAAAATAGGAGACTTTAAGCAAAAAATTAAACCAGCATCCATGAAGCAGATATTTTGTGTCAGCATATTTGGACATTTCATGGATAATATATCATGAAACTAAAAGAAGCAGACAGTGCTGTTGTTGAGCTACATCACTCGGAATTACATCTCTTCCCAAAGGTAGCCATCATTACATACACTGAGACACCAACAATGCTTTTTATAAAAGATTATTAATGCTTTTGATCTAATACTTTAGTGCAATATAAAGTGCTGTTTACAGAAATTACAGACTATTTATCACCACTAAGATGGATTTGAAAAAACAATTTGGGGGGGGGGGGGGGGGGGGGGGGTTGATAAGTCAATTAAATAAGACACTTCATTCTGGTTACCTCATGACACTAACTTTTATCACACAGCTCAAACTCTACATTACACTTTACAAACTTTCACAGTGGTTTAAACAGGCTTTATTCTTACTGATGAAACACAATCATCTCATTCCAAAAACATTTGAAGATAAAATGCGAGATGAAATTTGTATTGGTAACAATAACAGTCTTACTTGAGACACAGAGCATGGCCGACAACTGAAAAACAACATTTAAAATGTCACCAACAATGCAGTGAAAGAATTCTCAGTGTGTTTCAACTGTTTGGAGGTCCCATTCCATAATGTTTCTGGAAGGCATCAGAACAACACTTTTCAGGACAACCATCTGATCTGGGGGTTGATGATCTGGCAGTCTTTCATGTCAGGAAAAACAAAGTTAAACTATCTACTGAGCAACACATGAAGAACTTGTTTAGTTGTTACCAGTGCTAGTGTTATAGGTATTATAACAGTGTAAGGTTCTCTTTATTACTGAACTGATTAAAAGAAGCAGGAAAGGACAAACAAGATCTCAGCAGAGCCCAACCCTTTTGTTTCCCCTTACTTAGGGCTATACTGTATACACTTTTACCAAAAAATCTACAAAATTATGCTCGATTGGCTGCCGTGATGCGTTTGACATGATAAACATTGCACAACCTACGTTTGCCATGGCATAGGGCGTCTCAGTCTGTGTTAATTTTTTTTTTTAATTACAAACTACACAATAAACACATTTTGCATTGATAACAAAAGGTCGAAAGTACGAAAAACAAGCAGCACTGAGATGTATCAACATTTATAAAGTAATATGAACGGCAAAAAACGCCATCAGGAAGCTCACTTCACGACAGATCTTTCATCACTAGGCTGGCCCAAACTGTAGGCCTATGTGTTTTTAACATGAAACAAAACCGTTATTATTTTGATTTTAATTGCAAATACTCACAATTTGAGGAAATATCAAGAATCTTTTCGGAAATTCTTGAAGACATGTACTAGCGAAATTACATGCACAAAAATAATTCGTAAACACTGCAAAGATAACGAAGACTTTCCACCGTTATCTCGCCCAGGAGCTGCAACACTGGCGGTACGGGTGCCGCCATGTAAATATACGGAGAACAAGGAAAACTAACCTAATCATTGGACAATTCCAAACATCAAAAAAAGAGACTCCTTTCATTTTTTTAATAGCTGATTATAACATACACTATCAATATATAATTAAATGATATAAGTCTTCCAGGATTCATGCATATATACAAATTAATAGACTTTTAAAATCCGACAATTCCGCAGATAAATAGGTCTTTTCACAAAAAAGGCGCCTAATAACATATTGGGGGGGGGGTGGTTATAATAGACAGCAGGCCGTAGAAATAACAACAAATCCATCGCTGACTTGTGTGTGTGTGTGTGTGTGTGTGTGTGTGTGTGTGTGTGTGTGTGTGTGTGTGTGTGTGGTCAAGACAAGTCAAAATTACTTTTAATGAGGGTAAAAGATAAAGTTTACACAACTTTTTTCATCCTGCCCTCACTAAAACAAAAAACATAAATCAATAAAATTATCACATAAAACCACACAAAGACAGGGTAAATTTACGTTGAAAAAAACACAGTAAATGAGGAAAACTTTTTTTTCAAACTAGATTTCACATCATTTTAATATCTGCTGTCATGGTCCAGGAAGAGGTTGAACAAGATTGGGGATAGCAGGCAACCTTGTGGGACACCAACTGTGGTCTTGAAGTAGTCGCCTATCTGGCTGTTGAGTAGACTGCACTGTTGGATGTGGCATACAGCGCCTGGATGGTTTGGACTAGACCCTCTTCTATGCCAAAGTTTCTCAGGACCTGCCGTAGACCTTCGTGCCACACTCTATCAAAGGCCTTCTTGAAGTCTATGAAGTTGTGGAACAAGTCTCTCTGGTGATGTAGGTGTTTCTCCATCAGAATACGGCAGTTGAATATTTGCTCCACAGTGCTTCTGCCTGCTCTAAATCCAGCTTGCTCTTCAGCTAGGTGTTCTTCAGCCTCTCTCTTGAGCCGGTTTAGGATGACTCGTAGCATGATTTTGCTAGGGTGGCTGATGAGGCTGATTGTTCTGTAGTTCTTCCTGGAAAACATCATGAGAGATACCCTCCACGACTTCCATTCTACATCTCTTTAGGAGGGAGAACGATAAACAACCTACGCTTTGCGACGACATCGATCTGATGGGCAGCAGCAACACCGAGCTACAGGATCTCACAAACAGACTAACAGACAGAGCAAGAGCATACGGCATGGAAGTGAGCACTGAAAAGAGCAAAGTCCTGGTCAACAGCACAAATAACATCCATGCTCAAATCTTCATGAATGGAGAACAATTAGAAGAAGTGGACACCTTCAAATACCTTGGTGCCACTCTCACCAAAGATGGCCGCTCTGCACAGAGATCAAGACCAGACTGGCCATGGCAACAGCGGCAATGGCAAAACTCAGCAAGATCTGGAAGAGCAAAGACATCAGTTTCCACACCAAGATGAAAATCTTCAAGTCCCTAATTATGTCCATACTGCTCTACGGCTGTGAAAGTTGGACTCTGACAGCTGAAACCACCAAGAGAATTCAAGCATTCAAACAAAATGCTTCAGACGCCTCCTTGGGATCTCGTGGAGGGATCACAAGACTAACGACCTTGTGCGGGGCCAAGTTACACAGCTGGCAGGCCCCCAGGAACCCCTCCTGTCAATATTAAAAAGGAGGAAGATGTCTTGGTTTGGACACGTCACCCGACACAACACGCTGCCCAAGACGGTTCTTCAGGGAACCTTGGAAGGGGACAGACGCAGAGGAAGGCAACCCAAGAACTGAATGGACAACATCAAGGAGTGGACCGGGATGGACGGCGCAACGCTGATCCGCAGGGCAGAGGACCGGTCTGGATGGAGGAGAACAACGTCATCAACATCCTCATGTCTCCTCTACGACCATTCGGTCAGGAGAATGAGGTGAGGTGAGAGGTTATGGTCCATGTTTCACAAGTGTACAAAAATACGGAAATGATCAGGGAACGCATCAGTCTGATCTTGAAGATAATGGCTATATTCTTATAATTCCAGAAGACTTCATGTTTGGTCATCTCACAACATAGGTATAAGGTAAAAAGGTAAAGGTGTTCCGTAACCTATGTGGTCGTAGAGCAGCGAGGTATCAGAGACCTCAGCTTCTCTAGGGGCCAGCACATTGAGAGCGGCGCCCATCTCTCCCTCGCTGCTTTACCTTCCCTGACCCCAGGAGAGGGCAGCTACCCATTTACAGCTGGGTGAACTGGGGGATTGTACTGAAACCAAAGCACGCAAACGGTCAACCATCCACTTAGTAGCCACGCTCAATGCTGCTTAACTATAGCATGGGGAAAGCGAGTGCTCTGACCGTCGCCAGATTAAGGGATAGATAGATAGATAGATAGATAGACAACACGCTTAAGCGTTTATTTTTGACTGCTTCCTCACATGCTGGTGTCCATCAGATATTTCATTGATGTTTGTTTGTTTTTAGAGTATTTATTTTCGGGATAGACAAGTGGCAGCATGGAGAATGGTCTCAGTAAAGCTGGAATAAAAGTGGTCAATGATTGTTAGTGTCAAAGCAGACGGTGTTGTAAGTTGAAGGATGCTTTCAAACTTTTTCCCGTCTGCCTTTTTTCCTGGCTGTCACAGGAAGTTGTTATTCTACTAAACATTGCAATGATCGGCAGGTGATCGCTGTCAAGGGTGTCTTTGTGTGTTGACCACTAACATTCTGGAGCTAATGCAGGACATATAAACGACAGATCTAAGGCTGATGCTCTATGACTAGCAATGTCTGGAAATCTGGTGACACTACCATCATTCAAATAAGTACAACAGGAATCAACTACGGTTTCTACAAATGAGTCTTGAGATATTTTTGACATTCTTTATCCCAGAAAGGAGCAGTGTGCATGAAAGTCTCCTGGTATGAATTACTTTTCATTATCTTTAAGGTTGTGCAACCATTCGGTGTTTATATCATTAGGTCCCTAAGGCAGATACACAGACATGGTATTTATTTTCAGGGGACGGGATAGCCTAGTCGTCAGAACATTGTGCTCGCAATTTGACGACCCGGGTTCGATTCCCGGTCGAGGAGATTTTTCTCCCGGAGTTAACATCAGTGCTGACTCCACTCTGTCCTAAAGTCCTTCGGATGAGACTATAAACCGAGGCCCCGAGTGCGAACGCACGCAGAACATCTTGCGCACACGTTAAGTCCTGTTCCGCTTTTCGTAAGAGTAGGCCATCGTGTGCCAGTGGGAACAGATGACATTTACAAAACTGCATACACACAGGGACTGGATGTAAAAAAAAAGTACAGGAGTGCTTATCCGATTATCCTCGATATAAAAGAATAAAATAAATAAATAAATAGGCCTATTATTTTCTCTAAATTTTAGGCATGCTGCACATGGATGGATATCTGGGATCTTGTTAGGCACCGGTGAAAGACATACATTGGCAGTAATCCACCTCTTCTTGAATGTATATAGCTACACTGATTTTGGTACCAGCTTCCACCTGTTGATGGACAGATGGATAATAGTAACCAGACAGTGTGTGTGTGTGTGTGTGTGCGCGTGCCACAGTTAGGCATAAACTACATGTACACAAAGTTTTCTGTTTACACACACACACTCACACTCACACACACGCACTTTTTAAACAGTGCCCTTGTTCCTCTTGGGGGGGGGGGGGGGGGGGGGGGAGTTTTTCTGTGTATTTCAGTGTAAACGATTTTTGGGTTTGCTTCATGGCGTCTATGACAGCAAGCCGTCAAGGGAAAGAACTCTTTAAGAGTACTTGTCGATCTCCATACCGCTCAAAGGGTTGCACTCACCTAGGGCCTACATCACCAAAGCGATGGATATGGTGTTTGTTGATGGAGACTCCGATAAGTGTGACAGAATATTCACCGATATATCTGCGTTTACTATGTAGCAGATGGAAAGGAGTTTTCTCGCCCGATCGGTGATAACAAATTGGCAAGTAGGCCTACTGTAGTGTAAGCAAGTTGCTGTTTATTTTTTAGGTCCCAGTGGAGATTCCCCAGTCTGGTAATATTATATACTGGCATATACAGCAAACCAGATTTTTTTTTTACCCTTGTGAACCAGGGACTGTGTTTGGGTTCCAGCATCAAGTTGCAGCCTGTCTTCGCGCAGCGACGACAAGGTAAGCTTTTACTTTTAGCCTGGGTCCTGCTACGTCTACAGAACCAATGGGGGCGTGGTTTGCAGGAGAACTATTTTCACAAAGAATCCACTGTTGGCTTTATTTATTTTATCTATTTTATTTATTCTTTTATATCGATAATGGAGTAAGCATTAATATGCTTTTTTTACATCCAGTCCCCATGTGTATGCAGTTTTGTAAATATCATCTGTTCCCACGGGCACACGATGGCCTACTCTTACGAAAAGCAGAACAGGATTTAAGGTGTGCACAAGATGTTCTGCGTGCGTTCACACACGGGGCCTCCTCGGTTTATAGTCTCATCTGAAAGACTTAGATCTGGCATGTCCCCTATGGGGCATGTAATCACTGAATGTTGAAACCATCCTACTATCTTCCTCCTTTAATTGGTATGGTATGTGTGTGCTTATACCTTGGAAAAAAGGGAAGAGAATGGATTACAGAGGTCAGAAAATAGACAAGGAGGTGTCAGAAAGAAAAGGAATATTGCAGAGGGGGATAGAAAAGAGGGAATTCCTAGTCACAGAATTTCCAGAAGGGGAAGAAGTTATTTATACTGACTGGCCCCTGGCATCCCATGGGAGCTCTGTGGTCAGAGCACTTGCTTTTCTCAAAGCAGCCTTCAGTGTGCTTATTCATGAATGGGTGACTGATTGTGCACCTTGGTTTCAGTACACTTTCTCTGTTCACCAGCTGTAAATGGGTACCTGCCCTTATTTAGGGACTGGGAAGATAAAGCAGCAAGGGAGAGGAGATGGGCGCCACCCTCAATATGCTGCCCTCAAGAAAAGCTGAGATCTCTGACCTCCCCTACTGTTGACATGAAATGAGTGTTGTAGAATCCATGTGGATTTTTTTGGTTTAATATGTGTGTGTTTCATTTAATTATCTTATTTTATTATTTTACTTTAAGGATAATGAAATAAGCACTCATGTACTTTTTTACATCCAGTCCTCGTGTGTATGCAGTTTTGTTCTCACCGGCACACAATGGCCTACTCTTCCAAAGAGCAGATCAGATTTTAGCATGTGTGCAAGATATTCTGCATGTGTTCACACATGGAATCTCGGTTTATAGTCTGATCCAAAGGACTTTTGGGGGGAGTGGAGTCACCACTGATGTTAACTCCTGAAGAAAAATCCCCTTGAACAAGATCTGAACCTGGGTCAGCAGATCACGAGTACATCACTCTAACCACCAGGCTATCCCATCAGGCCATCACCCTTGTGTGTGTGTGTGTTTAATGTGTATATTTGTGTGCATGTGTTTGTGTTTGTTTAATGTGTGTATGTGTGTGTGTGTGATATACATATTATTTATAATGCAGATGTGCATAGATGTTGTTTTTTTTTGTTTGTTTGTATTTTTAGTAAGATTTTCAGAATTTCCTGTCATCAGAGATGTGCATCTAGATGTACTTGTGTTGAGAATTTCACGTCTTTCCTTTGATTTTCAGAACTTTAAAAAATATATATATATATTTATTTATTCTTTTTTTTTTGGATTTTCAGAACTTACTCTTGCACACACCTGGGTAGATAGACAGTGACACAAAGAGCAATGGCCAACATTGAAGAAGACAGCAAGGAACTGTTCACGTGCCGACAGTATGTCACCAACCCCTCCACCCCTTCCGGCAGCGGCCATGCCCCCAGCTTCAGCGTGGTCAGCTACAACATCCTGGCGGAGTGTCACCGCGTGCGTGCAGACTACAGCTACACGGGGGAGGAGTTTCTGTGTCAGGGGTACCGGCACAGCCTGCTGATGAAGGAGCTGCAGTACCTGGATGGGGATGTGGTGTGTCTGCAGGAGGTCAACCCTCTCTACTTCAACAACACCCTGCTGCCAGACATGAAGAGGTAGGTGGGTAGGTAGGTGTGCTGGGTGGATGGATGGATGCAGGTGTTATGTGGTGTTTTTGTCTTGAGTTAGGAGTGTTGTGTGCTTGTGTATGTGTATGGATGGGGATGTGGTGTGTCTGCAGGAGGTCAACCCTCTCTACTTCATTCAACAACACCTTGCTGCCGGACATGAAGAGGTAGGTAGGTAGGTAGGTGTGCTGCGTGGATGGATGGATGCAGGTGAGACGCTTCAGTTCGCTTTTTTGTTTTGGTGTGTAAGTTCAGGGTGAACACAGGCTTCGAGAAGGGTCGTTGTCTTTCCCAGGTTATTCATGTTCATTGTCTTCCCAGTTATTCATGGTCATTGTCTTCCCAGGTTATTCATGGTCATTGTCTTCCCAGGTTATTCATGGTCATTGTCTTCCCAGGTTATTCATGGTCATTGTCTTCCCAGTTTATTCATGTAATCGGTTTGCAATTAATTAGGCGTGCTCCAGTTTCTCATTGTATGCAGGGATGACAATGCTTTTCTTTTTCGCAGGTGTTTAGCATATACACTTGAGCTGTTGTGATATCACGCGGGCTTTGTTTTGTCAGTGTCATGTTGCGCTTTTCGCCGTATGGTGTTACTCCTTCTTTTGTTTCACATGTCATTGGCATTTGGTTAATCCTAATACATAATGATATTGTCAGTGTATCTGTTTCCAAAAGCAGTGCTGAAGAGATAGATAGTACACATGTTTGTATCTTAAAAAGGTCGTTGGGCAGGTGAAAGTACAGGGTTAGTAATGAAGACATGCACGTGCATTTATGCCGTGTGCATGCATATATACACTTGCATATAAAATTATATATGCATGTACACACAATAGACATTGAACAGTTTTGTTCGATTTCATCCCTTTTGGAGTAGGGAGGAACTAAGTGAAACGTGGAACGTGTGTGCACATAGCATACATGGATGTGTATTTGCATGTGTATACGTACTGTGCAGGTGGTAAACATTGTGTACATTGAAGCATGCTACTCTACTATGTTTATACACTTATGTTCCCCATCCCATTTATTCACACAGACACATAGACACAGACACAGACACAACAGAACAGACACACACAGACACAGACACAGACACACACAGACACACAGACAGACAACACACACACACACACACAGACACACCACCAACACACCACACACACACACACACACACACACCACACACACACACACACACACACACATTCACACACAAAATTTTACCATTTCTCTCTCTCTCTCTTCTCTCTCTCTCTCTCTCTCTCTCTCTCTCTCTCTCTCTCTCTCTCTCTCATATTATAAGCATGATCAAAAATGAAGTTGTATGCAAGCAGTAATATTCTTATATCATTATTATTAAACTTCCTCACGAACACGTCTCTTTTGTTGGAAAAAGTAGAATATTCCAAAGGAATGGTGTATAAGCATTAAAGTTTGTGTATGTGGCAGATGATTTGATTTTGACAAGAAATTGATACCATGATTATATTAGAATGTGTGTAACCATACACCTTACTCTGTAGGCCTACACTGTCACATCTGTTGGGTTCAAGGATTTTTCGCTTTTACACCACAAATTTCACATGGTGAAGGGATAGGCTAGTGACTGGAGCATTTTTTAAGTTTTTATTTTTTATTCTTTTATACCGAGGATAATGAAATAAGCACTCTTGTGCTTTTTTACATCCAGTCCCCATGTGTATGCAGTTTTGTAAATGTCATCTGTCCCACCGGCACACGATGGCCTACTCTTATGAAAGCAGAACAGGATTTAATGTGTGCACAAGATGTTTTGCGTGCGTTCACACACGGGACCTCGGTTTATAGTCTCATCCGAAGGACTTTTGGGGAGAGTGGGGTCAGCACTGATGTTAACTCCAGGAGAAAAATCTCCTCGACCGGACTCAAACCGGGTGGTCAAATTGCCAGCGCAATGTTCTGACCACTAGGCTATCTGTCTCCCCGTCCCCCCTCTGTGTGTGTGTGTGGCCTCTGTGTGCGCGTGCGCGTGTGTGTGTGAGTGATGTGTGCATGCACATGTATACATGTATGTGTACATGAGAGAATGTATGCACGCGTACATGCACACAGCACTACCTTCTTACCTCTGTCTTTCACATACACAGCATGTACATATATGTATATGCCTGCGTACACCCATTTCCTCTCTTGTTTGCTTGATTAAATGTCATCTGATCCCGCCACTTTCTTCAGGACCTTGCGCTTTGAGCTATGCTCCAGCAAAGAAGTCTCTCTGCGTTCACGCAGAACATCTTGTGCACACGTTAAATCCTGTTCCGCTTTTTGTAAGACTGTCTAGGCCATCGTGTGCCGGTGGGAACAGATGACATTTACAAAACTGCATACATATGGGGACTGGATGTAAAAAAGCACATGAATGCTTGTTCCATTATCCTCGATATAAAAGAATAAATAAATAAAAATAAATAAAGATGTATCTTGATTTGCTTGATGCTTGCTGTGCCAACAAGTTGTGGATGGTGTTGATGGCAGGTTGGGCTATGAGGGCCTGATGAAGTGTCGCACAAAGGACTACTACGACGAAGGATCAGCCACTTTCTTCAGGACCTCACGCTTCGAGCTACGCTCCAGCAAAGAAGTCTCTCTGACTGAATCTGCTCACAATGTAAGCTGATTTTCTTTCTTTTTTGTTGTTGATGAAAACACTTTTATTTTGAAAGGGGGGTGGGAGGGGGGGGTTCCTGGGCTAGAGCTCTGTCTGAGGTTCACCAGTTAAAAAGTTAAAGTCTGTCCCGAGCTTAAGGCTCATCAGGCCGGTGCTTATCCCGGTTTCTGTGGCGTTAATTAAGCGACTGAGAGTCATAGACTCCCCCCTGGATAGGACGCCAGTCTATCGCAGGGTTAACCCCCAACACAAGGTTGGTACCCCTTTTACACCTGGGTGGGGTGAGAAAATAGCCGTAAAGTGCCTTTTCCAAGGGCACAACGCCATAGCCGAAAGCTGGGATCGAACCCGCAACCTTTAGATTACGAGTCCAACGCCCTAACCACTAGACTACAGCGGCGGCGAGGTTCACCAGTGGTGGTGAGATTTTGCATAATTATGCAACCATCCAGCCCACACCATTAAGGTAGCTAGATTCTGACTTAAGGGATGATTCCCCCTGTATGTGCATTCGTACATGGGACCTTAGTTTATGATATCGTCCAAAGGGCTTTCAGGGGAGTGGAGTCACAATTAGTGCTAACTCCAGGCAGAAGAATTTTCCCTTGAACAGTGCCTCAGTGGTGGTTTAAACCCAGGCCATCAGATCACAAGCAAAACACACTAACCACTAGACTATCCCCCCCCCCCCCCCCCCCCCCCCCCCCCCGTTTGTATTTCACTTTTGAGGTTGAAAGTAAAAGAAAAAGAATAATAATAAAAAAAAAAAGGACAAGAAAAAAATCATGATTCATCAACATTTTTTGGCATGCATTGAGGAAATAGCTATGTTTTCCTCATTCAGAAGAAAAGGTATAAGTATAAACAAGTGAAATGACAGTGTAGCCAATTTATATAGGCATCCGTCTATCTCTATGGAGTTGTGCTCTAGTAAGTAAGCTATTTTTTCATGTGAATCCCACGCCTTGTTCATTGACCTTGTCAGGAACGGGATAGCCTAGTGGTCAGAACATTGCGCTCGCAATTTGACAACCGGGTTCGATTCCCTGCCGAGGGGATTTTTCCTCTGGAGTTAACATCAGTGCTGACTCTACTCCCCCCTAAAGTCCTTCGATGAGACTAAAAACAGAGGCCCCGTGTGCGAACTCACACAGAACATCTTGCCTACACGTTAAATCATGTCCCACTTTTCGTAAGAGTAGGCCATCATGTGCAGACATACAGTTACACAGACAGACAGACACAGACTGACAGAGAGCAGATAGATAGATGTAGGAAAAACTTGATTAATGAAGTCATGGCAGATGATGACTGACATTATGTCACAATGATAAAAAAGATTATTACATATACATATACAATATACATATACATACATACATACACACAACACACACACACACACACACACACACACACACACACACACACACACACACACACACACACACACACACACACACACACAGAGAGAGAGAGAGAGAGAGGAGAGAGAAGGAAGAGAACAGAGAGGGAGAGGAGGCGAGGGAAGGCAGGAGGCAGGCAGGCGTTTTCCAGTGTAATTGATATGTGATAAGGTAAGGCAACTCCAACCAGCTGTTGAGCGTTTTTGTATGAGGATGGCTGAGTGATAATGGCATGGGAATGGAGGTGGTGGTGGTGGTGGTTGGGAGGAAGGGGGGCTAGCAGTAGGGCACACACACACACCCACAACACACACACACACACACACACACACAACACACACACACACACACACACACACACACACACACACACACACACACACACACACACACACACAACACACACACACACACACACACACACACACACACACACACACACACACACACACACACACACACACCACACACGGGAAAGCCTAGTGGTCAGAACTTTGCATTCAGAATTTGACGACCCGGGTTCGATACCCGTTCGAGGGGATTTTCCCCCTGGAGTTAACATTAGTGCTGACTCCACTCTCCCCAAAAGTCCTTCGGATGAGACTATAAACTGAGGCCCATGTGCAAACGCATGCAGAACATCTTACGCACACGTTAAATCCTGTTCTGCTTTTCATAAGAGTAGGCCATTGTGTCCTTCTAAGTACATAGCAGCTATAATTACTTCCAGACTCTCAGCAGGACTTGTACCTCTGGTCTGATAGAGGTTTGACATATGGTAGCAATTAGTGATGGTCACAGTTTGAGGGAAATCTACTGTGTGTAAATCTTGGCAAATTCCAGTTCGGGATTCAGGGGTGGGTGGGTGGGGGGAATTATTCAATCCCGGCAAATACCAGTTCGGGATTCAGAGGGGGGCAATTATTCAATCCCTGTTCAGGACTAAGAGGGTTAATACCTGAAACAGGTGATGGAAAAGGCCAGCCTGGATCCAGCAGTGAAGGCAGCAGCCAAGGAGTACCTGGACCGAGCAGACGTTGTGCTTATCACCTGTCTGCGCTGCAAGACATCGGGGCAAGTCCTCACCGTCGGCAACGTCCATCTCTGGTGGGACGATGAACTTCATCCTGACGTCAAGACTGTGCAGGTAGGTATGCAGTGACTGTTGGGCAAGGCTGTACAGATTTGTTGTTTTTTTTATTTTTTAGGATGTACAGGTATGCAGCAACTTTTGAGAAAGGCTGTGCAGGTGTGCAGCAACTGTTGAACAAGACTAATATTGGGCAATATTGACTAATGTTGGGCAAAGCTGTGCAGGTGTGGAGTGACTGTTAAGCAAAAAAGAGAAACAGTAATGTAAGATGGGTTTTTGAACACGGGTTTAGAAAATTGCTACCAAGAAATGGTTCATGATTTCATATATCTCCAGTGTCTGGAGGAATCATAGTGCATGGGGTGAGGAGGAGAGTAATATAACACCCAACACATGTGTATTTTAAAAAAAATTCTGTTATTTCTAGGATAAAGGAATAAGCACTCATGTGCTTTTTTATATCTAGTCCCAGGGTGTATGCAGGTTTGTAAATTTTGTCATCCGTTCCCACAAGCACAATATAGCCTACTCTTCCAAAAAGTGAAACAGGTTTTAATGTGTGCACAAGATGTTCTGCATGCATTTGCTCACAGGACCTCGGTTTATAGTCTCATCTAAAGGACTTCTGTTGGGAGTGGAGTCGACAATGATTTTAACAAAGTAGAGACATAAATACACACAAACACACATGCACACAGTCACAGACATACTTACACACTTACACACACACACACTCACACACACACACACACACACACACACACACACACACACACACACACAGAGATTAGATCTCTTTCTCTCTCTGTCTCTGTCTGTCTGTCTGTCTGTCTGTCTCTCTCTCTCTCTCTATCTCTCTATCTATCTATCTATCTATCTATCTCTATAACCTATCCAGTCTCCTATTTTAGGGTCATCTGGTATCACTTAAAGTGGAAAGATGTTAAAATTGAAGACTTACTTACTTACACACCTATCAATCACACCAACAAACAATGACCTACCTAACCTAAGTTAACTCACTCTTTCCCAGGCTGCCTGCACGGTGGAAGAAGTACTGGCAGTGTGCGGCACAGACGGCCCCCACATCCTCTGCGGCGATTTCAACTCGGACAGCTCCAGTGTCCCCTATCAGCTGGTCACCGACGGTCACCTGTCCGAGTCTTCCATCCAAGCTCTGCAGCAGGTGAAAGCCCTGCCGCTGGAGGATGGACATAGCGTGAGTATAGGTATTGTGCTGTCAGACTGTGGGCAGGGCTCCGGTATAGCTAGTCTGCTTCATGGTGTTGGTGCTGGTGATCATTGGAGTCCCTCTACTGGATAACTGACTACACTAGTGATGTTGTTGTGGCGCTTTTCCTAGTGTAATACCCTGGGGGGGGGGGGGGGGGTCAACTAGGATATGTGCTTTAAAAAAAAAAAGATTAAAAATATATGTGTAATTTTTTTTTTTCAAAGCATATGTGCTTTTGTCTCACTCTCTCATCATATCCGAGAATTGATGTGAGACTTCTTCTTCTTCTCTTATTCGCTTTACACCGTGAAATGTGTCGGGGAAAAATAATGTCATGTCCTTTCCAGCTCCTCTCGTGGGCCGTACAGCTTGGTCTGTAGGGTTATCTCCGTCGGCCACACTTTCTTCCTCAGGTCGCTGAATAGCGTACACCTCTGAAGGATGTGCTCATATGTCTGGTTTTCTTTACCACAGGCACATAGGGGAGAAGGAGCAAGTTTCAGTTTTATGGACATAATGGTGATTTAGATGTGAGACTGAAAGTACACACTGGGTGAAAAGTTTGTGCACATTGCTGCTATATCTATGGTGTTTTTTTTAAATCCTCGGCTACAGCTTTGAGGTTTACAAATGATGAGGATTTTGCGTATGTGACTTGTTTTGTCCACCATAAATGTAGGTAACCATGTTCAGACTTTTGGGGATGTATGTTAGGTATGTTTCTGTTTCCATAACCCACCAAACGCTGACATGAATCACAGGGTATTTAATGTGCCTATTTTATCTTCTGCGTTTATATACACAGAGAGAATTAAGGCACTGGCAGGTCTGCACTTGAAGTTGACGAGGTGGATTCTGAAGATCCCCCACCCTTGATTCACCAAATGCCGCTGAGATTCAAACCCATGACATCATAGACCTATGGGATTGAAGTCGAATGGTCTTAACTACTGGGCTAAGGTGTCTTTCAGGTTGCTTTCAGGTACCTCACCATAATAGGCAGCCATATCTTGACTTCAAAGGATTTTTTGTTCTAATTATAGAGAACAAAAAAAAATTGTGCTGTGAAAATAAGGATGATTGAAAGTATTGATTTCTCATATTGCTCCACAGTGTAATGTTACAAACACAAGAACAAGGACCAAGTGTTCTGTCAGACATAAAGCCTTTGTGGTGGATCCCCACTCTAGAGATGACACACTTCAGTGAGAACTGGTCTAGGTGTGCTCTTCATTGGGATGAGATGATGAACTATTTTATCTATTTTTATTTGTTTTGTTCTTTTATTTTGAGGATAATGTACTAAGATCCTGTTTGCATGTATTAAGCTCATGTAAAAAACAACAACAGAAAAACCCACCCCTAAAGTCCAACAATGATGTGGCAGCAGCGGTCATCCCTGTCAAAATTCCGTTGAAAATAGTAACTCTCACAGGAAAACAAGTAGGCTACACAGTCATGTAGACACATTTGTGTGTGTGTGTGTGTGTGTGTGTGTGTGTGTCAAAGTCAAAGTCAAAGTCAAAGTCAAAGTCAAATAATTTATTTGTTAGGCCATAAACCCATACAAATGGAGTTCACATTCACACAACAGTGTACATATAGTTACATGGTTCCACTCTCAAGTGAATCTTTCCTGATTTGAAATGCTTTGTAGATGAAATTGCAGAGTTTTGAAATAATGTCTTTGTTTCCACACGAGAGCAGTAGCACAAATTTGAACACTGAGGGTCTTCTGTAGTATTTGGGGGGAATAAGTTGTAAACGTAAATTAGAATACTTCGGACACACCAACAAAAAATGAAGTTCTGTTTCAGGAGTTTCTGCACAAAAAGGGCAGTAAGGATTGCTCACATTCACAGTGTACACACCATAACTCAGAAAATGTGAGCGCAAAGGTAGCGTGCCAATCCTAAATCTTGTAAATATTTTACGCACGTTAAGACATTTCACAACACGGAAGTATGGACGTAAGGTCAAGGAACCAGCGTAAGTAGAGTACACTGCGTAAAATGCATGCGATTCAAGGGCAGAATGCCAGTCTTGTGTGCACGAGTCAATTAACCGCTGTTTAAACTGTGCAATGAACATCTTAACATCTCCTACGGACTGTGCTTCCCATACAATTCCATAACCAAACATATACAAAATATTCCGAACTTTGCATGCCCATGTTATATAATTTTGACTTTGTAAATTCAAAAGCATTGAGTACGCCTTTTTAGGGTATCTCGAGTCATCCATATTAACAATGCGCAACCAAAACTTTACACACTTAGCAAAAATATTTACCTTAAGAGGGAATCGTCCTAACTCTCCATACACTAGATGTCTTGGAGTTCTTTGACTGACACACATGTAGCGTTTCATGGCTGATAGATGTACCCTTTCAATGACTTCATGGTTATTTACTATACCCCATATTTCTGCACCATAAGTTAATATTGGCTGAATCTGACTATCGAACAATTTGAAAAATATTTCTGGTGAATGTTCTCCAATTGACCAAAGTAACCTTATTATAGCTGTCACCCCTTTTCGAGCACGATCAGACAAGTCCTTTAATGTGGACTGGAATGAAAGTCGTGTAGTGAGAATAATGCCTAGATATTTATACATATTTACTGCCTCTAACATACCATCCCCGTACCTCCATTTTTCGTTCTCAGCCAAGAAACCACCATTTCTAAAGACAACAACATTCGATTTCTCGAGGTTAACAACCAAATCTAAACGTTTAGCAGTGTCATATAATATGTTAATCTGTGTCTGGAGTCCAATAACGCTATCTGACAAAAGAACAACGTCGTCTGCAAATAGCAAAATAAGTACCTGGGTCAAATCAGGCGACAACTGAATACCATGCCTACCATTTTCGTTAATTTCTTTGGTCAGTTCATTGATTAATAAAGAAAACAAAACTGGAGAACATACTTCCCCCTGCTTCAGACCACGAGGGCATAAAAAAGCATCTGTCAGTTTAGCACCAGCTCGAATACGGACTTTCACAACATCATATATGCTTTTTAGTGCATTCAAAAATTTACCTCTTAATCCATTTGCATACAAAATTTTCCACAGTTTCTCCCTACTGACAGTGTCGAAAGCTTTCCGAAAGTCTATAAAAGCAGCATAAAGCTTCCTATGCCTTAATAACTGCTTCTCAACACAAGCCATGAGCGTAAAGACATGATCTGTGGTACAATACTTTTCCCTAAACCCTGCTTGTTCCTCGCCTAAAACCTCGTTCGTCTTAATCCACTTAGAAAGCCTTTTATTCAAAATAAAGCTATACAGTTTACTACATATGTTTAGCAAAGAAATGCCTCGATAGTTGTCTGGCTGATTCAGGTCACCCTTTTTATGTAGAGGCTGTAAGATGGCCATAGACCAGTCATCAGGAAACAAACCCTCCTCAAAAATATAGTTGAAAAACTTTAATAGGAACGGCAAAATTATGTCAATGCTATTTTTGTAAAACTCGCCAATTAGTCCGTCAGGACCTGCGGCTTTTTGAGTTTTCAAGGCTTTGACAGCACAGACAATTTCAGATTCTGATATTGGCTGTTCTAGCTCACCACTTTCAAACTGGATATTTACATTGTCATAGTAGGTTTCAAAGTTAGCATCGCTGGTACAACATGTAGGAGGTACTTCATTAAAAACATTTTGAAAGTGGTGGAACCATGTGTCCAAAGATATGGTGTTGTAGTTACTTTGCCTGGGCCTGACAGAGCGAACTGTGTCCCAAAATTGCTTGCTGTTATTTAAATGGCGTTTTAATGAATCGATCACATTCTCTCTGTGTGTCCTTTTCTTTGACTGTAGTAATCTCTTATATTCTCTCCTCTTTTGGAAATACTGCAATCGAGAACAGTTATCATTAGCTCTATTAACTTTACGCAAGTGCCTTCTTAAAACTGTTCTGCTCTGTTTACATTCTAAATCAAACCAAACCTTACGTTTTTCACAGCCAAAAACAATAGTTTTCTTCATGTCCTCTCCTGCAATAATTAAACATTCATTAAATTTTTGCAAAGCATGATTAATGTTATCGCCAACAAGTACAATGGCTTCATTCAGTACATCGTTAACCCTTCCAGTGTGCATACTCTCTCGAAAAGCATCTTTTTTGTCATCATCCCATTTAAACTTTGTAATAGAAGTAATCTCACTCTCTCTCTGGCTAGCTACGCCAGGATTTGTCTTCGCACACACAAAGGACAACTCAACGGCAGCGTGCTTAGTTTCTATCAAAGGGCTAACTTTTAAACTACAGCAGGATGACAACAGAGATCGTGATGTGACAAAATAATCTATGACACTACATCCATTTTGTGACAAATACGTAAAATCACCATGACTGTCAACATGCTGCAAACCATTCAAGACAACCAAGCTGAATTCATTGCACATGTTTAGCAAGTAGCGGCCAAAAGCATTGACAGCAGTGTCCTTTGACACTCGTTTAAAGGCCTCTGTCATGTCTGCTCTGAGAGCTGACTGGTCTCTGTCATAGAAATCACTGATTTCATCTACAGGGTCAGAGCAATCACAATTTAAAACACCAGTTCTAGCATTTAGATCGCCACAAATGATCAAAGGCAAATCACCACACTCCTTGATTACATCTAACACACAGTCTTCTAATATAGAAATGCCATTGTAGATATCAGTCTCTTCATAGTATTTTGCATTTTCAGGAGGTATGTAAGCTCCAATTAACATACAGTCTGTCTGGGTACCAATAAGCTCCCCACCAAGTTTCAATACCAGAATATTGTCTGTTTCAATGCTTATTTGTTTAACATAAAATCAACTCTTTTCTTATTAGGAAAACCAATCCACCCGACAAACGACCATGCACACTGTCCGACACTTTCACTCCGGGGCAAGAAAAACATTTATGCATAGGGAATAAGAATGGGGTATGCTTTCAGTAAATGTTTCTACAAACAAAACTATATCATATTTGTTAACAAACGCTAGCACATCAAATTCATTCATGAACCGCCAAAGACCCTCTACATTTAAAGTTACTAGCGATAGACTATCGGTAACACGTACAGACGATATTTCGGCACTGTCGTCTGCATTAGCACCAGGCAATGTTGGAACTGTGTGCACCAAGCTGCTGACTTCCAGACTGAGAGCGTGACGGGGTCCTGGCCTAACCGTCAGCGACGTGCACCCTTGCCTTGCTGTGCGGCACCGCCTGAGCCAGACACAACAGAGGGGCTGCCTCTCCTGAACACGTCACTCCAGTCTTTTGACAGACCCCCCGCCTTCTTGCTGGGTACGCTGGTACTCTGGTGACGACTTCTTGTGTGCACAGGTGACACACCAGGACGACCCCCCTTGTTGCGCCTGCCTCTGTGTGAAAACTCGGCCCCGGCCCTTGCCTCTCCGGTCTTCACTGCGTCTGGAATCGTCACGGCTCGCCGTCTGTCCTGCAGTTGGGCTGATGACAGGGGATCCTCTTCCGAACCCCCGGGGTGAGGAAGCTCCCTCGCTCCCAGTGGGACTGGCAGAACGTTCCTCTGCCGTTCCGTCCGGTCCGCCAGCTTCCGTTGACACGTCATCCTCGTCTGCAACCTGGTGTGGGCTGTCAGCATCGTGGAGTCTGCCAGAAGCCGTGTTTTCTGCTGCTGTCTTCTCTGGCTCCATGTCAGCCGTAGCAGTCGTACTGTCATCACCTCCCTCATGTGAGCAGGATTCTGGAAGCTGTTCATCTTCAGAGAGCACAGGTTCAAATAGGTCCGATATTCTGTCTTCTGTGTGTTCTGTACTGTCTGGGAGTCCTTCACCCAGATTTCTTGGTTGGCTTGTCGGACTGCCCTGACTGTAGTGAGCAGTCGCTGGTGACTGAACTGCTGGCTGTGCACAGCCTGCAGCTGGGATGTTCCGTGGCTCCTTGGTTTCTTCAGCGCCTCTATCTTCACTAGCGGCTCTTCTCTCAGCAACGCCTCTCTCCCTCCTCCTGTACGCCTCCCTCCCCTTGACGCTGTTCTTGCTGCTGTTGTCATGTCGCTGAGTACCCCAGGTGTGCCGAGTGTTGACCCTGGAATCACCTGCCACTACGACACGCCCATTTTTCAGGTAGCCCCTTTTGCCTTCTGCTTTGAGTTTCTGCATTTGCTGGTGCTGGGCAGGAGTCAGATCTGGCCCCACTCGGATTCCCGAGGCTCTGGTCATTGACTGCCTGCACTCTCTCTTGGACATCAGAGACTTGGGCAGTTCCCGGTTTCTGAAGGTGATGATGACTGGTCTAGGCATCCTGCCATCAGGATTGCCAACACGCACAGCATCTTCAATGTCTCCGCAGCCCAGAGTGAAATCATCAGAACCAAAATGGGAGTTCAACGTACCGGTAATTTTGTCTTTGAGAGATGTTGATGTCTCGTTCGTTTCTTCCTCTAGGCCTGTCAGCTTCAGGTTCCTTCGGCGCGAGTCAGACTGTAGACGGTCCAGCTGACTGTGCAACATGTCGGTGTACTGCTCTGACTCCCGCAGTCTGCTGTGAGAGGTCCTGGATGCTGTCTGCATTTTCTTGCACTGTTTTTTGTGATCCACATCAACTGCTGCTTAATGTCTGCCATGTCTTGAGACATCGCATAGTGGTTCACCGCCATCTGCCTCTGCATGTCTGCACTTTGCTGACTGACCCCGACATACATGGACAACACTGACTGCAGTTGCTGTGAAAGGCCCTGAAAGTTTGCATTCTGCTGGGGCTGGAGGGGGAGGGGGAGGGGTGCGGGACCGGGATTCTGTTCAATGTCGCCACATCTCATCAGCACTGCGACATTCAGAAAAGACTAGAATAAAGGCGGAGATTTTAAAAATAAAACAGGAACCCTTTAAAACGTTTTGAAAAAAATTCGCACGCTTCTTTGCCCCCCCTTCCCAAAAAAAAAAGCAAAAAAATGCCGGGGGGGGGACAAAGATCCCCACCGGCCAAACCCTCCACTGTAACTTCCAAAAATAGGAAATTTTGGCTTTTGTCAAAAAAAGGGGGAAAAAAAAACAAAACCCCCGAATTTTAAAACGGTTTCCCAGTTTTATATTGGGGTACAAAACCCCTCAAGCCCCTCGCCCAAAAAACCCCGTTAAAAACACCTCCCCAGTCGAGGTGAACCCTTTTTGGAGTTTTTTTGTGTTGGGGTTGGTGTTTTGCGTGTGTGTTTTGGTGGTGTTTTGGTGGGGTGGTTGTTTTATTTTTTAAAAAATTTGGGGGGTGCTGTTTGGGGTTTTGGTGGATTTTTTTAGCAGCCTAAATTTTTTGGTGAAGATAAATCTGTTTGGGGCTAAAAAAATGGTAAAAAATACAACACAAAACAACGCAAAAAAATAGAATAAAAAAACCAAATTTACAGGGGGGCACTACAACAAAACCCCTTTTCTTCACTTCAGTAAACAAGGTAGGTGTAAAGGATTTCAATATATTCTTTGTAAGTTTTATTTTTTTAATTTATTCAGTGCAAGGGGGAAATTTTGGGACTTATCTCAATGTTTCCACATAAAAATTGTTGCTTCACTTTTTTCTTTCTTTTTTTAAAAATTTTTTTTTTTTTCCAAAAAATTCACTGGTCGTTTTCACCCAAAAAGGATGTTATTCCCCCAAAAGCTTTTGGTTTATCTAAAAGAGCTCTTATTTTTCCAGTGAAAGTAAGCATCAGAATTTGGGTTTTTTTTATTTTTGTTACAAAAAAAAGGGAGAGAGGGGGAGAGGAAAGGGGAGGAGAGAAAAAGAGAGAGAGATGAGAGTAGAGACGGAAGAGCGGAGGGAGAAGAAAGAGAGAGGGACAGAAAAGACGGGACAAAACAAAAAAGACAGACAGAGACAGAGACAGAGAAAAAACAGGGGAAAAGGAGAGGGGGGGGGGGAAAAGGGGAAAGGGGGGGTTGCAACAGACCTGTACATTTCTACAGGTTTAAAATTTTTGTAAAACTTTCAGGCTCGTATGTCAGCAGGCTCTGTGCCCTTGTTTGAAAAAAAGGTTCCAAAATTAAAATTTTGTTTTCGGGCCTTTAAAACCTATATGTCTGTCCCTCAACAGGGCCCCCTTACTTTCCCCCAATTTTAATTTTCTACCAACAGATTCTATTTTTGATAAAATGCAAACAACCCCCCGGCCTCTTTTATCTTTAAAGAAACCCAGATCCTCTCCCCAAGGGGACTCTAAAAAGCCATGCTAAAAACCCGGGCCCTTTTATAATCAAACAACGTTTCCCCCTCCCAAATAGCCCTCTAAAAAGGGCCATGCTAACAACCAGGCTCTATATCAATCAAAAAGATCCTCTGAAAAATTTAGACTTATAGCCATGCAAACCATATAAACAAACCAGGCCTTTTATCTATAAACAAAACCCGGGCCAAAAGGACTCAAAACCCAAAGGGCTAACCCCGGGCTCTTTTTATCTATCACAGACCCCTCTCCCAAAAAAAAAAAAAAAAAAAAAAAAAAAAAAAAAAAAAAAAAAAAAAAAAAAAAAAAAAAAAAAAAAAAAAAAAAAAAAAAAAAAAAAATTTTTTTTTTTTTTTTTTTTTTTTTTTTTTTTTTTTTTTTTTTTTTTTTTTTTTTATCATTAGCTCTATTAACTTTACGCAAGTGCCTTCTTAAAACTGTTCTGCTCTGTTTACATTCTAAATCAAACCAAACCTTACGTTTTTCACAGCCAAAAACAATAGTTTTCTTCATGTCCTCTCCTGCAATAATTAAACATTCATTAAATTTTTGCAAAGCATGATTAATGTTATCGCCAACAAGTACAATGGCTTCATTCAGTACATCGTTAACCCTTCCAGTGTGCATACTCTCTCGAAAAGCATCTTTTTTGTCATCATCCCATTTAAACTTTGTAATAGAAGTAATCTCACTCTCTCTCTGGCTAGCTACGCCAGGATTTGTCTTCGCACACACAAAGGACAACTCAACGGCAGCGTGCTTAGTTTCTATCAAAGGGCTAACTTTTAAACTACAGCAGGATGACAACAGAGATCGTGATGTGACAAAATAATCTATGACACTACATCCATTTTGTGACAAATACGTAAAATCACCATGACTGTCAACATGCTGCAAACCATTCAAGACAACCAAGCTGAATTCATTGCACATGTTTAGCAAGTAGCGGCCAAAAGCATTGACAGCAGTGTCCTTTGACACTCGTTTAAAGGCCTCTGTCATGTCTGCTCTGAGAGCTGACTGGTCTCTGTCATAGAAATCACTGATTTCATCTACAGGGTCAGAGCAATCACAATTTAAAACACCAGTTCTAGCATTTAGATCGCCACAAATGATCAAAGGCAAATCACCACACTCCTTGATTACATCTAACACACAGTCTTCTAATATAGAAATGCCATTGTAGATATCAGTCTCTTCATAGTATTTTGCATTTTCAGGAGGTATGTAAGCTCCAATTAACATACAGTCTGTCTGGGTACCAATAAGCTCCCCACCAAGTTTCAATACCAGAATATTGTCTGTTTCAATGCTTATTTGTTTAACATAAATACTCAACTCTTTTCTTATTAGGAAAACCAATCCACCCGACAAACGACCATGCACACTGTCCGACACTTTCACTCCGGGGCAAGAAAAACATTTATGCATAGGGAATAAGGAATGGGGTATGCTTTCAGTAAATGTTTCTACAAACAAAACTATATCATATTTGTTAACAAACGCTAGCACATCAAATTCATTCATGAACCGCCAAAGACCCTCTACATTTAAAGTTACTAGCGATAGACTATCGGTAACACGTACAGACGATATTTCGGCACTGTCGTCTGCATTAGCACCAGGCAATGTTGGAACTGTGGCACCAAGCTGCTGACTTCCAGACTGAGAGCGTGACGGGTCCTGGCCTAACCGTCAGCGACGTGCACCCTTGCCTTGCTGTGCGGCACCGCCTGAGCCAGACACAACAGAGGGGCTGCCTCTCCTGAACACGTCACTCCAGTCTTTTGACAGACCCCCCGCCTTCTTGCTGGGTACGCTGGTACTCTGGTGACGACTTCTTGTGTGCACAGGTGACACACCAGGACGACCCCCCTGTTGCGCCTGCCTCTGTGTGAAAACTCGGCCCCGGCCCTTGCCTCTCCGGTCTTCACTGCGTCTGGAATCGTCACGGCTCGCCGTCTGTCCTGCAGTTGGGCTGATGACAGGGGATCCTCTTCCGAACCCCCGGGGTGAGGAAGCTCCCTCGCTCCCAGTGGGACTGGCAGAACGTTCCTCTGCCGTTCCGTCCGGTCCGCCAGCTTCCGTTGACACGTCATCCTCGTCTGCAACCTGGTGTGGGCTGTCAGCATCGTGGAGTCTGCCAGAAGCCGTGTTTTCTGCTGCTGTCTTCTCTGGCTCCATGTCAGCCGTAGCAGTCGTACTGTCATCACCTCCCTCATGTGAGCAGGATTCTGGAAGCTGTTCATCTTCAGAGAGCACAGGTTCAAATAGGTCCGATATTCTGTCTTCTGTGTGTTCTGTACTGTCTGGGAGTCCTTCACCCAGATTTCTTGGTTGGCTTGTCGGACTGCCCTGACTGTAGTGAGCAGTCGCTGGTGACTGAACTGCTGGCTGTGCACAGCCTGCAGCTGGGATGTTCCGTGGCTCCTTGGTTTCTTCAGCGCCTCTATCTTCACTAGCGGCTCTTCTCTCAGCAACGCCTCTCTCCCTCCTCCTGTACGCCTCCCTCCCCTTGACGCTGTTCTTGCTGCTGTTGTCATGTCGCTGAGTACCCCAGGTGTGCCGAGTGTTGACCCTGGAATCACCTGCCACTACGACACGCCCATTTTTCAGGTAGCCCCTTTTGCCTTCTGCTTTGAGTTTCTGCATTTGCTGGTGCTGGGCAGGAGTCAGATCTGGCCCCACTCGGATTCCCGAGGCTCTGGTCATTGACTGCCTGCACTCTCTCTTGGACATCAGAGACTTGGGCAGTTCCCGGTTTCTGAAGGTGATGATGACTGGTCTAGGCATCCTGCCATCAGGATTGCCAACACGCACAGCATCTTCAATGTCTCCGCAGCCCAGAGTGAAATCATCAGAACCAAAATGGGAGTTCAACGTACCGGTAATTTTGTCTTTGAGAGATGTTGATGTCTCGTTCGTTTCTTCCTCTAGGCCTGTCAGCTTCAGGTTCCTTCGGCGCGAGTCAGACTGTAGACGGTCCAGCTGACTGTGCAACATGTCGGTGTACTGCTCTGACTCCCGCAGTCTGCTGTAGAGGTCCTGGATGCTGTCTGCATTTTCTTGCACTGTTTTTGTGATCCACATCAACTGCTGCTTAATGTCTGCCATGTCTTGAGACATCGCATAGTGGTTCACCGCCATCTGCCTCTGCATGTCTGCACTTTGCTGACTGACCCCCGACATCATGGACAACACTGACTGCAGTTGCTGTGAAAGGCCCTGAAAGTTTGCATTCTGCTGGGGCTGGAGGGGGAGGGGGAGGGGTGCGGGACCGGGATTCTGTTCAATGTCGCCACATCTCATCAGCACTGCGACATTCAGAAAGACTAGAATAAAGTCGGAGAGTTTACATGATACAGGTACCTTGATCGTTTTGAGAAATCTTGCAGCTGCTCTCTTTGCCCTACCTGCCATGAAAGCAATGAATGTCCAGACAAAGATGCCCACCGCAACCCTCCACTGTACTGTTCCTATAGGCATCTTGGCATGTCAAAGAAAGGGGAAAAAAAACTAAGTCGAATTTTCAACGGATTCAGTGTTATATTGCGTACAAAACTCAGAGCGCTCGCCAAACACGTCCGAACACCTCGGCAGTCGCAGGTGAACTCCTGTGTGTGTGTGTGTGTGTGTGTGTGCGTGTGTGTGTGTGTGTGTGTGTGTGTGTGTGTATGTGTTTAAATGTTGGTGCTGCTTGTGTGGTGACTTTTTAGCAGCCTGAATTTTGTGAAGATAAATCTGTCTTGGCTAAAAAATGGTAAATAATACAACACAAAACAACGCACTAGAATAGAATACAAAACCAATACAGTGCACTACAACACAACCCTTTCTTCACTTCAGTAAACAAGGTAGGTGTAAAGGATTTCAATATATTCTTTGTAAGAATGAGTTTTATTTATTCAGTGCAAGGAAGGAATTTGACTTATGCTCAATGCTCCACATGGTATGTATGCTTCACTTATTCATCTATTTTTTATTTATTTTTTTTCAGAAATCACTGGTCGATCATCTCAAAGATGTTATTCGCCACAGCTCTGCTGATCTGAAGAGCTCTTATTCTACAGTGAAAGTAAGCAGTCAGAACTTGTTGTTTTATTTTGTTACAACAAAATCAGAGAGAGAGAGGAGAGAGAGAGAGAGAGAGAGAGAGAGAGAGAGAGAGAGAGAGAGAGAGAGAGAGAGAGAGACAGACAGACAGACAGACAGACAGACAGACAGAGACAGAGACAGAGAGACAGAGAGAGAGAGGGGGGGGGGCAAGAGGAAGGGGTGCAACAGACCTGTATCATTTCTAACAGGCTATAATCTGTCAATCTGTCAGGCTCTGTATGTCAGCAGGCTCTGTGTCTTGTTTGTCAAAAGGTTCCATATTAAATGATTCTGCCAACAGGCTATATGTCTGTCCCTCAACATGCTCTACATTACATTTATCTACCAACAGATTCTATATGATATATGCAAACAACCACGCTCTATATCTATCAGCAACAGATCCTCTGCCAATGGACTCTATAGCCATGCTAACAACCAGGCTCTATATCTATCAACAGATCCTCTGCCAATAGACTCTATAGCCATGCTAACAACCAGGCTCTATATCTATCAACAGATCCTCTGCCAATAGACTCTATAGCCATGCTAACATATAAACAACCAGGCTCTATATCTATCAACAGATCCTCTGCCAATGGACTCTATAGCCATGCTAACAACCAGGCTCTATATCTATCAGCAGATCCTCTGCCAATAGACTCTATAGCCATGCTAACATATAAACAACCAGGCTCTATATCTATCAACAGATCCTCTGCCAATAGACTCTATAGCCATGCTAACAACCAGGCTCTATATCTATCAACAGATCCTCTGCCAATAGACTCTATAGCCATGCTAACAACCAGGCTCTATATCTATCAACAACAGATCCTCTGCCAATAGACTCTATAGCCATGCTAACAACCAGGCTCTAGATCTATCAACAACAGATCCTCTGCCAATAGACTCTATAGCCATGCTAACAAACAGGCTAATATCAACAGATCCTCTGCCAATAGACTCTATAGCCATGCTAACAACCAGGCTCTTTATCTATCAACAATAGATCCTCTGCCTATCAGCCAACAGACCCAGTATCCTCATCTAACAGGTCATGTCTATCTGCCAGTCGATAAAACAAACACCAAAAAACAACCACCCCCAAAACTAACTCCTACTTGCAAATTTAGTACCTATCTGCCAGTCGGGAGAAAGATATGTTCTAACTTCTATATATCTGTCAGTGGGAGAAGTTTGTTTTTTTTCTCTGTTAATGGGGACACGAGTTTCCAGCTGTGACCTGTCAGCCGCTAGTTAAGTATGTGTCTGTTGGGTATTAAGTTTCCCCTGTGTGCACTTGCCATCATGCAGTATGTGTGTGTGTGTGTGTGTGTGTGTGTGTGTGTGTGTGTGTGTGTGTGTGTGTGTGTGTGTGTGTGTGTGTGTGTGCACATGTGCGCATGTGTGGTCTAGAGGTAATGCGCCTGCCTAGAAAGCGAAAAGTTCAGGTCAGAAGTGTGGCAGTGGTTCGATCCCTGTTTGGGCCCAAAACTTTTCAATTCAATTCAGTTCAATTCAAATTCAAATACTTTATTATTTCAGAGACAAAGAAATTCATGTGGGTTACAAGCCACTCATAAAAACAGTAAACATAATATCACAGAAAATACCATTACACCATGAGTTGTGGTCTGGGTGCTCGTCTTTTGGATGAAATAATAAACCAAGGTCCTGTGTGTTACACAAAATTATTTAGCACACATAAACGAACCCACGGCAACAAGAGAGTTGTCCCTGGCAAAATTCTGTAGAAAAAAGCCACTCTGATAGGGAAACAAATACAGCTGCAGACAGGAAAAGAAATAATGATAATGGGTGGTACTGCTCTTCTCTGGGGAGACCAGCCTGAATTTTATGCAAAGAAATCTGCCATGACTTAAAGTGGTGTAAAAGTATGTAAAAATAAAAAAGTGTGTGTGTGTGTGTGTGTGTGTGTGTGTGTGTGTGTGTGTGTGTGTGTGTGTGTGTGTGTGTGTGTGTGTGTGTGTGTGTGTGTGTGTGCATGCCCACGTGTCCATGATTGTGATTGCTTCGTTTGTGCATGATATTCTGTGAACCTGAATGAACATACCATTGATTGCTTGTGCATTTAAATGTTAGTTTGAATGTCTGTTCTTTGCTTATAATTGCAATTACCGTTTCCATTTTCCAAACCATTCATTGGCATTTTCTTCTTTTGTACTACTATCATTGTGTATCTTATTAGGTATCTGTGTTGATATATCGCAACACTTTGGGCAAATACAAAGTAAAGCACCATACATGTTTCCATTTACATTGCTTGACATTACATACAGTGTCTGAAACTGCACGACACGTTACTAAGCAAAGGTCTATTCACTTCACTGGTGCGTTCCAGCCTACTTTCCTCCATGGGGGTGCTGAGGGTGGCTCTTTCAGTATAACTAGCACTCCTCACTCACTCACTCACTCAGTCCCATGTCCCAAAGGACGTAGGGGGACATGAGAGAAGACGCAACAGAGATCTTTTTCCATGCTTCACGATCCTGTGTGGCTAGTAGGAGGTGTTGTAGGGGTTGGGCGGTCCAGTCTTTGATGTTGTCAACCCATGATTTCTTTTGGCGGCCTCTTCTTCTCTTGCCCTCGACTGTTCCTTGCAGGATGGTTTTTGCTAGGGTGTTGTGTCTTGTGGTGTGACCAAACCACATCAGCTTTCTCCTCTTTATGGTGGAGAGCAAAGGCTCTTGGGGGCCCACACGCTTTTTGATTTCTTCTTTCACATAGTTTTTGGTCTTGTGTTCTTTGTATGATATTTTGAGAAGTCTTCTGTGGCACTTGTTCTCGAATGCTTGGATTCTCCTCTCTAACTCTGCTGTCAGAGTCCATGATTCACAGCCATATAGGAGGATAGATATCACGAGGGATTTGTAAAGGTAGTATTTGGTGCCGAAGCTGATGTTTTTGCTTCTGATGATCTTCTCGAGTCCGACTAGAGCAGATGTTGCTGTTGCAATGCGAGCTTTCACTTCATTGTTTGATGTGCCATCTTTTGTTAGGATGGAGCCTAAGTATTTGAATTGGCTCACCTCTTCTAGTGTTTCTCCATTCATCTTTATTTCCGTGATGTCATTACTTGCGCTGTTGACCATGATCTTTGATTTCTCTGTACTGACCTCCATGCCGTATGCGCTCGCTCGATCTGTTAAATTGTCTGTGAGGATTTGCAGTTCTTGTTTGCTGCTGCCCATGAGGTCAATGTCATCTGCAAATCTGAGGTTGCAAAGGGGTCTTCCACCAATGGAGATGGAAGTGTGGTGGTTTTGCAGTGTCTCTGTCATGATGTTTTCGAGGAAGAGGTTGAAGAGTACAGGTGAGAGAAGGCAGCCCTGGCGAACCCCAACCGTGGTCTTGAAGAACTCGCCCACGTGGTTGTTCATGAAAACTGCACTTTTTGCATTCTCGTACAGAGCCTTGATGACTTCAATTAGGCAGCTGTCAATGTTGAAGTGCCTGAGTACTTGCCAGAGGCCGTCATGCCATACCCTGTCAAAGGCCTAGCACTCCTACTGTATGTAAATTCTGTGCTACAAATTTCCCCTTTTCTATCTCTCCCTTTTGTTTCTGCCTTTTCCCTTACTTCACAACCACCCCTCCTCTTTCTCTCTTGCTTATTTTCTGTCAACCCAGCTCATCCTCCTCTTGCTTTTTTTTTTTTAAGCTAATCTAAAATTTTTACTTATACAAGCAGACAAGTAGACACAACACCCCACTGTCTGGCAGAGCACATTTTCGGTTTATTTCAAACCTTCTTCAGGCTGAAAGACTGGCCAACTGACAGTAAAAACCAAACACAGACTTATATACACATCAAACTGAGTAGATTTAAAACAATTCTATATAAACATTAAAGACTTCTCATGTAAAAACACATGCCTTTACACATGCAACATGGGCTAGCATAGTTATAACCACTATTCATCTCTTTCTCTCCCTCTCCACCTCTCTCTCTCCCCTGCTCTCTCTCTGTGACCAAACAAAAAATGTTTACTTATGAACCTTTTAATGAGCTGCATATCGGCTAAGGCCATGGGGCAGACTTCCTGCAGAGTTATAAGCAAAAGTGTGTGCATTCTACCCAGTATGGCTACACAAACTGATATCCAGTGGTATGGTGCTGGTCCCGGGGTTTTCCACATAGTGACAGCACCAGGCCTCCAGCCTCAAAGGGGCACGACCACAGCTGCTGGAAGAGTGACCACATAATTAGAGAGCAGGAAGAGAAAACCAAGCAACCGAGCTGGAATCATCAGCAGCCTACGGTGTTTTTGTACAATAGAACACTCCTCTGTTTTTGAGGAGCGTTTGTGGGTTTTTTCCATGCCTAGAATTAATTTTTTTCCATCGGCAAGGAAGATTCAGTAAATTACATTATTTTATCTCGTATACTTTCTTAACAACCTATTTGTATCTGAGAATTGAGTGCATTTTGATCTTTTTGTTTAGTTTCTTAAAAATACCCAAAGTTCCATTTGAACCACACAAAAAGCATATGATATGACCATCAAAACTAAATAGCTCGAAAAGATCTCTGAGAAACAGCAAGCTAAGGGCATTAATAAAACATGACCATTGCACAAACAGGTCTTATATTGACATCCACGAAGGAGTACAGTGAACACAAATGAGAACAAAGATTTTGGTGAAAAAATCTCATTAAAAAAATCAGAGTATTTACTAAACACCCTCTAGTGGTCACAACAGTGCACCCTGAACTCACTGTACAGTTGTTATTGCTGTAGGGTATTCCTCAACTTAACATTCTTATGGTCATCCACAATATGCACTGTCTCACTCACCCCACCTGCAAATAATTAATATATATACATGGAATTTGTATAGCGCTATACTTTTGTAAAAATCAAATCAAAGCGCTGCATTCGACCAACACAACACACAATCAAAACAATTTACGTTTTAACAAATTGAATGTACACACACACAGCACGCACGCAAGCACGCAGCACGTGCGGCGTACACACACTACAAACTTATTGCACTTTGGCAGTGGATGTTGAAAGCAGGAACAGGTAAGAGATGGAAGTGGAAGGAGAACTAGGTTTGGATAAGTGTGTCTTGAGGTTGGATTTAAAAGTGGCTTAAGTAGCTTTTGCCGGAGGGAGAGAGAAGGTCGTTCCAGATCGATGGACCAGAAACAGAGAAAGAGCGGCGGCCAACGGTAGATAGGTTGAATTTTGGGTATTCTTATTGGGCAAAGGTATTGCAGACGAGTAGGAGCGAGGTGTGTCAATTGAAGACATTCACTAGAGGTAAAGGTGCAGTATTGTGGAGACATTTGTAACAAGGTATTGATCTTGTAGTTTACTCTCTGTGTACAGGCAGCCAATGAAGAGATTTCAAGAGGGGTAATGTGCTCAGATTTTTTCTTTCTGAGGACAAGACGAGCTGCAGAGTTCACTGTAAGACTGTCAGTGCACACTAGATGGTAAGTGTGTGTATATATCTGTTTTCAAGTAGTTACTGAATCGGTTGAGCCAGCCATACTCATGACTTAAGAGGATTTTTTTCATTCTCAAAAGAAGTACATACGGTTGTTACAACTGAGTTTGTTATGGCTGAAGGACAACCTCAGCACAATATTTCACAGCATAACAATACATTGATGAAGACCTTGACACTTACATAAATGACAGACCAAGCTTTTGGCTGGGCAATTTCTGTACAAATTTGGCTTTCTTTCTGTTGCAGGGTGCAGAGCCAGAGCTGACCTGTTACACAGAGAAAGGCTGGACATGACTACATCTTTTACAGTGGGAAGACCCTGGATGTTGTAGGAATCTTGGACTAGTGGACACAGATATCATCGTCATACGGGGGCTTGCCTTCCAAGGATTTCTCCTCCGATCACCTGTCCATGAAAGCTTACTTTATGTTTGTCTAATTGCCATGAATTTCTATTTGTCAGAGAATTCATTCTATTATTTCCCTTGCATCCGTTGCATTTTTTTCTCAGTTTTGAAAAAAATCAAACCATTGCTTATTATTACTGATGGAAGTGACGATGAGAGAGAAGTAAACCACTCATAATACTATAATAGTGAGATAAATACAAAGACAGATCGTGTTTGATTGACAAAGAACCAGAAAGAGATTTATTGCAGGGTCATGTGTGTGTTTGTTAAACACCAGTTAATTATGCATATCCAGAGTTGTCTTTGTTGACTGAATAGAAAAAGGTGTGTGTGTGTGCATTGACTTACTGACTTGTGAAGAACTATGTGAATGTGTGTAGTTTCTTCAGTTTTACATTTTTTTGTGTTATACAGTATTGGACACAAGTGTTTATGTGTGTGCATGTACACAATATTGATTCATTAATCTGGTGAGGTTTTATTTCATAATTGTAGCATCTATCAGCAAGAATAATTTGAAAACAACCCCCCCCCCCCCTGAAAAATCTTACACATTAGTCATTTCAACTCGTCTTAAACTGCCTAAAAAAACCCCACACTAAACACCCCCCCCCCCCTCCTAACAAAAAACAGCCAACAGGGCTCTTAACCAAACCCTCAACAGTTTCTAACATTTTATCCTTTTCAAACAAAATGTCATCAAAAGTTGTGTGTTGAACCAACAAGAACATGAAGCCAAATTGGTAAGATAGATTTCATCGGGTGGCAGTACTCAAGTATGTGTGAATAATTGTAATCTGATCCCACCAAGTACATGATACATTATTATAGAACTTAGTTTTATGGGCATCAAGTTAAGTCATGCAAGTCAGTGCAATTGTTTTGTCTTTGCATTAGTTGGCTTCTGTAATCTGAGCATCATGGTGTGCTTGCATGTGTGTGACTTGATACAATCTTTGGGCTTTTCTTCAATTTTCACAGGTGTTGGGTTTTTTTACCTTCATCAACTTGGAAATCAAGTCACTTTTTTTCTCCTTATATTCTAAAGAAAATCATGTTTTTATTTTAACCTTTGCCGTACACTCTGGGTGAATTCTCACCCAGACCCCTATTTTTGCTCTGTAACTCAAGAACTTTTAAATTATTAAAGCAGCTGCCTTGAAATTTCAGGACTTTTGTCAACAATCATCTGTTCTACACAGACACAAAAAATTGTGTTTTTTTTTTTTAAATAAGAAATGCACTTAATTATCAGTCAATGTCCAAGTACGTTGTGGGCGAGCACATACATTACAACTTTAGAATGAGGTTACTGTCCTGTGACCTCCCTACATCCTGGTTGCTAGGACACCAATCCTGTCTTTGTACTGAGAATTTTTCCTCTATGCTCATTTGTGGTGTGGTACATGATAGTACTTTTCAGAGGTTGAGACAGTAAATCAAATTGTGTGTGTGTGCACAAGTGCATGCTTGTATGCTATTTTGGGGGGGGGGGGGGGGGGGGGGTTGTTGCTCCATCTTTGTGATGTCCTGTTCTGCTGTTTCCATGTTGTCCTGCCACATCTCGGAGTCTGAAATCCACAGGAAGCTTATGAATGTTAAGCTTCCGTAGGGCCACCAGCCAAATGGGTCCTGCACTGCTGCCAAGTCACTTTGGTGGGTGTTCAATGGTGCCTATTCTGAGCTAACATATGCAGGAAGCCTCTCACTAAGCTCCCTAATGACAACAGCATAGAGCAAGACTGAGACGCCAACTCAGGATGGCAACAACCAACATCCATCCAGCAGTCTTCTCCAAGGAACCTCCAACCTTGATGGATTTGACACTTTTATTCTCCACAGGAATAACACTCACACATACCCATGCAAGCGCTTTAACATTTGGTGACAGCCTGGTGGTTAGAGCGTTGTGTCTGCGATCTAACAGCCTATGTTTGAGCCACCACCGATACACCCATTCAAGGGGATTTTCCCCCTGGAGTTAATTCAGTGCTGACTTCACCACCTCCAAAGTTCTTCCAATGAGACCTTAGACCAAGGTCCTGTGTGTGAACACACAGAGAACATCTTCTCCAATGTTTAAACCTGTGCCGCCTTTTGGAAGAGTGGGCCATTGTGTGTCGGTGAGAGTAGATGGCAAAAATTTACAAAATCGCATGCACACAGGGACTGGATGTAAAAAAAACCCAGAGTGCTTATTTTGTTTTCTGACAGACGCTATAGACGAGTAGTTAAGATGGCTTAATTTCAATCCTACGGTCCAGGAAGTGGTAGGTTCAAATCTTGGCGGCGCCTGGTGAACCGAGGGTGGGGATTTTCCTAGGTCAACTTTACATGCTGGCCTGCTAGTGTCTCATTTCCTTCATGCATTACATACACATGCAGAAGACCGAACAAACACGCTGAAGATCCTATGATTCATGTCAGTGTTCGGTGCACTATGGAAATACAAAACATACCTAGTACACATCCCTGAAGTTGGAATGTGGCTACTTCATGGTGGGCAAAATCAGTTGCATCTTCAAAATGTCATCACTGGTGAACCTCAGCTGCTGTAGCTGAGGAATACACACGCACACACAATCCTTTATCCCCAAAATAATAAATAATAAAAAACAACTTGGGTGGCATGAATGAAAGCAAATAAAGGAAAGGAGAGCAAAATGATAATCTTAAAAATGATGGTGCACTGCAAGGAGTGGCACTGAAGGGGAAAGAGTGTTGGCTGGATGATTTCTTCTGCTGTCATGATCTGTATGACTAAATATTTAGCAATCTGGTACTGATGAAAGAACAAAGCTGTTAAGAAAATGAGGGTCGTAAACAAAAAAAAGTACAATGACAGAATTAAAATGTCAGCCACAATTTTGTTTTATGATCGAGTTTGTAATATACACTTTTTCTTCAATGTCAGCCACAATTTTGTTTTAGGATCGAGTTTGTAATATACTCTTTTCTTCAATTGCATAGCCCCCCCCCCCCAAAAAGAAGAAAAAGTCACATAACGTAGTTATGTATTCTGGCACCCAGATACAGGTGCCAGACCTTGGCATCCTACCAGAGGCAAACAAAAGTCATCAGTCATAGAAGCACGTGTTTTTGTAGCTACCCGAGAGAAAATGGTAAACTGATCAATACAAACTTGCAAGGTTTGAACAACAGAAGAAACATACTCAGGAAATTACAGCACATTCATTTTAACTAGGTTTTGTTACAGCAGACCTAAAAGAAAGCATGCAACCTTCCAGATATATGTTAAAACACCCCCCCCCCCCCCAATTTAAAATGCCTCTACAGACCATTAATCAACAAACAGCACTACTGCAAGTCATCCTGAATCATAAAATATTTCACTCTTCTTTTTTTTTTTTCATAAGCTCTGAGTTTATTGAAAACCAATCTTAAATACACATGTTCACTCATGCAGTTAAAAGACTGGCACACAAAACATCAAAACAAAAGCAAAAAAGAAAAGAATTAATAAAAAAAAAAAAGGCCAAGAGGCAACACCAAACAACCCGTAGACCCCTGTTCATGGTCACACCAAACACCCCACTGAATAGTCAGCCAGCAGGATCCTTGCATATAGCTCTCATTACTTCACAAGCACTCTCACTTTTACATCATGTCCAAATCCATCATTATAACTGACAGTTTTCATAGTAACATGGTAAGTAAGCACAGCATTTAGTATGCATAATTTAATCAGTCTGCAGTAACCCAAAGCAGCCACCAGTCATAGCTAGTTTCCCAAACCAAAAAAAGCAAATGCATGCATCATGGCTGGAAGCATCCAACTGATCAATCCATTTGCAAGACAAAGTCAATTTGTGCTCAATGATCACCTCAGTTGTCTGATGTTCCTTCACAACTGTGAACAATCAACAATAGCGCATGTAACACCGATATTGTGACTATACTTAACACTGAGAACCCATACATTCACAAGCAGCAGTACACTTTGAAATCAGTACTCAAAAGGTAAGACTAAATCAAAGCAGCTCAATCAGGAAAGAAGAGTTGCAACAGACCCTGTCAAGTGGGAGGGATAGCCTAGTGGTCAGAACATTGCGCTGGCAATTTGACGACCCAGGTTCGATTCCCGGTCGAGGGGATTTTTCCTCTGGAGTAAACATCAGTGCTGACTCCATTCTCCCCAAAAGTCCTTTGGATAAGACTATAGACTGAGGCCCCATGTGCTGAACGCATGCAGAACATCTTGCGCACACGTTAAATCCTGTTCCGCTTTTCATAAGAGTAGGCCATTCGGGTGCCGGTGGGAACAAATGACATTTACAAAACTGCATACACAAAGGGACTGGATGTAAAAAAGCATATGAATGCTTATTCTATTATCCTTGATATAAAAGAATAAAGAAATAAAAATAAATAAGTATGAAAATGTCTGATGATAAATTTTGTAAATCCATATGAATACTTATTCCATTATCCTCGATATAGAAGAATATATAAATAAAATAAATAAGTATGAAGATGTCTGTATGATAAATTTTGTAAATTCCCCAGAGTCTGAATACAGATGCCGTAATGGTGGGAAAATGGTCATAGCTGCAAACATTTACCACTGGTAAACCACCAAGCTCTAGCTGAGGACCCCCCCCCCCCCCAAAGTAAATGATTCAATTGAAAGCTTGCAGACCTGCTATGGCTGGTGGCTGCCTGAGGAAGAATCTTAGTCCTTGATACTTCAGACCAACAGTTTCCCATTCACACTAACCTGCCAGTGTCCAATATTTTGTTGTTGACACTTCAGCTGTTTAGACAAAAACCGGTTCCTAAGGATGGCAATGTACAGTTTTATAGCTTTACACATAAACGAATATATCATACAAACACAAATCTACCACAATGCTGTCACCAAGAGCAAGCTTGCAACACTGGCAACAGATCATCTTACATTGTCCAAACTGTAGGAACTATAGGTATTCACAAAATTGAAAGATACATGTACACACATACTAATCTTTTTCAAAAGGAAAAAAAAGCTTTACACAGTTTCCCTCCTTGTACTCTTTTCTCCCACTATGTGGCAGAAGTCTCAAAAATGATTACATTTAAATCGGGATTGGTTTACCTAGGATCCCATAACTGTACTTAGGCCCCAGCTCACAGAACAAGAGGCTAATCTGCCAAATTATGTATTGATTTTGAGCTATTAAAAAAAATGGCCTCCCCCAAAATGTTTGTTGAACTTCTAATTGTATCTGTTATAAGATCTGCCATCCATTTCTGAAGTAGATTAATTTTTACAAAAATGAAGTATCTGACAATACCTTGCAACCTTTTAATAAGATGAAAAGCAATATTTCTGTGATCAAACTGCCCCCCCCCCCCTTTTCTTGTTGACAAAAACACAAAATTCCAAACAAAATTTTTTTTTGAAAAGTCCCTATTGAAAATCTTGCATTACTACTTGCTTCATACATCATACCCAAACTTTATACACACCAAAAATTTCTCATCAAAAAGTTTAAATCAACATACAAGAAGGCCATATTGATAAAACGCAAATACTGCAGAAAAATCATCCTGTGTCCATTCCAGTCTTTACAACATTAGTACCAAGCCACAGGAGTTACACAGTACAGGTATCCCAACACAGAATGCAGAAAAAACATGGATGACCTTCAACACCTCTCTGCTGGTATGGCTGATGAGGCTGCTTGTTCTGACAAAGCTGGAGATATTGCTATTTGAAGTGAGTGCAATAATACAAGGCAGAGTGGTGGACATCCCCCTATCTGTGGGACAAACGTTGTAGGTGGAGATTGCTCCCACCTCAGCAAATGTGATGACGAGCGGCCAAGTCCATGATGTTAGACATTCCCTCCCCATCTGCCACATCTTCCTGCAGATGCTTGCTAGTAGCTGGAACTGGCAATTGCCTTCCTCGGGGAGAGTAACGGTGAGTGACCTCTATCCATCAGTCTTCTTGCTGGTGCCTATTACTTTCATAGGTCAATCACTGGGTCTTCTCTTGTCCTCAAGGGACTTTAGATAGTGAGCAAATTCAAATACCTAGACTCCATCCCCTGTGAGGAGAGACGAAGACAGGGCTGATTCCAAGAGCTGCAAAGACATCATCAGCCATGGCAAAGTCCAAACCTGTCAGTTAGGAGGAAAGCAATCTTAGCTCAAAAATGAAATTACTGCATGTTCCATTTCTGGACTTATGGTATGGTTTTATAACTAGATTCATGGGGCAGGATAGCCTAGTGATTAGAGTGTCGCAGTCGTGCGTGATCTGACAGCCCGGAATAAAGCCACCATGGAGGCACCCCTTTTTGGGGATTTCCACTTTGGAGTTGACAACAGTACCTACTCGACTCAAGAGTCCTTTGAACGAGATTATCAATCAAGGACCCACAAGTGAACACAGGCATAAGACTTTTCAGGAGAGCATTATCACATTTTAGTTTATGACAGTAAATTCTGTTCTAAAAAAAAAAGATAAATAAATAAATATATATATATATTTTTTAAACCCTTTCAGAAGAGCAGGCTATTCTCTACTGGAAGGAACAGATTAAAAAAAATATATATTAAAAAAAGCATGCCCAGGTATCCTGTTAAGACATAATCGTTCAAGTCAGAATGCAGTCACCTAAAAGGTGGGCAAAAAAGGTTGCATGGCACAGCACACTTTTGGTGAACCTGTTACAGCTGAGGAACGGGCGGAAAAAACACCCCCAAAATATCACTAAATTCAACCACCATCCAAAACCATTTTGTAAGACAGTCCAGGACAGGAAAGCGGAAGAGGAGGCAGGCAGAAAAACCAGGCCGACACCACTGAATATACACCCAAAAGTTTTGCAAAGATCCAGGCGTTGGCAAACCATTACTACTGGACATGGCAGCTTTTGTTGTCAACACAGTGCCACCTACAATCATTTCATGTAAAAAACTAGTTGAGTGTAGCGAAATACTTTTTATACTTAGAAAGCCCAAGTATTTCCAAGGGGATCGACAAAATACAGTTGAAAAGACCAAGTCTTGTGGAAATACTCTCATGATGTGTGAGCAGTTTTTTTCTGCACTCTGATCCGATACCTGTACCGAGTAACCCATGCACTTGTCTTTGTCCATGTGGATGTGGGTCCTCATGGATGCGTGTCCTTGTGGATATATGTGTCTATTTTGTATGTGAGAGAGCCCAGGGTGGTTAATGTGCAGATAATTTGTTCCAATACAGACTAATTGACAAGTGCATAGTATTACCCTTCACATTGAGATCAAGTTGTGTGAATGTCAATGCATTTTGCATTTTAGAAACATGTGATGTACACTTTATCACTATAAAGCGTTTTATGACATACCTCACCTGTAATCTGTGTAAGTGTCCCTAGTCACTCCCATCTTCTAACAGCAGTGCAATTCCATGATCTGCCAATAGTTGTACTTTTTGGTAAGGTTCAGAAATGTGTCTTCTTGCTCTTTATTTCATAAATTCATTGATAACTATTTTTTAAAAGAAAAGAGGAGATATGTTGAAAAATGAATGCATAAATAGTGTGCTGGGTCATTACAAAAAACACGTTTTTCCAAACAGTTTAAAACTTCCGTTTCTAAAACTGTCATCAGAAAATATGAAAAATACTACAGTCACTCTTTTTTGGCAACTGATAATGATGAAGCATTTGTCACAAAGACCGATTAAAACAAACAAAAAACAACCAAACTTGTAGTTTGGCGCTTTCAGGGAATACAAAGCCTTTTGATTTCTCTCCAATCCTACAACAGCAAATGTTCTTTGCCAAAGAACAAGCCATTTTACTTCTGATGTAGGTGTATTGTGCGTATCTTATTATAGCAGCACATACTTTGCCAGTTGAATGTTAAACATGGAATACAATCTTTTCACTTCAAGATGATCTATACATTTTCTGGTGATCTGCCCCCCCCCCCCCCAAAAAAAATGAAACGTTTAGGACATTTCAAACATAGCTTCAACATTGACAGTTTAATTATTTTCTGTTGATTTCTTTTCCAATTCAATCATGTTTATACTGTCGATTTCCTTCATTTTCTAAAGAGCCATCAGATTAACTTTATATGAGAATACACACTCAACCCCCACATTTTGTTCTGAGCAAAGAATATTACTCCAAGGGCCTATTTTATTTTTTGTATGTGATAAGGGTTTATACAACCAAACAACTTACGTTTGAAAATTCAAATGTGATAAATGAAAGTAAAATATTTATCTAAGGTAAATATGGAGAAAAATCACAATAAAAGCCAAGGTACTTAAGTTGTGATGATAGAGAGAAGGATAACGTGAACAATGGCATTTTGGGATAAACAACAACAACAAAATAACAACAAACAAACATACACATTACAGGTATACTCTCAATATAATACAGGCATGCACAAGCTAACCAAACAAATATTTGACAAACAGATATTTTATTTCTTTTACTGATCATACTCGAACTTAAAAATCACAATAAACAAAAAACTATTCCTAAAAAATTTAACCCCCACACAAACAGATGGAACCTGTGCTTTCCTTGGAACTCAACACACGATCAATGATATATATACAGAACATCCAGACTTCTAATTTCTCATGCAGGGCACATTTTACAAAACGTTATCAGCTTAAAAAAAAAGATGTTTTTCTTTTAAAGCAAATCAAACTTCTGGAAACCTTTTCCTTTATCATTGCCATAAAGCACAGGTCACACATACACATGCACGCACACACTCTATCTTGAGCGTACTCTTGCACTGCATTCACCATGTTTTGAAGAAAAAAAAAAGTGTTCCTCATTCCTTTATTTCTTTTAACATTCCCATGTATCTGAAAAAGTAAAATTTGCATTTTCTTTCCCAACTGAAGCCATTTGCAAAGGCTTGCAGCTGGGAATGGACCATAAAAGTTCACACAAAACTATGGAAACTGGCATCTTGTTTGTCATCAGGTACAGAGTTGTTTATGAATGCAATCTTTTTTCCAATGCCAAATGTCCTTGATGTATCACAACGTGGTGTAGGTGGCATTTTCTTAGGACACATCTGCAACAGAGAGAATATCATAAATCAAAATGAAAAGACTCACAAAATAGCAATAGGTAGGACTGGGGGAGGGGGATATTTTCATAAGCAAAAAGGCCGAAAACTTTTGTCTCAATAAACAAACACCGAGAAACATGATCCGACAGCGCCAAAGTCCATGACCTGCTTTACAAAGAAAGAGACTTGTTCCCATCTGTATAGTCAGAGCTCATTCCATGACCTGTATGAATCCTTGAGTTTAACTTGATCATCTGCTGCTGTTAGCTTCATCCTTGCACTTACACATTTCAACAGGAAACAAATGAGCACTCTCCTGCTTGTTCAGGTTCATCCCTTTAAATAAAACATTCATCTCCAACTGGATCCATTTGCAAAGCATTATTCGAAACAAGTTTTTCAATTTTCTTTGGATTTTCTCAAGAGGATCATGATCTTGCTATGGCAGCTCTTCAAGAGCGAGACAACAATCACTTTGTGGTATAAACTGGCTGAATTAGAGGGATAAAATGCCACAAGGGTTAGAATTGATGGCCAGTGATGCATAACAGACTGTGTAATAGGACTTATTAAAGGCCAGTGGACAGTGATATTTCTATGCTTGCTTAAAGTGTCAAGCTAGTTGGAAGAATATAGTGGTGTGTGTGTGTGTGTGTGTGTGTGGGGTGTGTGTGTGTGTGTGTGTGTGTGTGTGTGTGTGTGTGTGTGTGTGCAGATTCATATCTGGATTACCTGAAAACTAAAGTGATTACATCGGTATAAAGGCCAGTGAAGTGTTTAGTTTTATTTGTACGATTGATTTCTTTACAATACCATGTAAAATGTGAATAACAAAATACAGCCGTTTTATTTACCCTTTATTGCACACACCTGTTGTTTTCCTTCTTACATAACCCAAAACAATTCACACCATGAATTTTTTCCCCCAGTTAAGATTTCCCTATGAGGTTTAACATCTTTCCTTCAAAATTGTCCAGTTATTTGTTAGTCTGCACACAAATAAGCAAAACCACAGCCTTTTGAATACACATACCCATTTTAGCCAGTTTTCATTAAATAAGAGACTTTAGCCAGTTTTCAGTTGATAACAGTCTTGATTCAGTAAAACTCGCTAACTGGACGTCAAGACAATGATTATATATGAAGAAAAAACAAAAACATAACAAAAAAAGACCCCAAAAATACTTTTACTTACATGTCATCTCGCATTTCCCAAAACGTCTGTGCAGCTGGTCTTGGCTGAACTTCAGGAACGACTCATATTGTTCTGGAGGACAGAATGAGACTATTTTTTAACACACATTAAAACAAAAAAATATATGTAATATATAAAACTATTATATTTCAAGTTCCCCTCATTCAAAACCAATAGATCTATAGATTGATTTTCAAAAGGCTACATAGTACAAAGTTCACACCAGGAAGAAGGGTGGCAGGATGGTTAAGACGTTCGCCTGCCAACAAACCGTGAGTTTCTGGGTTCGTACCCAGCCTCGCCCTTTCTTCCCAGTTTGACAAAAAAATTGAACTGAATGTCAAAGTCATTCGGATGAGACTATAAACCAAGGCCCCATGTGCAAACACATGCAGAACATCTTGCGCACACATTAAAACCCCGTTCCGCCTTTCGGAAGAGCAGGCCATCGTATGCCGGTAGGAGCGGATGACATAATTAAAAAAATATATATAAAAAAAGCATGCACACAGGTGTCGTGTTTAGACAACATCCCTGAGGGGGGGAAAAAAAGGGTAGGTGCTGCACTTGTGGCGACGCACTCCTGTGCACTCCTGGTCTGGAATAAAAAGGTTTTATCCCATTTGTAAGCTAGTTTACATATAAATAGCAGATACCAGTTACTTTGGCTGGCATATATATATAAGGTTGATCCTGAACTTTGGGTGGAAAATTAAAGGGCATTTCAAGAACTAACTTTGAAAGTATTCAGTAAATTTATTTTCAACTCCAGGATCAATGGGAGAAAAATATGACAGTACTGTAACAGTAATGCTGTTTGTGTAAAAATGGCATGAAACTGTCAGTCTGATGCTGGATAGTCGGAATACACATGATACTAACTTTCTATTCCCCTTTCACATCTTTTTAAAAACAAAAATCAAACTGATTGGACTTAATTAATGAAGATTTGGTCAGAATCAATATTATTATTAATACAGCCAAATTTAAGAACTTTTTATCACATCAAGGCAACCGAACCAGTTTTAAAATGGTATTAAAGCCTTAATATGGGTCCCTCACAATTAAAGACTTTTAAGGACCTTTAACCCCTTCTGTACACATGTATTCAAACTGTTCCCCCAACCAAAAAAAAAACAAATCTTAAAAACCAAAATCTTTTATTGATGTCAGCCAAGACTTCATTTGTCCAGATCATCTTATTTAAAACACAGGAATAGCAAAGCAGTCAAAGTGCTCGCTCTGCCCAAGTCCAAGTTAAGCAGCATCTAGCATGGTTACCTGTTAGATAGGCGACCATTTGCGCACCTTGGCTTCAGTACAGTGCCCCACTTCACCCCTGGAGCTGTAAATAGGTGCCTGCCTCTTTAGGGTCAGGAAATGTAAAGCAGTGAGAGAGAGAAGGTGGGTGCCACCCTCAATATGCTGGCCCCTAGAGAAGCTGAGGTCTCTGATGCCTCGCTCCCCTAGGACCACATACGTTATGGGACACCTTTACCTTTTTTTTTTTTTTTTTTACAAAACCAACTTTCTTTTAAAAGAAAAAAAATCCAAAGCTCTTTACACAACAACCAACACTATCAAAAGAAAAAAAATCCTGTTAATGCAGTGTATGGATGCCTGTAAATAAAAAATAAGGTGAGGTACTTGAAAACTGTCAAACACATTCTCAGGCAGAGTGTACTTATACTACTTATAGTCCCACAGTGACATATATTATATCTTTTTGTTTAACTTTTCAAGCTTGTTGAAGCTAGAGCTTCAAGGTTCACCAATGGTGAGATTTCGTAAATAATGCTATCATTATTGCCCACCATAGCCGCCACTGTAGTCTAGTGGTTAGGGCGTTGGACTCGTAATCTAAAGGTTGCGGGTTCGATCCCAGCTTTCGGCTATGGCGTTGTGCTCTTGGAAAAGGCACTTTACAGCTATTTTCTCACCCCACCCAGGTGTAAAAGGGGTACCAACCTTGTGTTGGGGGTTAACCCTGCGATAGACTGGTGTCGTATCCAGGGGCGAGTTTATGACTCAGTCGCTTAATGCCACAGAAACCGGGATAAGCACTGGCCTGATGAGCCCTAGGCTCAGGACAGACTTTAACTAATTGCCCACCATGAAGGTAGCCACATTCCAACTTTAGGGATGTATGCTGGGTATGTTAATGTTTGTGCAATCAACAAATGCTGACATGAATTATAGGATCTTTAATTCAAGTACATATAAATAATATTTGATCTTTTGCATGTGTATAGTAGGGAATTAAGACATTGGCAGGTCTGCACATGGAAGATGACCTGGGAGATTGTAAAAATCCCCATTCTTAATTCACCAGACTCGGGAAACCAAATTTATGTCAAAGCATACCATATCTTCCATTATCCACGGTCCAAAATATAGCCTACTGGTTAGAACAATCAGATGGCATGGGTTCCAGCACAACCAAGACGCCAATGAGGGGATTTTCTCCCTGGAGTTAACATCAGTGCGGACTCGGCTCCCCTGAAAATCCTTCAAACAAG
>CM060327.1:30013945-30083945 GCA_030674155.1 Stramonita haemastoma | reverse complement strand
TCCAGCATCTTACACCCCCCTCCCCCTCTCAATATCGTCAAAAACCTCACACAACGCTTCCAGAAATTCTGACACAAACGCTGGCTGCCATTTTTCTTCACGACGATTGCAACTGTTCCAGAAAAATAAAATTTTTCCCTCCAATCCAATACTTGTTGCTCATTGTCAACAACCTTCATCCCTTTCTGCTGCCGTACTATGGCCTATATTCACTGGGTGACCTAAAATGAGCATTCAGTTACAACGAAATACATATTTTCTGGAATATTCCTGATCTGCTGTGTGGCTGTGCAAGGTTGCCCCGGAATGTTCCAGGAACCGCACTACTAAGGTTAATATTTTAACTAAAGTACTCTGAAAACCATGTTTTTGATGATATGGTTCACTGATTTTGTTACTTTAGAAGTACTACAGATATGGGAATGGGGTGGAGGGGGAGTGGCTTTGGGAGGGGGGGGGAGAAAGTGATGAAGGACCATGCCAGTATATGTGGTTCTTACCTGCCAGTTTGCAGTTCAGCACTTTGTCATACTCCTCTCTTACTTCTTCTTCTCTGTCTCGTATTAAACGTTCACAGATCAAAGTGACTTGGCGAAATGTGAACAAAGGGGTATCTTTTTTGCTCTGAGGCAAGGAGCTGAACAGATTGTTCAATGACTGTGAAGCATTCGGAGACTGGTCTGGGGCAGAGGAGCATGTGGGGACTTCCTCTGATTTCTCTGGGCTGGAGGTCATCAGAGTAGGCGAAGCCAATGGATAATGCAACTGTCGCCTCCTCTGCATAAGTCTCACTTCATGTGTGATACTGGCAGCCAATTTCTCTGAAAAAAAACAAAACAGCAAAGAATATTGCAATGGAAAATGATGCAATCAATAAGACATTATCCTCCCCACCAATCTTATAAAACAAAAGCATTAATCTGTTGTGCTGACTAAAGCTGTGGACAAAGAACAATCCGCTGAAGCAAGTCTACAGTTCCAATCCTAATTTCTTCCCTTCAAACGTTGGGAAACTTCATTTCCTTACTTCCTCTGTCATCCTCAGTTGTATTGCTTCCTAACACTATAAATGTAATTAGACTATGCACAAAATTCACTGTTAAATTTCCAAGGTGTGTTTTTGTGTGTGTGTGTGTGGGGGGGGGGGGGGGGGGGGGAATCCAATCTTGTTTCATTCAATATAACCCCACAAACTACAGAGGCCAAATTGGGGCTGTTGCTTTGTCAGTCTTTTAAATCTCATCAGATTAATTAAACTTTGTAAATACATGGTTAAAAACCAACTCTACTGTCCTCTGTATTGTATCAACACCCTGGCCAACCCTCAGGGTCAACCCAGGACAGTCACAGCGATATGGAAAACCACAAACGACACAAGGAGATGGAACCAAACCTAGATTCTCAAACCAGAGGTGTGGGGGATGGAAACTACCAAGGTGGAGATGTGATGGGGAGTTACTGACAGTGGCAAGAACTGAAGCAGCAGGAGAATTGTAACAGAAAACGAAATCAATTCAAAGCAGCTGCAAAGTAGGGTGAGGAGGGCGAGGACGTGGGAAGGGGTAACTGTACTAGTAGTTCAAGCAAGTGATGATACCTCCCCCTACTTGTAAAATGTATTTTCCCTCCTTCCTATCATTCCATCCACCCCTTCTGCTTTTGGAAGGAAGATCATAAAAGCTTTAGAACAAGGCTGTTTTAATTAAGGAATCTCGTTTTGGTTTTATCTCATTTTATGTGTGATCGATGCGGTTTTTCCTACAATGCGGAGGTCGTCCTGGTTGACCAAGGCGTTGTTGACACAAGGAAGGATAGTAAAGGTTTTATACCCGTTTTAATCTATGTAATTGCACTTTAAATTTGAGTTTTAAATTTGATGAGGTGACAGCCCTGAGTGATATGGCCTGTGTGGTCAGCAGGGCTATAAACAACATGATAGGATTGGACTAGATTGCTTTTGAGCTGCAGGTACTCTTCCTTTTCATAAAACCTGACACATATTTTTACAAGTACTGTGCAGTGACTTATGTGCTGCTACTGTACATGAGTAAAGTTCTACCCCTCTCCAGAGATGTTTCCTCTACCGAAAACCCTTCTGCCATAAAATTAATTGAGCAATCACTCAGACTTAACCAGTAATGCACTGAACTGTCATCTGCTATGCACTATCAGACTATGTCAGTAAACTATCAGTATGTGTGTTCACAAGCATTGATACTTTTAATAATTCTTGACGTGTTTTATGAACTTATACGATCTTCCTCTCTTTCACAGTTTCTGACAGTGTCTTAATTTTAAAAGAACGCCTGTCCACCTTTCATTCAGGATCTAAAAATGGAATTCTGTCAGAGTAGGTTTGGGACGGGGCCTTGTCCCTCTCCCCTAAAAAAGCAGGGCGAGGGGGAAGAGCCCTCTGTCTTTCTGAGGTATAGAACATTGTATGCTGGTGGGAACAGATGACAAGAACAAAAACTGCTTGCACACAAAGCTTAAACTTGTATGAGTGCTTAACCATTATTCTGGACATGGAATTCAAATAAAAGTTTAGATCTAAAAAAAATAGTTCTGTAGTTCACCAGCTCTCCCCAAGCTTATGTTAAGCAGAAATGAGCGTGGTTACCTCTTGGAATGGCGATTAAGGCCTAAGTGACAGTCCCCCAGCTGTAAATGGGTATTTTCCCAATCTTTAGGAACAGGGAAGGTAAAACTGTGAGGGAGGAGATGGGTGTTGTCCTCAAAATGTTGCCATTTTTGGCCCCTAGGTTATGGGAACACCTGCAAAGTTACCACACTTATCTTTAGATTAAAGTTTCCACTTTGCATGCTAAGCCAAGCACTTTTTGCTTAGTTTTGGCTATTAGTATTATTAGCGAAATGTGTACAACCCACAAGATATGGTACAGTGGAGATGAGAAACTACACCAACACGGAGTAGGCTTCATTGTCAGGAAAGAGATTGTGTCAAGCATCATCAACTGCACACCAATATCCAGCAGACTCATCTCAATCAGAGTCTCTGCAAAACCCCAGAATCTCACCATCATCCAAGTGTATGCTCCAACATCTGACTACGATGATGACCAGATAGAAGAATTCTATGAAGAACTTGAAAACGTCATCTCCAAAACGCCCAAAAAAGACATCCTTATTGTGGAAGGCGATTGGAATGCTAAGGTGGGACCTGATGCCTGACACCTGGGCAGGAACCACAGGACGCTTTGGACTGGGAGAAACAAATGACAGAGGACAGCGGCTGCTGGAATTCGCAAAGAAGCACAAACTAACTCTGGCTAACACACTCCACCCTCACAAGCCATCTAGAACATCAACCTGGCACTCACCAAATGGTCTGATTCATAATCAAATTGATTACATTCTGTCACCCCAAAGATTCAAATCCAGCATAAACAAGGCAAATACAAGAACATTCCCAGGAGCTGACATTGGCAGTGACCACGACCTTGTACTTACCTCCATCAGGCTGAAACTGAAAGCAAAACAACAGCCAAAAAGCCCACGCATAAGATTCGACCTGGAAAAACTCAAAGACCCAACAGTGGTTGAGATCTTCCAAGCCAACATTGGAGGAAAGTTCGCCGCACTCACAGCCATTGACAATGATGTGAACACACTAGCCAACAACATCAAAGAAGTGCTAACGACAGCTGCAGAAGAAACATTAGGCAGAAGCAGAACAAAGAAACAACCCTGGGTGACAAATGAGGTTCTTGACCTCTGCGACAAAAGAAGAGAACTTAAGAAGCAAAAGTTCACAAGTCAAGAAGCCAACACCAAGTACATGGATAGCCACAGAGAAGTGAGGAAAAAGATGAGAGAAGCCAAAGAAGCGTGGATAGAAGAACAATGCAACAACATCGAAGATGGAATGGCCAAGGGAAACAGCAAAACAGCTTACAACACTCTGAAAGCACTAACTAAAACCACACAGCCTAAAGCCTCTGTTATTGAAGACAAAGAAGGAAATCTTTTAACGGAAAACAATGCCATCCTCCAACGCTGGACAGAATACTGTGAGGGATTGTATAACTACCCACTACGCCCAGATACCAACATAGTTTCTGACAAACCCCCTGAACACCAAGAAAAAGACCCACCAATACTAAGGTGTGAAGTAGACACAGCTATTAAACAATTGAAGAAGGGGAAGTCCCCTGGAATCGATAACATCCCAGCTGAACTCATAAAAAATGGAGGGAATGAAACAGCAAGGCGATTCACAGATCTTTGTCAGAAGATCCACACACCAAAGAATGGCCAAAAGAATGGACACAGTCTCTTGTAATACCCCTGCCAAAGAAAGGAAACCTCAAGCAATGTCAGAACTACAGAACCATCAGTCTCATAAGCCACCCTAGCAAGATCATGCTGCAGGTAGTCCTCAACAGACTGAAAAACCAAGCAGAAAAACTCCTGGCAGAAGAACAAGCGGGCTTTAGACCAAAACGCAGCACAATGGAACAAATTTTCAACCTGAGAATTCTGATAGAGAAGCATCTCCAACACCAAAAAGACTTGTACCACAATTTTATAGACTTCAAAAAGGCCTTTGACAGGGTATGGCATGACGGCCTCTGGCAAGTACTCAGGCACTTCAACATTGACAACTGCCTAATTGAAGTCATCAAGGCTCTGTACGAGAATGCAAAAAGTGCAGTTTTCATGAACAATCACGTGGGCGAGTTCTTCAAGACCACGGTTGGAGTCCACCAGGGCTGCCTTCTCTCACCTGTACTCTTCAACCTCTTCCTTGAAAACATCATGACAGAGACACTGCAAAACCACCACACTTCCATCTCCATTGGTGGAAGACCCCTTTGCAACCTCAGATTTGCAGATGACATTGACCTCATGGGCAGCAGCAAACAAGAACTGCAAATCCTCACAGACAGTCTAACAGATCGAGCGAGCGCATACGGCATGGAGGTCAGTACAGAGAAATCGAAGATCATGGTCAACAGCGCGAGTAATGACAGCACGGAAATAAAGATGAATGGAGAAATATTGGAAGAGGTGAGCCAATTCAAATACTTAGGCTCCATCCTAACAAAAGATGGCACATCAAACAATGAGGTGAAAGCTCGCATTGCAACAGCAACATCTGCTCTAGTCAGACTCCAGAGGATCATCAGAAGCAACAACATCAGCTTCTGCACCAAATACCTCCTCTACAAATCCCTCGTGATATCTATCCTCCTATATGGCTGTGAATCATGGACTCTGACAGCAGAGTTAGAGAGAAGAATCCAAGCATTCGAGAACAAGTGCCACAGAAGACTCCTCAAAATATCATACAAAGAACACAAGACCAATAACTATGTGAAAGAAGAAATCAAAAAGCGTGTGGGCCCCCAAGAGCCTTTGCTCTCCACCATAAAGAGGGAGAAAGCTGATGTGGTTTGGTCACACCACAAGACACAACACCCTAGCAAAAACCATCTTGCAAGGAACAGTCGAGGGCAAGAGAAGAAGAGGCCGCCAAAAGAAATCATGGGTTGACAACATCAAAGACTGGACTGCCCAACCCCTGCAACGCCTCCTACTAGCCACACAGGATCGTGAAGCATGGAAAAAGATCTCCGTTGCGTCTTCTCTCATGTCCCCCCTACGTCCTTTGGGACATGGGACTGAGTGAGTGAGTGAGAGTGAGTACAACCTAATCCACTAATGAATAACTTTGGAAAAGCAGCAACCTGACCCATATCAAACCAATTACTGAATTAGACTAAGATGGCTTTTCTTAAGATTCTCTTGCTAATTCAAACTTGACAGAGAAAAAAACAGCCTCTAGGCCTATTCTGGAGACTAGCCTACAGTTGCTGAGTTAACCTAGCAGAGACTGTTGGGTAGTGAAAGTAACCAAAGATTTTGCTGCCATTTTGCACAAGTCAACCACTGAACTAGTCAGCATTTTGACAAGTCTCACGAATGGACCAATTCTTATAGTAAAGACCCAATTTGAAAATTCATTAGAAATCATCTGATATGTTGCTGGAACACATTATCATTGAAACAAGCAACTTAAAACAAAAGAATCACAGATTCGAGCCTGACGACAGCTCGAGGCTCCTAGCCGTTTAGGGTTTGACGTTCGAATTTTTCTTACCCGTTGATAGTTTTTCCACGACGCCTGAAAACGGTGAAAAACTGCTGCGGTTAAGCTTCGCTGGTGGCGGCGAAGGCGACATGGTCATCGGTACACATCTTCTTCGTTTTGGACTGCTATGAGATGGGCTATGAACAGGGTCAAACTCCAGGCTCCGTTTTAAAGTCGCAGCGCAAGCCATCTTTGTACAGTATGTCCGAAGTGTTCTAGATCGACCGTCGACAATATAAACACAAACTATCTATCTTTGCCAATAGCTGATGGCATTAAGTATGACAGTAGCCACTTTTACGCAGTGTCACACCAGATCCTGCGACGGATGGCTCGCATTTAAATCTTGATCATCAACTGACGCCTTTACACTGCGTCTGACAGTTGTGAGTTTCGTTTAGGGTGAATGCAAAAAGTTGGATTTCTATGGTTGTTGACTCTAAAACAGGCTTGCGTTATTTGGAATATATGGAAAATTTGGCGTAACTTTTTGGCTGCATACAATCCGGATGTTTTATTCCTTTTGGGGGGAAAAATTACCTGATTGTAAAACTATCTGCTACAACTATCCTGTCCAAAATAACTTAAACCCTGCTCGCTTTGTTTCACATATCCTCTGCAACTTCCGGTGTAAACAGTCACAGGCTAGTCTTCCGATAGGCCTAGGCCTAGGCGACCGTCCATGCGCGGACTGAGGATCAGCTGGATTTCTTCACTGTAGATCTATACCTGAGATAAAGTAAACAGGGCAAACATTTGTTACTCACACTCCTTTTTTTTATTTGTTAAAAATATTTTTTAGGTTATAAAGATAACATTTGTACTGATGTTGTGGTGGAAAAAAGTCTGCAAGTGCAAGGGAAAAACAAATATTTACTTATTTATTTATTTATTCTTTTATATCGAGGATAACAGAATAAGCAACATGTGCTTTTTTTCATCCGGTCCCCGTGTGTATGCAGTTTTTGTAAATATTGTCATCTGTTCCCACCGGCACACGATGGCCTACTCTTACGAAAAGCGGAACAGGATTTAACGTGTGCGCAAGATGTTCTGCGTGCGTTCGCACACGGGGCCTCGGTTTAAAGTCTCATCCGAAGGCCTATGCCTCTGTAGGTGTTCCATAACCAGTGTGGTCGTAGGGGAGCGAGGCGTGAGAGACCTCAGCTTCTCTAGGGGCCAGCATGTTGAGGGCAGCGCCCATCTCTCCCTCGCTGTTTTACCTTCCCTGACCCGAAAGAGGGCAGGTATCCATTGACAGCTGGGGGAACTGTACTGTAGCCAAGGTGTGCAAACGGTCACTCATCCAACTGGTAACCACGCTCGACGCTGCGTAACTTGACACTTGACAGGGGAAAAGCGAGCGCTCTTGACCACTAAGCTATCCCGTCCCTCCGTGCTTACTGTACTGTATCTTTAACCTTCGCCGTGCGTCGCCTTGCCTCAAGGCTCTGTACCTCCTATGTGTACTGTATCTTTAACCTTCGCCGTGCGTCTCCTCTGCCCCAAGGCTCTGTACCTCCTATGTGTACTGTATAGCAACCATGGATTTATTGTAGGCATAACCCATTACCTTTTTTACATTGTTTATTCATATAACTATAGTGTATAATGTATAGTATATGTGGTAGAGATCTTGTTGGTGTTGAAGGTGCCTCTCACATAGTATTCTGAGGTTGAATATATGTGTTCAGTTGTGCTACGCCCTGCTCTGAAGTATTCTGAGGTTGAATATGTGTTCAGTTGTGCTACGCCCTGCTCTGAAACCTGCTTGTTCCTCGGCAGTGATGGTCTCTTACTTGTGGCTTCAGTCTGTTAAATATAATCTTCAACATGACCTTGCTTGGGTTTGATTTGATTTGATTTGATTTATTTTTTTATATCAAGGATAATGGAATAAGCACTCTTGTGCTTTTTTACATCCAGCCCCATGTGTATGCAGTTTTGTAAATGTCATCTGTTCCCACCGGCACATGATGGCCTACTCTTACGAAAAGCGGAACAGGATTTAACGTGTGCGCAATATGTTCTGCGTGCATTCGCACACGGGGCCTCGGTTTAAAGTCTCATCCGAAGGACTTTTGGGGAGAGTGGAGTCAGCACTGGTGTTAATTGTTGGGTGGCATATGAGGCTGATTTTGCAGTAATTCTGGCACCACTGAAGGTTTCCTTTCTTGGGGAGGGTGATGATAACTGACTGTGTCCATGGTATTGGCCATTTTCCTGTCTTCCACTTGTGCTAGATCTTGTTCCAGATTTTTAGTAGAGCGTTGATCATGGCTTCCCCTCCAGCTTGAACCAACTCAGCAGGAATGTTGTCAGCCCTTGCTGACTTCCCTTTTTTCAGTGATCTGACTGCTGTTTCCACTTCTTTTCGGAGGATAGGGTGACTGTCTGTATCTGTGCTTGTGGGGACATTGATGACTTCTGGATCTCCTGTGATTTTGTGGTTATACAGGTCGGAGCAGTATTCTGTCTGACATCTGTTCAAAATATCCTGGTCATCAGTGAGGCACTTCCCATTTTTGTCTTGGATTGTTGAGCTCCTTCGCTGTTTTGTGCCAGTCACGTCTTTCACCAGTTGATATATAATATATGCTTTCTTGCTGTTGTTTTGATGTTTTCTTCAATGTTCTGGCACTATTCACCAATCCATTTCTCTTTTGCTTCTGTCATGGACTTTCTGATTCTTTTGTTGAGTGCGCTTTATTGTTCTGCTCTTTCTTCTGTTTGAGTGTTTCATTTTTATTTTTCTTCAACTCTCTCCGTTTGTCACATAGTTGTAGGATGTATCATGTAGGCATTCGACAGGGTGTGGTATGCAGCTTTGTGGGCAACCATGAATTTGTACAGCATCAATGCAAACTTAGAGTCATCAAAGAGCTGTACAACAAGGCCACTAGTGCAGTGTACTACAACAGCAACATTGGAAGTGGTTTTGATCAACAGTTGGAGTAAGACAGGGCTGTCTACTCTCACCTACTCTTTTCAACATCTTCCTTGAGAGAATCATGGCTGATGCACTGGAACACCATAAAGGATCAGTCAGCATTGGTGGCAGAATGATCATAAACCTCCGCTTTGCAGATGACATTGAAGGACTAGCAGGATCAGAACAGGAGCTTGCCAACCTAACAGAACACCTGAACAATGCCTCTAAAACATACGGCATGGAAATCAGTGCAGAGAAAACCAAACTGATGACCAATAACGCCAAGGGCATCAGCACTGATATCAGGGTCAATGACCAGAAGCTGGAAACGGTTCAAAGCTTCAAGTACTTGGGAGCTGTTGTATCAGACAAGGGGTCCAAGCCAGAGGTATTATGCAGGATTGCACAGACAATAACAGCACTGTCAAAACTGAACACCACCTGGAAAGAAAAATATTTCACTCAACTCCAAGATCAGACTAATGCACTCCCTTGTCATATCTATATTCCTGTATGCCTGTGAATCGTGGACCCTGACTGCTGAATTGGAGAGAAAAGTACAGGCGGTATAGATGAGATGCTTCCGGAGACTCCTTGGCATCTTCTACAGAAACCACATAAGCAACGAAGAAGTGCATAACAGAATCCAGCAAACCATTGGTCTCTACGAAAACCTTCTGTCAGTCATAAAGAAGCGTAAACTTAAATGGTATGGGCATGTAACAAGATCAAAATGACTTGCAAAAACAGTACTGCAAGGCACTGTCCAAGGAGGAAGAAAAAGAGGCAGACCAAGGAAGAGATGGGAGGACAACATCAGCGAATGGACAGGCCTAGAAGTAGTAGAACTCCGCAAAATGTTGAGAAAGGCAGAACAGAGAGAGGAATGGAGAAAACTGGTTGTCAAGTCTTCAGGGGTTCCCCAACGGTTGCCAGACTAAGGGATAGATAGATTTCGACATTGCCTTCCTTAGGAGATTTGGGGGAAGGGGGTATCATAATGAGGTGATAATTTGATGTCAGGCAGTCTGAAGAATATCTGTCATGGTGAAACTTTGTTGCAGTACTTCACAGTAACACAGAAACTCATAGGAGTCCCAGAGAGAGAGGAGAGAGAGATGAGTGAGGGGTGTGATCCTAACAAACAAACAAGGGACCTTACTTCAAGTTACCTGGGACAATTATGGTCATGAAGTTATGATTTCACACACACATGTTTGCACACATGCACACACGCATGCACGCACACATGCATGCATGCATGCGCGCCACACACACACACATACACACACACACACCCCCTCCCCCCTCCCTAAAAAAAACCCACATTCAATTGCTCTAGATCAGTATTATACATCTACGTGGGTGATTGTTTCATTTGTTTGTTTCTCTCTTTTGTTTGATTCTTTTTATAATTTTTTCCTTAGTTTTTTGGTTTCTTTTTTTATTTTATTACATCCACCTAGGTGCTGCCATTGTTGCACCCACGTATAATTGCACCTTAAACAAGGGCATGAAATGCATACCTACATTTGCGTACACCTACTTGCACCCACACTTGCTTGCACATGCACCCACATACATTATATATTCCTATGCTATGCACACGGCCAATGACCACATGAGCAAAACTCAGTCTGAAAAAATATGTGCAAATACATGTATATAAACGAACAGTATTTAATTATAAGTAGTTGTTAATATTCTTTCACCTGTGGATGAAACATTGAAAAACACTGTCAAACTCGAAAGCAAACACTTCAAGAATGCTGCCTTCAGAAGTGGCCTTTTTGTTTGTTTGTTTTTTACTGATGATTTCCCTGCTCACTTGTTGCTTATTAAGTTATGGAGGTAACATACCTGCACATGCATACATACATGTTTGTTGATTGTATTACTATTATTAGAGTCCCACTGGAGTTATTCGATCTAGGGACTGTGAATCTAGAACTTTCAAAGCTATAAAAAAAAATTGTAAAAACCCAAACCTTTAAAAGCTGTAGGGAAAATATATTTAGATCTCGCTCACCATATGCCGGCTGCTATGTACAGGCAACCTGCTCCCTTAGTTTAAATTTTTTTAAATCACATTCTGTGCTCAGTCAGTGATGAGGTCATTGTTTGATAGTGCTCAATAAGTTGAAAAAAATTAATAGGAAGTGTACAATATCAGAAAAGTAGGCTCTAGCACAGTAGCAGTGTTGTGTGTGTTTTATTTATTTAATTTTTTAAAATTTCTTTTATATTGAGGATAATAGGATAAGCACTCTTGTGCTTTTTTACAGCCAGTCCCTGTGTGTATGCAGTTTTGTAAATGTCATCTGTTTCCAGATGTGTGTGTGTGTGTGTTGCCATGAAAGTCCTTTTTAGCTGTGTTAACTTACTGTGTTTACAGATTTGATTGATTAAGCCATTGAAGCAAGATGGGGAGGAAGAAAACACAGCCCCGACATCTGGATGATGAGCAGCGGCAGCAGGAGGAGTGGAACATGCTGGACGCAGGCACGTCCGGTCAGTCATCCTCCCAACAGCCCACCAATCAAGGACACTTATCATCATGCAAGATGATGACCCGGCTCTGGAACTGGAGAGGCAGGCAGCTAAGAAAGAACAAGAGTCAGGCAAAAAAGGGAAAACAGAACCCGTTGATGGTGACTCACTGTCTGCACCAGGCATGTCTTCCCAGTCACTGGTTGAGTGTGCTGGATCGGGCATCACTATGCCGGCCAATATTAGGCGACACTTTGCAAGGCTGGAGGTGCAGTTGCAGTTCAACGAGTCATGGAGCGACTTCTTGCACCTCCCAGTGTACAGCGCAAAGCATCGCAGCAGCAAGACGGTGCAGGATGGCTGGCATTGGATCGTGGGCAAATTCACGGTTCACCTGGATGACCGGAATGATATCCCCATGACCTCTGACGTCCTGCACTACCTGTCCAGCTTCGAGCAATGCTGGCTGTACATCGGGGAGGGAAGTGCCCATGCCCTGTACTTTGAAACTGTTGATGAACAGTTTAACAGGGAGAGGCTGGACAAGCTAGAAAAGGAGGAGAAAAGCAAAAAGGGGCCAGCAAGACGAAGCAGCAGCAGCAGCATCCAGCAGAAGTCAGCTGCTGAAGACCCTCTGGCACTTTTCTGGCCAGTCACTGTGGCAGTACCAGAGGCCAGAAAGTTTTTTACAAAGCTGACCAGATCAGGGCAGAAGAAATTCCAGGTGAGTCGAATGATGTGAATAGTACTCTGTAAGGTGTTTTTTGTTAACATCAGGAAGAAAGGAGTGGAGGAGAACTAGTGCAGGTAATCATCTAGGCTTACAGCATCGCCATCATTGGAAAAAGTGATTGATTGATTGATCTTCAGCTTTGTTGAACACTTGCACAGCAGCTGCTCTTACCCAAGATTTGCTGCATTGTTGTTAACAGGGTTTGTGTGGTCCTTGAAAGTTCTTCATTAATGGGGTCCCCATTTTAAGGCCTTGAAAATCCTTGAAAATCAGGCATATGCCTCCAGGTACTTGAAAAGTGCTTGAATTTTACTTTTACCATAGACTGAGAGGGATAAATAGACAGAGAGAGATCAGGCATGGTACAACCTGCAAATTCATGGAAATCCACGACAGGCAAAAAAGAAACGTAGAAAAAAAAAGGGAGAAAAAAATAAAACCCATGAAAACAGGTCAAGGGAACTAACGCTTCCATGCCGATTAGCGGATCACTTCCCTTCTGTACTTTAGGCAAGTCATCACAAGCCTAGGAGGCAAGTGAACTTTTTCTCTTGAAAGAAGGGAGGCCATGCGTACCAACAACGGGTGTCAGGTTTCATGATAGGGATGGACCAGCAACTCTGATAATATTAGGCAGCAGGGGATGGGGGGGGGGGGGCTTTCACTGACTGTTTCACTTGGGATCAGAGAGCAATGGATGGTTTTTTATTTTTAACTGGAGGTGAATGTGTACTGGAGTTGACATAAGGTGACAGCCCTGATGGCCATTAGGGCTATTAACAACATGAAATAACTTTCTTTTTTTCCATTTCTTGGCTAGAGCTCCAAAATTCACCAAAGCTGGCAACAGTGAGATTTTGCATATACATATCATATGCGACCATTTTTGCCCACCATGAAGGTAGGATTGAATAACTGAAATTCTGCCACTTTTTCAATTCTCCCCCCCCCACCCCCCCCCCTCCCCCCCCCCCTCCCTGTACTGCCATCACACCTTTGGGTATGATCCCAGAGTCCAATTTCATTCAGCATGCAGAATCTGTTGTTTTAATAAATAATAATAATAATATATGGGATTTATATAGCGCTGAATCTTGTGGAGGAGTACATTAAATCAAAGCGGCTTGCATTCAAATTAGTCACACTTGTTTTTGCTTCATTTCCTTTTAATTTTTTTAATTTTTTTATTTTGGGAAGACTAGACTAACAGCAACAAATGCTTAACTTGAATTTCTGAAAAAAAAGCAAAAAAAAAGCATCCAATATTTTGTCTGCTTCCTTGCAGCTTGTGTATGAAGAGATGGGCGGCAGTGGCACAGAGCTGCAGGTGACGGTGTACGGCAGGAGGGACTCCTTGCAGAAGCTGGACTACGCCAGCCAGGGCTTTGCCACGCGGGAGGTGAACAGCTTCATGCTGATGGCCATGGACTACTTCTACAACCTTGGACCCTTGTGTGGTGAGTCAGAGTGGATGCAGGCAGGCAGGCAGGCAGGCACCAGCAGGCAGGCTGTGTGAAAAGTTGAGTGTTGTTTTCAGGTGGAGGAGGTGAATGTGGTCTGAGGATTCGCTTTCCTCGAGCTAAGGTTAAGTGTTGTGTGGAGTAGTAGTATAGTATAGTTTATCATAGTTTAGTAAGTGTTGTGTAATGTAGTTCAGTGTAGTGTATTTATTTTTTTATTATTTTTTAAAATCTATTTTTTATATTGAGGATAATGGAATAAGCACTCATGTGCTTTTTTACATCCAGTCCCCGTGTGTATGCAGTTTTGTAAATGTCATCTGTTCCTACCGGCACACAATGGCCTACTCTTACAAAAAGTGGAACAGGATTTAACATGTGTGTAAGATGTTAAGCATGCGTTCGCACATGGGGCCTCGGTTTACGGTCTCATCCAAAGGACTTTTGGGGAGAATGGAGTCAGCACTGATGTTAACTCCAGGGTAAAAATCCCCTCAAACGTGATATACACTGTATTGCACTTTATTGAACTGTAAATCGCTTATCATCACTAACTTTACCCTCACCCCCGTCTTTTTTCTTTTTCAGACAGGGGAATCTCCAGCCTTCACCAGGATTTTCAAGAGCTGTACGAGGGCGTGAGGCTGCAGCAGGCCTTGCAGCCAGTGCCCCTGCCCATCAGTATGACGGATGTTCAGCATCCCAACCTGAAGCCTGTACTCAGACCCTACCAGCAAGACGCCGTTCGCTGGATGTTGCGGCAGGAACGCTTTGGGGAAGACGCTCTCGGGCGAGCTGAGGGGAAAGACAACGGAAAAGTTGAAGGTAGGTTTTTAAAAATTTATTTATTTATTCTTTTATTTATTCTTTTATTTGTTTATTCTTTTACTTGTTTATTCTTTTATATCAAAGATAAAGGAATAAGCACTCATGCTTTTTTTTTTACATCCAGTCCCCATGTGTATGTAGTTTTGTAAATCTTGTCATCTGTTCCCACTGGCACACAGGTTGTTTTTCTGTGTGGTTTAAAAAAAAAAAAATTGTATTGTTGCTGTTTGTTTCTTGGCTAGAGCTTAAGTTCACCAAGGTTGAGATTTTGCGTGTGAAGCTTTTTTTTTTTCTTTTTTTTTTTTTGCCCACCATCAAGGTAACCCCATTCTGACTTTAGGGAGGATGTGATTTATTTGACTAATGCGTGATAAGATAGAGAGAGGATTGGGGTAGAGTGGAGGAACGGGGGGGGGTGGGGGGGGGGGGGGGGGGGGGGGGGGGAGTATAGTGGAGTTTGGGTGGTGTGTGTGTGCGTGTTTTTGTGTGTGTGTGTGTGTTTTTGTGTGTGTGCAGTGAGTTAGGGTGGGAAATAGTGGAGTTAGTAGTGTGTGTGTGCATGTGTGTGTGTGTGTTCATGTGTGTGTTTGTGTCTGTGCGTGCATGTCTGTGTGCATGTGCACGTGCGCACGTATGTGCATACACATTCTGTGAGAAACAGCAGTTAATAAAAAAATTAAAAAGTCCCTTTTTTGTTATCGGAAGAGGATAAGGGGATGTCTGGAAAAAGTACATTGAAAACTAGTGACTGTGAAATAAATGTTGTCCTCATTGTTTCAGAAGCAGCAGACCTGCACCCACTGTACACTGAGGTGACCACGCTCTGTGGCAAGACGCTGTACTACAACAGGCAGGGAGGAAGGTCAGTGTGTGGCGTTACACATCTGACATGTGTCAGGATAGCCTAGTGGTCAGAACATTGCACCCGCAATTTGACGACCTGAGTTCGATTCTCATTCGAGGGGATTTTTCCCCTGGAGTTAACATCATTGCTGACTTTACTCTCCCCAAAAGTCTTTTGGATGAGACTGTAAACGGAGGCTCCGTGTACAAACGCATGCAGAACATCTTGCACACACATTAAATCCTGTTCCGCTTTTCATAAAAGTAGGCCATTGTGTGCCGTTGGGAACAGATGACAAGATTTACAAAACTGCATACACACGGGGACTTGATGTAAAAAAAGCACATGAGTGCTTATTCCATATTCCTCGATATAAAAGAAAAAGAAAAGAAATTTTTAAAAGTCAGATTCTTTTTCTTATTTTCTTCCCACACCCATTCCCACCCCTACGCCAACCTAAAGAGAACGAAACAGAAACCCAGCTGATGAAAAGAAAGGTTTTAAGAGAATTGTGTAACAGAAGGTTGTGGGATGGGGTCTGTATGTGAAGTGTTTGTGTGTAGTGGATGATTTTGAGTGTATGTGTGTGTGTGGAGGGGGGGGGGGGGTAAGTGTTTGTGTGAGTGAGTGAGTGAGTGAGTGTGTGTGTGTGTGTATACATGTGCATACATGCATGGTTTTATGTATGTACATGTGTGTGTGTTTTTATGTATGAATGATGTGCATGCATGCATGTATGCATGCTTGAGAGAGAGAGAGAGAGAGAGAGAGAGAGAGAGAGAGAGAGAGAGAGAGCATGCACATCCACTCACATATCTACATCCATCAACATGCATGGTATGCATGCACTGGCACAATTACTCATGAATATGTGTGTATTTCTCTCTCTCTCTCTCTCTCTCTCTCTCTCTCTCTCTCTCTCTCTCTCTCTCTCTCTCTCTCTCTCTCTCTCTCTCTCTCTATTTATATGTTGTATCCATCACATATCAGGGTTCGCGATAACCGGTAATTGTCGGTATTTTACCGATTGTAAACAGGGAATACCGAAAATTTTCGAAGCAGCCGGTACCGCGTACCGGTTCTGTTTGCCTGTGACCGATTAGATTTCCGTCTAAAAAAAAAAGTCTGAAGTGACGTTTTCTGACAGTCTGTCATGGGCCTGTACTGTGCTTACCGCACCTACCCTTCCCACCCCTTTCGACGACCATCTTTAGCGCCAGCCTCATTATTAGCCTAGCACGCAGAACAGCAAGCTTTACTGTGAAAGAATAGAGCTTCGCGCTCTTCTCGGCATGACAGCGACTTCCATTCACATTGAGTAAATGGGGCCTAGATTTATTTATTCTGTATTCTTTTAATCTTTTATATCGAGGATAATGGAATAAGCACTCCTGTGCTTTTTCACATCCAGTCCCCATGTGTATGCAGTTTTGTAAATGTAATCCGTTCCCACCGGCACACGACTGCCTGCTCTTACGAAAAGCGAAAAAGCGAGGGTCTATCACTATGAATTTGCGCGTTGCTTTCAGAGAGAAGAGTCGAAAACCAAATCTAGATTGAACAAAGATCTAGATGAGCGCTAAGCATAGAAACAAGAAAGAAGAATATAAGTCACACGAATAATGCCATGCAAAACAACAGACTGACACGGACAGTGGCACAGGCGCTAGAAAAAAAATCCTATTTCCTTCGTGGCTTCATGCCCAAGAAGCGAGTGGCAGCAAGCAGCACGGCAGTCAAAGTCTGAGAGATTCGCGTTCAATTTAGATTTAGTTTTGCTGCCCAACAATCCCCCCCTCCCCCACCCCCTCACTGATTAGTTTCGTTTTGTTCACAGTACGTACCGGATTTTATTTTCTGGGGACCGATTTTGGGGGAGTTGGTCAAGATGTCTCTGAAATGGCAACTGGCAGTACCGGTTTTAAAAAATCCTAGCGCGAACCCTGACATATACTGAACCATACATACCCAGTGCTGACTGTTTTTGTTCCCCTGTCTGTGTGTCTGTCAGCCTGATCATGCACAGACCAAAGACGGTGACCTCTCCTCCTGGGGGGGTTCTGGCCGACGAGATGGGCCTGGGGAAGACAGTGGAGGTGCTGTGTTGTCTCCTGCTTCATCCACGGGCCCCCATCCCCCCTCCTGCCCGCCTGCCCACTCTGATGGAGGCTGAGATGGAAAAGGTGTGAAGTGTGTGTAGTTGTTGTGGTGGGGGGGGGGGGGAGGGGGGGGGGGTAGTGTGTTGGTGTGTGGGGGGGGGGGGTAGTGTGTGTGGTGGGCGGGTGGGTGGGGGGTAGTGTGTGTGGTGGGTGGGGGGGGGGTAGTGTTGTGGGTGGGTGGGGGGGGTAGTTTGTGTGGGTGGGGAGGGGTAGTGTGTGTGGTGGGGGTGGTGGTGGGGTAGTGTGTGTGGTGGGGGGGGGGGGGTAGTGTGTGTGGTGGGGGGGGGGGGATGAAGGGGGGGAGTCTGTTTATTTGTTCATTTATTCTATTATTTTAAGGGTAATGTCATAAGCACTCGTGTGCTTTTTTTTTTTTTTTTTTTTTTTTTTTTTTTTACATTTAGTCCCTGTGTGTATGCAGTTTTGTAAATTTTAATGTCATAAGCACTCGTGCGCTTTTTATTTATTTTTTTAAATTCCGTCCCTGTGTGTATGCAGTTTTGTAACGTTTGTCATCCATTCGCGCTGGCACGCAATGGCCTGCTCTTCTGAAAAGCGGAATATGTGCGCAAGATATTCTGCATGTGTTTGTACACAGGACCTTAGTTTATAGTCTCATCCTAAGGACTTATATCCTTTAAGTGTATGATGTGTGTGTTAGAGGGGATGTTTGTGTAGGGGTTGTGGATTTGTATAAAATGTGCTTGTATTAGTGGGGAAGGGGGGAAGGTGGAGTATTTTATTCATTTATTTATTCTTTATATTGAGGATAATGGAATAACCTTTCATGTACTTTTTTACATTCAGTCCCTGTGTGTATGCAGTTTTGTAAATCTTGTTATCTGTTCCCGCTGGCACACAATGGCATATTCTTAGGAAAAGTGGAACAGGATTTAACATGTGTGCAAGTAGTTCTGGGTACGTTCACACATGGGGCCTCGGTTTACAGTCTCATCCAAAGGACTTTTGGAGAGAGTGGAGTCAGCACTTATGTTAACTCCATGGGGAAAATCCCCTCTAACGAGAATCAAACCCAGGTCGTCAGATTGCGAGCGCAATGTTCTGACCACTTGGCTATCCCATCCTGTAGGGAGTGTGTGTGTTTGGGGATGGGACTGTGTTAGTGTAGGGATTGTGGGTTTGTGTAAAGTGTGCATGTGTTAGTGGAGGTGGGAGGGGGGGTAGGGAGTGTGTGTGTATTGGGGGGAGGATGTTTGTGTAGGGGGTGTGGGTTTGTGTAAAGTGTGCTTGTGTTAGTGGAGTGGGGGGGATGTATAGGGAGATAAGGAGTGAGTGTATGTGTGTAAGAGAGTGTTTGTGTGTGTGGGGGGGGGGGGGGGGGGGGGGATAAAGTGAGTATGTATGTATGTTTAGGGAGAATGTGTGTTTGTGTGTGTGTATGTGTGTGTGTGTGCGTGTTTAGGGAGTGAGGTTGTACATTGTGTGTGTGTGTATGTGTGTGTGTGTGTGTGTGTGTGTGTGTGTGTGTGTTTGGAGCAAGCCAGATTATTCAGTCAGCATTTTGAGAGCTTTCAACAGCATTTCATTTCACACTGAAGAAGCAAAGTTGTTTTAACAGTGACCCTGTAACTGTTGCTCATGTTAACCAGCATCAAGACGAGGAGAACAGCTGGGACACCTCCACACTCTCAGTCTCCAGCTCAGCCACAGATCTCCAGTCTGTTGGAAGCTACGCTGTCATGCAGCCTCAAAACGAGCAAGCCACCCTAAAAAGAATGGATTCCCACACCGGCTCTGTGAGCAGCGTGCCCTCAGATGCGGTGACCTTTGTCGTCGACAACGACCACTGTTACCAAGTCAAGGAAAGTGACAGTGAAGATGAGCCTGCAGAAAATGCAAGGTCTCCTCTGAAACTGACCTTGAAGCGTGTGTCCGGGGGAAACTCTGACCAGATTTCAGAGCCCCCGACCAAAAAGCAGTGTGAAGAGTCGGAGGAGACAACACAGGAGGAGCAGACACACAGCAGCAGTGGCGGAGTTGAGAAACGGCCCAAAATCCCACCCAAAAAGAAGAGCAGAAGGGCGAGAATAACGCCGAAGAAAAGGAGGAGGACAGGGCGAGGTCAGCCCACACCACAGAAAAGAAAGCTGCCAGAGCTGCAGGCAGACAAAGACTTCTCTGAAGCAGAGAAACCTTCCAAGAAGGGCAAAGGTCTGGAGCCTGGCAAGTTTTTCTTTTATGTGGAAGACAACGAGGCCAACAGACCGTCCTTCTTCTCCACAGCAGTGCTGAAGGCCCAGAAACAGAAATTTGAATGCGTCTGCGGGAAAGGAGAAGAGGAGATGGACTATTGGGGGGATGTTGTGCGTCCAAAGCGGAGAAGGAGGCCGAAGCATGTGGTGAAGTGCACGGAGTGTGGGACCTCGCAACACGCAGAGTGCGTGCACTATGACCTGAACGACCCTTTCCGAGGCGTCTACAAGTGTCCCCATTGTCATTCTGTGAGTACGATGCATAGGATATTGGAGAATGTCATTTGAATTTGTTGATTATCATTTCTACAAGTGTCTCCATTGTCATTCTGTGAGTATGATTCGTTGGATATTGGAGAATGTTATTTGAATTTGTTGATTATCATTTTGACTTTGGTGGGACATTTTTGTTTAGGGTTCTGAAAAGTGAGATGTTTTAACCGTACTTTAACTTATGACACTACAGTAAAACATGTATTGTATTTCCAGTTCCATAGTGGAGATAAAAAGTGCATGTTTTGCATGTCAGCAGTTTTGGGTGGGTGGGTAGGTTAAGAACTATTGTCCAGGACCTAAAATTCAAAATTTGTAGGGGCCTTTTAAGCCATATTAAGCCCTTAATAATGTGATTCGAGTTAAAAGGCCTTTTAAGTCCTTTGATTCAGAAAGTAGGTCCTTTTGAAATATCATCAGGTCCTTTTAAATGCTGAAAAGTGCTTTAAAGTCCTGTTGAATCAAGCAAAAGGGCATGACAGATTGAAATGGTACATCTCTGTCAATTCGTAGAAATCTGTGAAAAGAAACAAAAAATGAAACCCAGAAAACTAGTCAATCAAGGGAATTAACTCTTCCATGCTGATTACTTCTGTTCACTGCTTTATATCATGAGTCATCTGTAGGCCTAGGTACTTCGGCTGTGTGTCGGGAATTTTACCCTGAAGAGTTAACGTCAGCACTGACTCCTCTCCCCAAAAGTCCTTTGGATGAGGCTATAAACCTAGGTTCCTTGTGCAAACACATGCAGAACATCTTGCATACATGTTTAAAAAAAACAAAATCATTCCGCCTTTTGGAAGAGTAGGCCATTTCATGCCAGTAGGAACGGATGACAACATATTTTAAAAACACATGCACGCAGATGTCATGTTTAGACACCATCCCTGAAGTCGGAATGTGGCTACCTTAATTGTGGGTGAAAATGGACGAGTTTGCAAAATCTCTCCAATGGTGAACTCTGAAGCTCTAGCTGAGTAACAACAAAAAGTTGTAAACAAAACACAGGAGTTAAGACTTGAGTTGAGCTGATGTTTTGTTGAATGTGTTTTGAAATTTCAGAAATAGCAGCTCAGCAGTTTAGATTGGGAATCAACATTTCATGGTTGGTTGTTGTTGTTTTTTTGTAATATAAGAAACTTTTTGAGGACAGTATAATCTTTAAAAAGGTAAAAAGTGATGGGTGACCGTTTGCGTGCCTTGGCTACAGTACAGTTCACCCAGTTCACCCAGCTGTAAATGGGTATCTGCCCTCTTTAGGGTCAGGGAAGGTAAGGTAAAGCAGCGAGGGAGAGGAGATGGGCGCCGCCCTCAATATACTGGCCCTAGAGAAGCTGAGGTCTCTGATGCCTTGCTCCCCTACATCCACACAGGTTATGGGACACCTTTACTTTATCTTTTATAATCTTTAAATTGTGATTATTTTGTTGATATTTCTTCAGGAACAGTTCACTTTTTAACTTGTTTGTTTACTTCTTTCAAGTGCTTTTTTCTTTTTTTTTTTTTTGCTTGTGTATGGAGTGGGTTAATCATTCTCATAACTGTTATAATCTTGGACTGGTGCAGAAAGCAGAGCTGCTACCTTCGGGAGCCACGCTGATCATCTCCCCTTACAGCATCGCCCATCAGTGGATGGCGGAGATCCAGAAGCACATCCAGGAGAAAAGCCTCAAAGTGTTTGTGAGTCCAGGATTTGGTTCACCTTTGTTTTTTTTTTCTTTTTTTTTTTTTTTCGTGTTTTTTTTGGTGAGTTGACTGTTGACAAGGGTGCTTGTTGGAAGAGTTTCTTTGATTCATTGCTTGTTGATAGCGGATAATTTGTTGTTTGTTATTTTGTTAGTGTTTTTTTTTGTTGTTTTGTTGTTGGTTTGGGTTGTGGTAGGGTTTTTTGTTTTTGTTTTTGTTTTTTTTTGCTTTCTAAGGGAGATCTCTGTGTGTGTGTGTGTGTGTGTGTGTGTGTGTGTGTGTGTGTGTGTATGTATGTGCGAGCCGTGCACCTGTCATGCGTGCATGCACGTGTGCAGTGCCTTTCCCTAAAAGTTTATTGCTCTTTTTCCATCCCACCAAGTGTGTGTATGCGTGTGTGTGTGTGTGCGTGCGGCTATATGGAAATAGTGTCTCTGAATGTGTGTTGTTTTGGGGTTGGGGTTTTTCTTTTTTTTTTTTTTACATGAGTGGATGTTTATTTTTTGCAGGAGTACAAAGGAGTGAGATACCAGGGGTACATTCAGCCACAGTTTTTGGTCAGCCAGGACATTGTCATCACCACATACGAAACTCTTCGCAACGACTTGAACTACGCCAATGTGAAACCTACTAACAGTAAGCCTGTTTGTCTCAGAATGGTCACGCTCTTTTTTTGTTTCACATATATATTTCATGTCTGTCTGTAAGTTATTTTTCCTTTTGTTTCTTGTTTGTTTTTGGTTTTGATTTTTTAAAAAGATTTGTTGGTCCGTTTTCTTTTCAGGATGGACTGTTATTGAAGTGTATTGTAATGTTTGGGTTATTATCCAGCTGAGACTGACCACTTTGCTAGATACAAACTTTATGACCTCCCTTGCACCCTTTAATAGGATCCCCAAACTTAAGGCACAAAGATTCACTAGGTGCTTATTTTCTCTTCAATTTTTTTCAACATATATTCTATGCATATTTTCTTTATCTTTTTATCATCGTCTTTTGAGGGCAGCTTCAAAAGGCCACAGGAATATCAAATACTCCTTTGAATGCAGTTGACATTTTTAAATTCTGAAAAGTGTCTTGCTGTAAGGTACCACAGCAAGTGGTTCCTAATGAAAATGTTGGCCTCTTTTTCGATACTTTTCAAATTTGCCATTTTACGACATTTTCAGTTTTTATACCTGGTACAGGTTTTGTATCTGTTTATTTCAGGATTTCATGGTATATTCATATTTGTCTCTTTTTGTGTTTGTGTGTGTGCGTGCATGTGTGTGTGTGTGTGTGTGTGTTGTGTGTGTGTGCAGGTGATGATGGTCTTGTTCTGAGAAGAAACAAAAAGTTCATGGCCCATTCCACACCTTTGACCTCTGTGGAATGGTGGAGGGTCAGTTGCCTTTAAATGCTTTTCTTTTTTTTTCTTTGACTCGCTTTTTCTCCCCCAGCCCCTTCCCCCCCCCCTCCTCTCTCTCTCTCTCTCTCTCTCTCTCTCTCTCTCTTGTTTTAGCATTGCCACATATATCATGAAGTTTTATTTTGTTTTGCTTTGCACTTTTTTTATGTTAAAATCTTGTCCCTTATAACTTGCATAATTATAAGACTTATGTTAAAATCTTTCCCTATAACTTGTATAATTATAAGACTTGGTTTAAATCTTTTCCTTATAACTTGCATATGGCTTGTGTTAAAATCTTGTCCTTATAACTTGCATAATATCAGACTTGTGTTAAAATCTTGGCCCTTATAACTTGCATGATAAAGACTTGAGTTAAAGACTTGTCTTTATGACTTGCATGGTATAGACGTGTTAAATCTTGTCCCTTATAACTTGCATAAGACTGTGTGAAAACCTTGTCCCTTATAACTTGAATATAAGAGTTGTGTTAAAATCTTGTCCTTATAACTTGCATGATATAAGACTTGAGTTAAAGACTTGTCCTTTATAACTTGCTGGTATAAGACGTGTTAAAATCTTGTCCCTTATAATTGCATAAGACCTATGTTAAAAAACCTTGTCCTTATAACTTGAATATGAGTTGTGTTAAAATCTTGTCCCTTATAACTTGCAAGATATATACGTGAATATGATTGTGTTAAAATCTCATCCTTTATAACTGGAATATAGGAGTTGTGTTAAAAAATCTTGTCCCTTATAACTTTTATAATTATAAGACTTGTCTTCAAATTTTCCTGGAGATAACTCGTGTTCTGTGTTTTGTTTTCATTGTGCAGATTTGTCTGGATGAAGCCCAGATGGTGGAGTCAGGAACAACCAAGGTAATAATGGGTTACCTTTTTTTGTCTTCTGAAAAAAGGGAGAATGATGATGTGGTGATGATGGTGGTGTGGTGTGGTGCAGTGTGTGTGTGTGTGTGTGTGTGTGTGTGTGTGTGTGTGTGTGTGTGTGTGTGTTGTGTGCATTGTGTGTGTGTGTGTGTGTGTGTGTGAGAGAGAGAGAGAGAGAGTGTGTGTCTGTGTCTGTCTGTCTGTTTGTCTGTCTTTCTCTGTAGCTGTGTTGGTGCATGTGTCTCTGTTTTTATATGTACTCATATGTTGTTGTTTTTTCCCAGCATAATACCTGAGTACCTGGCCATATCAAAAACATTTGCTGTTTCCTTGTTCTGACTTCAGACAGCAGAAATGGCGTTGCGACTGAGCTGTGTGAACCGCTGGTGTGTGACGGGCACACCCTTGAACCAGAGCATCAAAGGTAGGTGAACGTCGCTAAATCATCTCCACACCAGTGAAAAGTTGTCTCTGATCTGATGAAAAGTTGTCTCTGATCTGATTTGGAAAAACAGTATTAAAATTCACCTTCTGTGATTTGTCAGTTCCATTGGCTAAACAAGGCAGAAATGTGAGAATGTCTCACATGTGCAGTCTTAAGTCTGTTGGCTAAATTAAAATTGTAAGAATCATATGTATTATGGTTTGTTTGGGGATTTTGGGGTTGTTGGAGTGTTTTTTTTTTGGGGGGGGGGTATAACCCTCTTTTTTATATTAAAAGGTAAAGGTGTCCCATAACCTAGGCGGTTGTAGGGAAGTGAGGCATCAGATACCTCAGCGTCTCTTGGGCCAGCATGTTGAGGGCGGCGCCCATCTCCTCTCCCTGGCAGCTTTATCTTCCCTGACCCTAAATAGGGCAGGTACCCATTTACAGCTGGGTGAAATGGGGGGACTGTGCTGAAGCCAAGGCACACAAACGGTCACCCATCCAACCGGTAACCATGCTCCACACTGCTTAACTTGGGGAAAGCAAGCGCTCTGATCACTTAGCTTTATTATGGTTTGTTATTCCAGATCTGTGTGGCTAATAAGCGAGTCAGGAATTGTGTGAGCTTATGAGGTGGACATGCGCGTGTGTGTGTGGGTTTGTGGCGGTCAGATCTGTACGGGCTGCTGGCGTTCATCGGCTATGACCCGTACTGTGTGGAGGAGTGGTGGACCCGCTGCCTGTACGAGCCCTACCTGCAGGGCATAAAGCAGCCCATGTTCCACGCCCTGGCCACAGTCATGTGGAGAAACTCCATGAAAGACGTCAAGGCCCAGGTATGCTTGCTTTGTCACCACGCTTGAAAGTTTTTGTGTGTGTGGATTTGTGTGTGCGGGGTGGGGGTGGGGGGGGGATGTGGTGGTGTAAGAGTGTGGGGGGTGTGTGTTGGTGGGTGGGTGTATGTGTGTGTGTGGCTGTGTGTGTGCATGTGTGTCTGCACATGTAATAAGGGAAGGGTAAGGGATATGTGTCTGTGTTTGTGTTTAGTAAGGGGAAGGTAAAGGATGTATGTGCATATGTGTGTGTGTGTTGTAGTAAGGGGAGGGTAAGGGATGTGTGTGTGGTGTGTGTGTGTGTGTGTGTGTGTGTGCGCGCGCGCGCCGTGGGGTGTGTGGTGTGTGTGTGTGTGTGTGTGTGTGTGGTGTGTGTGTGTAACAGGAAGGGTAAGGGATGTGTGTGTCTGTGTGTCAGAAAAAGCCTGAAGAGATCTGGTAACATCAATGAATATTGCGTGATCTTCATTTAGCAGTTACTGAGGTCAGGTGTGTTTCCTGTGTTTCAGCTACAACTGCCTGACAAATCTGAAGTGATCAAACATCTGAGTTTTTCTCCTGTGGAGGAGATCTTCTATCGCCGCCTCTTCCAGAACTGCTCTCAGGAAATATTCCAAGTGAGTATATGAGAGAGTGTGTGTGCAGTAGCTATTTTTTTTACTTCAGTGTTGTCTTGGTTTTCTATGGTATTTGTATAAAATATATATATACACAAAAAACGTATCTGGAAAAGTGTGATTGCTTGTCTGCAGACAGTGTGTGTGTGTGTGTGTGTGTGTGTGTGTGTGTGTGAGTGTGTGTTGTGTGTGTGTGTGTGTGTTGTACGTGTGTGTTTGTACGTGTGTGTCCATGCTTGCCTAACTGTTTGAGGGAATGTATAAGTGAATGAAAGTTTATATGTTTGTGCGTGGGTGTGTGTTTCAGGCGACCAATAGCCTGTCAGAAACACAGAAGTTGACAAAACTGAGGAAGCTGGACCATCATACTGTGAATAAGGTGAGTGTGCTGAGTGCATGTTTGCGTGAGTGTGTTAGGGGGGGTGGGGGTGGAGGGGGAGATATGGGCAGTTTTGATCCTGCCAGTCAGGCATGTTGTTTGTAGTCAAGTTTGTCAAGTTTTTCTTCCTGAGAAATTTGAAGTGATATCCACTAGTAATACCACAGAAATTGTGTGTGTGGGTGTGTGTGTGTGTATGTGTGTGTGTGTGTGTGTGTGTGTTTGTGTGTGTGTGTGTGTGTGTGTTGAGTTGTGTGTGTGTGTGTGTGTGGTGTGTATGTGTGTGCGTGCGTACATGGTATTTGCATGCCAGAAAGAGAGACAAAGTGTGTGACTGACTGTGTGTGAGTGCGTGCGTGTAGAAAAATGTTGTTTTCATTCCCTGGCTTGAGCTCTGAGGTTGACCAGTGGTGGGATTTTGCATATCGCAAGCATTTTCACCCACCATTAAGCCAGCTGCATTCCAACTTCAGGAATGATGTCTAAACACAACACCTGTGTGCTTGCACTTTAAAAAATTTTGTCATCCACTCCTACCAGTAGGAAATGGCCTCCTCTTCTGAAAGGTAGAATGGGTTTATAATATAAGCGTAAAATGTTCTCTGTGTGTTCATGTATGGGGCCTCAGTTTATAGTTTCATCAGGGGGGAGTGCAGTCAGTAATGATGTTGCGTCCAGGGGAAAATTCCCCAAAGCAGGTGCCTCTGTGGCGACTCAATCCCAGGCCATCAGATCATGAGTGCAATGCTCTAACCATTAGACTATCCCTCCCCCCACCCCCAATGTATAGAAATAAAAATTGGTGAGAAGAACAAACACTTTACATTAAGGGTTTCTAAAGGCATAGTCAAATGTTGAGTTTCATAGTCTCATAGTTTTTTTTTAATGTAAAATGTAAATGTAGTTATAGTCAACTATCAAGTCTTGATTGAACTATTACCCTCAGTTGAGCACATAAATATGCCATGAAGGAAAAACTTGGCTATAGCATCATTGTGTTGTTGTTGTTGTTCTCCAGCTTAACACTTTGGGGGTCACCCAGAATGTGCCCTCTGACTCACTAATCCCACCTGGGAATCACTGTGAGATTGAATTTGTACACTGAATGAGAAGTTTGCGTGTATGACTATTTTCAAGTACCTCGCCATATTGGCAGCCATACTCCGACTTCAGAGGAGCATCATTGTGTGATCAGGGTAACGTTGCTATGGTAGGGGTGTGGTTTGAAGCTCAGGGTAAGTCAGACAGACAGACAGACAGACAGATGGGGCTGTGTTGTGATTGCAGTACCTGACCCCCCTGAGAAAACTGAGACAAGCTTGCTGCCACCCTCAGGCTGTGTCGGGCTCCAACCTGTCCTTGAAAAGCAAGTGAGTGGGGATTGAGGGAAGGAGGGGGGGGGGGGGGGAACAGAGAGAGAGAGAGAGAGATGTTGACTGCAACATTAGGTTTGTTTTGTGAGACAAAGAGAGAGGGAGAAGCTTCAGACAAGTGAGAGACAAGAGAGAGAGAGAGAGAGACAGAGAAAGAGAGAGAGAGAGATGTTGACTGCAACATTAGGTGTGTTCTGTAAGACGAAGAGAGACAGAGAAGCTTCAGACAAGTGAACCACCATTGTAGACATCAGTGACCATTGTTTCACAGTGACTAGGTACATTCAGACTTCAGACAGGTAAACTCCCCTGTGGGGATGCTGGGGGCCTGTCAGTATAGATAGCATCCCCACCTTCCGAATATTCCGTGCAAGAAATTCCCTCTTTTCTATCCCTCTCTTTGTTTCTGCCATGTTCTTTTGTCTTCCTGTCACCTCTTTCTTGTCTATTTTCTGTTTTGGTCCAGTCTCCATTATTTATTTTTTATTTTATTCTATTTTATACTACTTTATGTTACATGTCACAGTAGATTTCTCTGCCTTTTTTTCCTAGATAGCAATTCTCTCCCACATCAAAGTCAGATGCGCTGGGCCTGACTTGTCAGGCGCTTAAAAGCAGCACAATGCATTTTTGCTCCTGTGACAGACAACAATATTTGCTGTGTGAGTGTTTGATGAAGGAAAATAGAGAGACTGTTAGACTACCATTGTACGCATCGGTGACCATCGTAAACTTAACAGTAACAAGACTTCCATTGCACACAGCAGTTACCATCATAACAAGACTACCATTGAACACAGCAATTACCATCATAACACAGTGACAGTTTACAAACTTCAGACCAGTACACTACCATGTTATACATCAGCAGCCATCACACCGCTGTCAAGTGACGCAGTGTTGTTGTAGTTGTTGAAGCTGTTGATTTTGTTACATTCAGCCTGCTGACCATGGAGGAGTTACTTCAGACTGGTACTCTACCATGTTATACATCAGCAGCCATCATACAGCTATGAGTGACTCAGTGTTGTTGTTGTTGTAGTTGTTGATGTTGATGATGTTGTTGTTCCGTTCAGCCTGCTGACCATGGAGGAGCTGTTGGAGAACCTGATCAAGAAGACGACGCTGGAGTGTGTGGAGAGCCACCGCAACATGGTGGCCTCCATGAACGCCCAGGCTGGAATCTTCCTCATTGAGGACCCACCCAGGGTGAGAGGCCTGCTTTCAGCAGTAGTGGTGGTGGTATCCGTCTTAATAATAGTAATAATAATGTATGGGATTTATTCAGTGCTGAATCTTGTAGAGTACACTAATCAAAAAGCATTTGGGAGATGGGGTTGGATGTTCTGTGACGATATTTGATTTTTTTTGTGTGTGGTTTTTTTGTACATGGTGTGTGGAATTACTCTGTATGTGTATATATATATATATATATATATATATATATATATATATATACATATATATATATATACATACATATATATATATATATATATATATATATATATATATATATATATATATATATATATATATATATACACACTAAGCAATGCAAAAAGCAGAAATATTTGCACACAAGTACACACATGTATACACATACACACACAACACATGCACACACACACACACACACACACACACACACACACAACACACACACACACACACACACACACACACACACACACACACACACACACACACACACACACACACAGAGAAAAAATTTCAGTGTGTTGACAATCTTCAGAGTACAATCAATCAATAACAATAGTCACACTTACAGAAGTTCCAATGTGTTGAAAAAAATACTGAGAAACTACTATGGAAAATATCAGTGTGTGGACAAATCTTCATTAATTAAAAAAAAGTCATCAAGTTTCAGTGTGTGTAAAAATTTTGAGAAATGACAATGGAAAATATCCGTGTGTGGACAAACCTTCATTGGTTAACCGTCTTGCATTCGTTCTCTCTGAACACAAACTGCTCCTAGATTTCGCATTCCATTATGAAATCAGGTCAGGCGCACATGCTTGCTCGCCTTTTCCTCCTTCTAAGTACATACCAGCAGCTATAATTACTTCCAGACTCTCAGCAGGGTTTCTACCTCTGGTCTGATAGAGCTTTGGCATGTGGTAGCAATTAGTGATGGTCACAGCATGATGGAAATCTGCTGTGTATATCCCAGTTCAGGATTTGGGGGGTGGGGGCAGCAATCATTCAGTCCTGGCAAATCCTCGTTCGGGACTAAGAGAGTTTTAAAAAAAATAGCCATAAAGTTTCAAAGTGTGTAAAAATACTGAGAAATAACAACAATGGAAAATATCAGTGAATGGACAAATCTTCCTTGATAACTAAATAGCCCTTAAGTTTCAGTGCGTGGATCATCTTCAGAGTATCCCTAACCACTGGTGTGTGTCTGTGTGTGTGTGTCTGTGTGTGTGTGTCTGTGTGTGTGTGTCTGTGTGTGTGTGTTTGTGTGTGTGTGAGAGTGTGTGTGTATGTGTGTGTGTGTGTGTGTGTGTGTGTGTGTGTGTGTGTGTGTGTGTGTGTGTGTGTGTTTGTGTGTGCATGTGTTATGTGTGTGTGTGTAAGTGTGTGTGTGTGTGTAAGTAAGTGTGTCTGTATCTGTGTGCGTGTGTCTGTGTTCGTGTGTTTGTGTGTGCATGTGTTTTTGTGTGTGTGTGTGTGTGTGTGTGTGTGTCTGTCTGTCTGTCTGTCTGTCTGCATGTGTTGTGTATTTGTCTTGTCTGTGTGCGTGTGTTTGTGTGTGCATGTGTTGTGTGTGCGCGTGCGAGCATGTGTGCATGCGTCTGTGTGTGTGTGCACGCGTGCGCATGCATGCTTGCATGTGTCTGTGCATGCAGGTGGTAGAGGCGGTGGGGATGTACCGGGCAGTGCTGCAGTCAGTGGAGGAGCATGAGCATCAGAAGCAGCTGAAGACGGACTCTCTGCCCCACATCCACGCCCTGCACAACCTGGCCCAGGTGCTGGCCTCCAACCCACCCGGGGTGGGCCACACCCTCCGCGATGACCACCTCACTGAACAGGTTTTGTGTTGCCCTTTCTTTGTGTTGTGTTGTGTTGTGTTTTTTTTCGATCCTGAAATGTGTGAAGATTGATGTGTTTGTGTGTGTGTGTGGGGGGGGGGGGAGGGGGGTGTGTGTGTTTGTGGTGTGTTTGTGTGTGTGTTGTTGTGTGTGTGTGTGGGTGCTTTCTTCAATTTAATGTCTCTTCATTCATAGTGATATTAGATGAGTGTTTGTGTGTGTGTTGGGGGGGGGGGGGTTCCCATATGCAACATGCATTCAGCACATGTAGAAGAACTCATGGCAGCTTAAGTTGTCTCATGCAACATTCTGTTTGCAAAAAAAAGTCGTCCACCGAAAGAAAATTAGATGTGTCACATACTGCATATGAACAATTTTGAAAACACAGAAAATTACTGTTGAAACACTGAAGTGAGTAGTATGAGGTTACACAGGTCTGCTTTTATTTAAACTACGTTAGTTGGACGGGATAGCTCAGTGGTCAGAGCACTCACTCTCTCCCCAAGCTAAGGTTAAGCAGTATTGAGCATGGTTGCCTTGTGGACGGGTGACTGTTTGCGTGCCTTGGCTTCAGTACAGTCCTCCAGTTCAGCCAGCTGTAAATGGGTACCTGCCCTCTTTAGGGTCAGGGAAGATAAAACAGCGAGGGAGAGGAGATGGGCGCCGCCTTCAATATGCTGGCCCCTAGAGAAGCTGAGGTCTCTAATGCCTCGCTCGCTAACAGCCGCGTAGGTTATGGTAACACCTCCACCTCCTTTTTTTTTTTGTAGTTGAAAATGACACTGAACAACTGTCCGTGCGGTAAATCCTGTGTTTGTGTTGTTTGAGAAGTGAAGGCTGCATCAGTGCTGACTCGCCATGTTGTGTTGTGTGTGTGTGAGTGTGTGGATGCGTGGGCATACTGGTGCGCACAGGAATGTTTGAAAATTTATTTGTATGAGTTTATGACTGGCTGAGGTATTGCTGATTTGTGAGTGCTTTTTATATTGTGATGGATGCGAGCTGATGTTTGAATACTATGTTGTGGTATTTTTTGCGATATTATGTTTGCATGTTTACTGTTTTTATGTGTGGCTCGTATGGATGCGAGGTGATGTTTGAATACCATGTTGTGGTATTTTTTGGTGACATTATGTTTTGCATGTTTACTTGTTTTTATGTGTGGGCTCGTAACCCGCGTGAATTTCTCTGTTTTTGAGAAAATAAAATATTGGAATTTGGACTTTGAATTTGGTGCTCACAGCTGTCAGTTTTCCCCACTTTCAGCTCCTCTCAGCTGCTAATCATCCCATCCCAGCCCAGCCCAGCTGGTGCTATTTATAGCACCTATTTATAGTCCTTCAGATGAGACTTTAAACCGAGGCCCCATGTGCGAACGCACGCAGAACATCTTGCACACACGTTAAATCCTGTTCCGCTTTTTGTAAGAGTAGGCCATCGTGTGCCAGTAGGAACAGATATTTACAAAACTGCATACACATGGGGACTGGATGTAAAAAAAGCACAAGAGTGCTTATTCCATTATCCTCGATATAAAAGAATAAATAAATAAATAAATAAATAAATATAGCAGGAGCTGACCACACATGGACCAGGTAAAAGGAAGGAGCGCCCTAAATTTAGCACTCTTGACTACTAGGCCTTACTACTGAGTGATGTTGGATCTGTGCACTGTGTGTTGTGTTGTGTTGTGCAGTGTGAGGAGCTGAAGGTGCAGTACCGACAGAGGGCCAGCAACCTGGTGTCTGCCTGCAGGGAACAGCTGCTGCCCCTCAGCCACACCGTGGACGACCTCACCAAGCAGGTGGGTGTGTGTTGTCTTCTGGTGGTAGTGAACGGGACGGGGATATATCCTAGTGGTCAGAACATGGCGCTGGCAATTTGAAGACCCAGGTTCGATTCCCGGTCATTTCCATCCGGAAATAAAATCTTGACTTGACTTGACTTCACACACACGCATGCACGCACATACACACGCACGCACGCACACACACACACACACACACACACACACACACACACACACACACACACACACACACACACACACACACACACACACACACACTTACACACACACACACTCTCTCTCTCTCTCTCTCTCTCTCTCTCTCTCTCTCTCTCTCTCTTCTCTCTCTCTCTCTCTCTCTCTCTCTCTCTCCACACACACACACACACACTACAAAGCATGATCTACACACACTCACTGATAGCAAGCACTGACGGTGATGTAAATTTTATCACTGCCGCAGCTGGGGTCTGAGATCCACTGGTACCAGTCGGTGCTGCAGTTTGCTGTGGTGTCTGGTGCTGAAGGGGTTCTGGTGCAGAGAGTGAAGGCAGTCCTGTCAGACCTGGCGGGGGGTGGGGTCTCCAACAAGAGGTAAGTAATGCAGGAGGCCTCCGTCCACTCTTTGGGTCATTGGGTCTCTCTCACTCTATATAGTCTTTTAACTTTTCCTTTGTGTCATTGGGTCACTCTCACTCTATAGTCTTTTAACTTTTCCTTCGTGTCATTGGGTCTCTCTCACTCTATACTCTTTTAACCTTTTCCTTTGGGTTCGTTTTTTTTTGTTTGTTTTTTGGCCTGAATTTTAAAGTCTTTTTTTTTTTTAATTGTCTTTTTGTGCTTTGGGGACTCATACAAGAAGTTTGTAAAAGAAATATAAAAGAATAAAAGTAAGCGCTTCGATTTATTTGCTTTACAAGATTTAGCGCTATATAAATTCCATATATCATCACCATCATCATCATCATTTCATTGTCTGTGGTTTGACACTCTTTTTTTTTTCTTCTTGTTGTTATTCTAGAAATCTTGTGAGTTTTTTGGGGTTCTTTTTTTTATTTTTAGTTAGCTTGATAGTGGCCCTACCCCTTTTTTAGCTTTTTCTGTCTGCCATGTTTTTGAAAGCGAATGTAGTCGGTTTTAATGCTTCATGCTTGGAAATCTGGACTTAGTTACCCAATTAGCAAACTTGTGTGGCATACCTACCTTTTGATGTTGGAAGCTGTTTAAAACTCTAGTCTTTAAAAAGCAATTATTGTTACAGTCCTGGAATGTTTCTCACTTTCAAAACTTTGAGTTTTTAGTAACAATTATTGTAACATTATGAATACATGTGTACCTCTCCAGTTCGTGTTGGTCCTCTGAAATGATAACTGCACGAAAGCAGTTTTGTTGATATCCATGCCTTGTAAGACCTAAACGATCTGACAAGCAAATATATTCTGTATGTGGTACCAGCAAATATTGTCATAATGATCTTTGGTGGGTTTAAAAAATTTTTTTTTAGTTGCATATAGCCATTGTTCCAGTGAGGCGTCCTTGCTTTCTCACGCAAGAGTGAAGGATGGCGTAGTCCAGTTTTTTTGTTGTTGTTGTCATTGTCATGTTCATTCTGCCGTTTTTGTTCCTCTGATAATAACAGGTTGAACAGAAGGTGTGTATGTAGATTTTCTTATGAGTGTATACAGAGATGTATTGCTGGGGGGGGGGGGGGGGAGGGGTTTCCTATTTTTTCATGTCCTTTTTTTTTCCGGGAATTTAGATTGTGTGTGTGTGTGAGTGTATGCTTGCATGGGCACACAGTTCATCTAAGAGTGAAAATGTCTTTGAGGCTCATGACAGAGTATTTTTATTGTATTTTCTTATTAATTTTGAAACCTTAACAAACTTCAGACGAATCGATACATGAATCCCACAGCAGACAAAAGTGTGAAGCAGTGTGTTGTAGCCAAGTGTACGGATGAACAGTGTAGTGGGGGTCTGCAGCATGGTGTGACGATTCAAAGTGATGTAATCTGTATGTACTGATGATCACAGGATAAGGACTGGTGTATCTTTTATGACGATGATTTGCATGATGGTTTATGACTCCCTTTCCTTTTTTATTGTACTTTTTTTCTGTTATCTTTTTTGATTTATTCAGTTTGGTAGGGGGGGGTGGGGGGGGTGTTGGGTGGGGATCTGTAGAGTCATAATTGTATCATAATTCTTTTTTTTACCCTTTGAATCACTTTGCGCTGTTTTTTTCTAATCATTATTTGCATGTTTTTTTTTCTGTCTTCAGTTGTATTGTGATATTTCTAATCATAGTTGTTATCAAAATTATCTTTTTCCCCATTTTGAATCATTAACCTGAGAGTAGATTTTTTTGTTTTGCTTTGTTTTTGTTTGTGGTGGTTGTTTTGGTATTTTTTGGTTGTTTGTTTTTGCTGTTTGTCTTGGCTAGGTTCAGTTTGTCCAATGGTGGATTTTGTGTATAGTACTGTATCTTGCCCACTATAAAGAAAGCTGCTTTACAACTTCAGGGATGTATGCTGGGTATGTTCATGTTTTTCCATAACTCCCTGAATGCTGACATGAATTACAGGATCTTTAATGTGCATATTGATCTTCTGATGTGTATATACACAAAGGAATTAAGGCACTGGCAGGTCTGCACTTGAAGTTGACCTGGCAATGGTAAAAATCTCACACCTTATTCACCAGACACTGCGAGATCCGAACCCACGACTTTGTGGCCCATTGGATTGAAGTCGTCAGTCTTACCATTGTCTATAGTGTCTATTTGTTTGGGGTTTTGGGTAATCATCATTCTGTATGAACATGATTTTGTCCTTTTTCAATCATTCAGTTGTACATGGTTTTTTTTGATTCTCTCTTTCATCTCTCTCTCTCTCTCTCTCTCTCTCTCTCTCTCTCTCTTCTCTCTCTCTCTCTCTCTCTCTCTGCTTCTCCCCCTTTTCTTTCTCTCTTCATCCTCTCTTGCAAAAGGGAGTACTCTTATTCATTATCTCGATAAGAATAAATCATAATCAATCCTCCCTTTCTTCTCTCTCTCTTGAGGGAGTTATCAAAGTTTTCAGCAAAGATTGATTGACTGCCGTGGCAGCAATGGAGTGATCACATACAAACCAGTGAAAGATATCAAGTGTATTGACAATTCATAAGTTCACACGATGTCAGACCTTATCTAAAGCATGCAAAAGGATATACATTTGAAAAGAATTATGTCTAGTTTAGACTCTGGTGTATCTGACATAAATCTTCATAAGTTTAGATACATAACATGATGTTGATGACCTCTGGTTGCTAGCCCTTTATGTAAGCAAGCAGTGGAAGATGGATGACTGTCCCATCTTTTGAATTTTTGCTGCCCATAACACAACAACAACACACACCACACACCATAATGACAAAAACAAACCCATCCATGATTGTGGTTTGACCTGCAGATTCCGGGACGTGGCAGGGCTGCAGTTCATCATCGTTCAGGACATGACGGAGCTGCTGGGGTGCCGGCAGCCCCTGCTGAAGCTGATGAAGACGCTGGGCAGCTGGACCTCCACCATGCAGGCCATCCACTGCTGCATCAGACCCCCCTCTGGGCAGCCTCAGAGAACGTGAGTGCTCACTGCAGGCAGAGCTTTGCCTCGGCCACAGCTCAGAGGTTCACCAGTGCTCAGATTTTTACATTCTCTTGCCATCAGTTCAAAGTGGTATAAAAAAAAAATTTTAATGAAAAATAAAAATGTGACACTCCACCATGGGATGAGTCACTTTGCTCCTAACCCACTTCTCCGCTAGGAGCTGGTGGAGATTAGGTTTGCAATTTTGGGATTTTGAATGATTGTAAAACAATAGCCATTATTCTACCTTGTGCTGAAATATCAAGGTTTAAGTTTGTTTCATTTTGCTGTAAATTGTGTTTAAAAATCCCCAAGCCCTCATTTGACCACCTATTACGATGATGAACTTGTTAATTAACAAACAAAAACCCAAATAAAGTTAGTTTCTCATTTTGTCTTTTCCCATAGTCTTATCATTTCAATTTCCAATAGTCTTATCATTTCAATTTGTAATAACTGTTCATAGAATTGTCCGATTTTCAATCTGTTCTTTTTTTTGTTTTGAATAGTTCTTTTCTAGCAGTTTACTAACATGCCAATATCTAAAAAATTGACCTCCAGTGCAATGTGACTCATTATGTGATGGAGCGTCACAAATAAGATTTGAGTATGCGACCATTTGCCCACCATTAAAATAGCTGTGTTCAGACTTCAGAGACAATATCTAAACATGACTCCAGTATGCATGCGTTGTCTTTAAAATGTTGTTGTCGATTCCCACATGCATGCAATAGATTACTCTTCTGAAAGGCAGGACAGGTTTTAACGCGTGCACAAGATGTTTTGCCCGCATTCTCACATTGAACCACAGTTTATAGTCTCATCTGAAGCACTTCTAGAGGATTGGAGTTGGTACTGATGTTAACTCCGCCAAAGTCAGACGCACTGGGCCTAACTTTTTAGGTATTAACAGCAGTGCAGCACATTTTCACTCATATATAATATATATATATATATATATATATATATATATATATTATATATATATATATATATATATATATATATAAATGAGACAACAATAGTTGCTGTCTGAGCGTTTGATAAAGAAGAAGGTGAATGATATTGGAGTTGCAGAAATGGAGTAATGTGTTAGCCGTGTCATGAGCTTTGTGGTCAGTGGGGCTATAAACAACATGAAATGAAATGAAATGCACAACAATAATAATGGTGAGTCTCAGAGTTGAATGGGAAAACAGCAGAAGAAGCAGCAGCAGCTAGGTGGGATGTGATGTGTTGAGTTGTGGATGGGTGTATTTGATGGCTGTGTGTGGTGTTGCAGGTGTCCATACTGTGTCCTGGAGAAGAAGTTTCTGGAATGGGAACAGCGGCTGTTTTCTGTGGTGGTCTCCACAAGGTGAGCAGTGGTTTGCCATCGTCTGTCAGCCATTTGGAAAATAACAAAAGCAGAAAAAGATTGATTTGTTTTGTTGAAATTGCTGTTCTGATTGATTTTTGTGGGGGTATTTTTCATTGGATGCTGGTAATTTTGTCTTCTTTTTTTTTTTTGGGGGGGAGGAGGTATGTGGAGGCTGTTGATTGGAGGATGAGTGTGTGTGTCAGTATCTGTCTCTGTCTGTCTGTCTGTCTGTCTGTCTGTCTGTCTGTGTCTTTGTGTGTGTAAGTTTTAAGTGAGGTTTTATGTAATGCACTTGTGTAAATATGTTCTCTACTTGCAAATGTGCATGTGCACTCATACATGTATACATGTGTGTACAACACTTACACAGGCAGTCACTGGCATGTGTGCACATGTGCACACACACAACACCATACACAACACATTCACCACACACACACACAACACACACCACAACACACACACACACACACACACACACACACACACACACACACACACACACACACACACACACACACCACACACACAACCACACCACACAACCCCACACCACCCACACTCACTCCCCACCCCCCCCCCCCCCCCCCCCCCCCCCACACACACACACAACGCCCTGACGCTCTCTCTGCCTATCCTTAACCACCACCACCCCCCCTGATGTGCAGGGTGCAGGCAGGGATGGACAATAACCTGTACCGTGGGGGCAGCTGGCAGAACAGCATGCTGGAGAACATCCTCAGAAACCTGCACTCCTTTGCCAAAAGCCACCTCCGTGAGTACCTCTGCTGTGCTGCTGCTGCTTTTGCTTTACCTCACAGGAGAGGAGATAGGACAGGATAGGGGGGGACTGGGGAAGCCTCTGTCACATGTTGACAGTGCCAAATTTTGTGATATAATGATTTAAAACTAAAAGTTTGTTTATTTTCAGTTGTGTGTGTGTGTGTGTGAGGTGGTCCAGTTTTTGTTTGGTTTGTTGGTTTTAGGGTTGTTGTTTTTTTTTAGGTGGTGGTTGTTGTTTTTTTGGGGGGTGATGGTCTCTTGTGGGGATGCAGGGGTCCTTGTCAGTATAAATAGCATCCCCACCTTCTGGTAAATCTGTGTTGACTCCCTCTTTTCTATCCCTCTCTTTGTTTCTGCCTTGTCCCTTTTCTTCGTGTCACCGCCTTCCTGTCTGTTTTCTGCCTTCTTGGTCTATTCTCTTGCCCCTTTCCTGAAAGATTGAAAAGGTAACAGTTCTCTTTCTCTTTGTTTTTTTTTGTTGCTTTGGGTTTTTTTTTAGGTTTTAATGAGTTTTTTTGTAGGTTTTTCTGGTTCCTGGAGTTAATATCAATTGTTATTTCATACCTTTGCTATTTCTCTGGATGAGACTTTGAAACCGAAGTCCCATTTCTGAACATTTGCAAAAGATGATGAGCATATTTTTTTGTTGTTTGTTTTGATGTAAAATGTGTTATGTGTGCCAGCTCTGTTATATGATGTCCTCTGCTTTCAACTTTTTTTTTTTTCCTGTAAAATAGTGAATTACATTCATATTTTCAATCAGGGAACGAACTAGTGCAGTTGTGTTTGAATGAACAAATGGCAGGTGTGTGTGTGTGTTGTTGTGTGTGTGTGTGTGTGTGTGTGTGTGTGTGTGTGTGTGTTGTTAGTGTTGTGTGTGTAGTGATGTGTGTTGTTGTGTGTGTGTGTGTGTGTGTGTGTGTGTGTGTGGTGTGTGCCTGCGTGTGTGCCTGCGTGTGTGCCTGCTGCCTGCGCACATGCACATGTTATGTGTGGCCCTGTGGTGTGTGTAAATCATAATTTTTTGTTTTTATGCTGCAGTGGACGAAAATACGCTGAAAAACGCTGCCATGTTGATGAGCCTGTTTGATGCCTGGAAAAAGGAATTCAAGGTATGCATGTCATCATTTTTCATGCCTTTTGTTTCACTGTCTGTCTAGTCAGTAAAGGACTTTCCTTGATGTATGTCTGACCCATCCAACCTTTGTTGTTGTCCAACTCAGCTACTGTGAGTTTTCTCCTGTCTTTGGGTGAGAGAGTAGTTTGATATTCTGGGTAAGGGGGCAGTGTAGCGTCTGTTTTATCGTGTTTTGATTATCAGTTATTGTTGTTGTTGCACTCATCATTGCTCGTCTGACATAATTCAGACTAATAGAATGAACTGAACTGAGCTCTGTGTGTGTGTGTGGGTGTTGTGTGTGTTATGTTGTGTGTGTTATGTGGTGTGTGTGTGTGTATGTACATATGTGTGTGTGTGTATATATATATCTATGTGTGTCCGTGCGTGCATGCGCGCATGCATGTTTTTACAGCAACTGCGGAACCTGTGGGCCTTGATGAAGGAGGAGGCGGGTCTGCAGACGAACTGGAGATGGCGGTGACGCGCATGAGACTGGCCCAGCCTGAGGAAGAGTTTCTGGAGCAGAGAGACAAGAACATCTGTGACAGAGCAGAGGTAGGCTGGGTCTGCCCTGAGGGAATCTCTGCTATACAGCACGCCAAAGTCGTGACAGAGCAGGGGTAGGCTGGGTCTGCCCTGAGGCATCCCTGCTATCACTCACTCACTCACTCAGTCCCATGTCCCAAAGGACGTAGGGGGGACATGAGAGAAGACGCAACAGAGATCTTTTTCCATGCTTCAGGATCCTGTGTGGCTAGTAGGAGGTGTTTCAGGGGTTTGGGCGGTCCAGTCTTTGATGTTGTCAACCCATGATTTCTTTTGGCGGCCTCTTCATCTCTTGCCCTCGACTGTTCCTTGCAAGATGGTTTTTGCTAAGGTGTTGTTGTGTCTTGTGGTGTGACCAAACCACATCAGCTTTCTCCTCTTTATGGTGGAGTAGAGGTAGGCTGGGTCTGCCCTGAGGCATCCCTGCTATACAGCACGCCAAAGTCGTGACAAGAGTGGAGGTAGGCTGGGTCTGCCCCATGGGGGGTCTCTGCTATACAGCACGCCAAAGTCAGATGTGCTGGGCCTGATTTGTCAGGGATTTAAGGGCTGAGCAATGCTTTTTTGCTTAGGTGACTAACAATAATTGCTGTCTGAATGTTTCGGTGATGAAGAAGAAGGTGTGGTATAGAGGAAATGCATGTGCCTAGAAAGTGAGAAGTGCGAGTTTGAGCCTACACTTTCTCCCCATCCACTTTACAACCGAGGTGGTCCGGGTGTTTGTCTTTTGGGTGAGATGTTAATCCAAGGTTCCCTGAGCAACATGCATTCACCGCATGTAAAAGAAACGACGGCAACAAGAAAGTTGTCCGTGGCCCAAAATTCTGTAGGAAAAAGTCACTCTAGGAAACAAAAACATATGCAGACAGGAAAAGAAAAATAAGGAAACAGATACACACACAGAAGAAATAAGAAACAGATCACACAAGACAGGAAAGAAAAATAAGGAAACAGATACACACACAAGGAAGAAAAATAAGGAAACAGATACACACACAGACAGGAAAAGAAAAATAAGGAAACGGATACACAACAGACAGAAAATAAGAACAATACACACACAGACAGGAATGAAATAAGAACAATACAAAAGAAGGAAATAAAATAAGGAAACAGATACACACACAGACAGGAAAAGAAGAATAATGGGCAACACTGCTCCTGTGACAGTCTACTCTCCCCAGGGAGAGCAGCCCAACTTTTCACACGTAGAAGTCTGCTGTGAGGTAAAGTGGTATTCAGTTCAGTTCAGTTCAGTTCAGTGCAGTACCATCTGTTGTGTCATGAAGGATAGTGAAGCTGTGAGTACAGTCCTCTAGAGGAATCAGTTGCCTGTAGATTGTTGACTGCTGTGGCATGGTTCAGAATGTTGGATATACTTGTAGGGCAGAAAAATACAGGAAAACCTTTTGGAAATTCATGTTATTTCTTTTCCAACAATCCAGAAAAGCTGCATGTGAATAACATTGTGCAATCATCCTTGAACTGTTAAAGCTGCCGGCACACTGTCGTTCCCCACTTTCAGCTCCTCTCAGCTGCTAACTAATCCATCCCATCCCAGCCCAGATGGGGCCAGCTGGTGCTAATTAAGTAGCAACTGACCACACTTGAACTAGGTAAAAGGAAAGGGCGCGCTAAATGTAGCACTCTTGACTGAGTGATGTTGGATTTGTGCGCTGTGTAATGATGAAGTGTGGATTTATGAATTGTATTTTGTATTTGTATTTATTCTTTTATATCAAAGATAATGGAATAAGCACTCATGTACTTTTTTACATCCTGTCCCCTGTGTATGCAGTTTGGTCAATCTTGTCATCTGTTCCACTGGCACACAATGGCCTGCTATTACGAAAAGCGGAACAGGATTTAACATGTGTGCGAGGTGTTCTGTGTGTGCTTGCACATGGGGCCTCGGTTTACAGTCTCATCCGAAGGACTTTTGAGGCGAGTGGAGTCAGCTCTGATGTCAACTCCAGGGAAAAACCCCCTCAAACGGGAATCAAACTTGGGTCTTCAAATTGCCAGCGCAATGTTCTGACCACTAGGCTATCCCTGTTTTCAGCTGCCTGCCCTGCTGAGGAAGTTCACCTCTGACAAGAAGATCTATGAAGGGAGCTGAGGGTGAGGTGTGGACAGCTGGATTACCTGAGGAACCTGGCTAAAGGGGTGAGTGACAGTGACTCTCTGTACGCCTTCAGTCCATACAACATCTTGGGTAGTTTTGGGGTGTGTTCTTTTTTTTTGTTGTGAGAATATGTTTGGTTGAAAACGTTGTCTTCTCTCACAGAATAAATGACATGCATGAGAAACACAACAGAAGTTGTGTCGCAACAATGAGCTATATTGCGTTCAAGTACAACAGCGTTAACATGGCATCTGTAATGATCCCTATAATGAATGTATCATCGAACAAATGATATCATTCTGTTAACAGTAGGATAGGTTTGTTCTGCTTTTTTTCTAAAGTTACTTTTTCCTGGTAGAAATTTAATAATTCAATTTTGTGGTAAAGAATCTGCTAGCTAGATCTTAGTATGATTGAGCAGTTGTTGCTGCTAAAGAGAGATTTAGTTTGTAGAATGCAGGTGTGGAGCTGTTGGTACGACTAGGTGGAAAACAAGTTTTGGATAAGTGTTCATGAATGGCGATCTTGATCATTGCTGTTTGTTTCTGATTGCTGACTGCTTGCTTTGTGTTCTCAGAATCCTGGACAGTTTACAGATGGCATCAACCCTGAGGAGTGCCCGATCTGCAGGAGTCGTCTGGGCCGAAATGTGAGGACTTTTTTTTCTTTTTTTCTTTCTTTTTTTTATGCTGCCTCATCTTCTGTGACATTCCATCCTGCTATTTCCATGCCGCTCATCTCAATCTCCCCGCCACAGCCATACCCATATTTGCTATGTCTTATCCCCAGGGTTGGAAGTCCACAGGGAGCCCATCAGTATCAGGCCGCCATAGGGCCACCAGCCAGAGGGGTCCTGCACTGCTGCAGGTCACTTTGGTGGTGTTCAGTGGTGCCCGTTCTGAGCTAACATATGCAGGACACCACCTACTAAGCCCCCTACTAATGACAGTATTAGCTCTATCACGGTGCCAGACTGAGGGAGTTGGTCACCCAAAGTGGTGACCACCACAACGTTCCTCCAGCGACCGTCCCCCCCACAAACCTCCAACCGTAAAGGCAATGGCACAAACTCACCACAGGCACAGAAATGTATAAGTAAATTGAATCTGAGCTGACTATGTACAAGGGAGTGAGTTAACACCCTGGGGGTCACCCAGAATATGCACTCTTGACTCACTCATCCCACCTGGGAATCACTGTGAGACTGAAATTGCACACTGGATGAATAAGTTTGCGTGTATAATTGTTTTAAATTACCTAGCTACATAGACAGCCATATTCTAACTTCAGAGGAATTTTCCCTTTCGAACGTGAGTTTATGTGGTCAAAACCCTGACATGGTTTCATCTGCACAAACTGCAGGTGTTTAGGGTCAAAATCCTGACATCTGCACAAACTGCAGGTGTTTAGGGTCAAAATCCTGACATCTGCACAAACTGCAGGTGTTTAGGGTCAAAATCCTGACATCTGCACAAACTGCAGGTGTTTAGGGTCAAAATCCTGACATCTGCACAAACTTCAGGTGTTTAGGGTCAAAATCCTGACATCTGCACAAACTGCAGGTGTTTAGGGTCAAAATCCTGACATCTGCACAAACTGCAGGTGTTTAGGGTCAAAATCCTGACATCTGCACAAACTGCAGGTGTTTAGGGTCAAAATCCTGACATCTGCACAAACTCCAGGTGTTTAGGGTCAAAATCCTGACATCTGCACAAACTGCAGGTGTTTAGGGTCAAAATCCTGACATCTGCACAAACTGCAGGTGTTTAGGGTCAAAATCCTGACATCTGCACAAACTGCAGGTGTTTAGGGTCAAAATCCTGACATCTGCACAAACTCCAGGTGTTTAGGGTCAAAATCCTGACATCTGCACAAACTCCAGGTGATCAGGGTCAAAATCCTGACATCTGCACAAACTTCAGGTGTTTAGGGTCAAAATCCTGACATCTGCACAAACTGCAGGTGTTTAGGGTCAAAATCCTGACATCTGCACAAACTGCAGGTGTTTAGGGTCAAAATCCTGACATCTGCACAAACTGCAGGTGTTTAGGGTCAAAATCCTGACATCTGCACAAACTCCAGGTGTTTAGGGTCAAAATCCTGACATCTGCACAAACTCCAGGTGTTTAGGGTCAAAATCCTGACATCTGCACAAACTGCAGGTGTTTAGGGTCAAAATCCTGACATCTGCACAAACTCCAGGTGTTTAGGGTCAAAATCCTGACATCTGCACAAACTCCAGGTGTTTAGGGTCAAAATCCTGACATCTGCACAAACTCCAGGTGATCAGGGTCAAAATCCTGACATCTGCACAAACTCCAGGTGTTTAGGGTCAAAATCCTGACATCTGCACAAACTCCAGGTGTTTAGGGTCAAAATCCTGACATGGTTTCATCTGCACAAACTCCCAAGTGTTCAGAGGTGTTTATGGTTTTTAGTTGGTAAATAATGTGTTAAGGGGCGGTATAGCTGAGTGGTCAGAGCACTCACTTTCCCCAAGTCAAGTTAAGCAGCGTCGAGCGTGGTTACCAGTTGGATGGGTGACCGTTTGTGTGCCTTGGCTTTAGTACAGTCCCCCCCCAGTTCACCCAGCTGTAAATGGGTTACCTGCCCTCTTTAGGGTCAGGGAAGCAGGTAAAGCAGCGAGGGAGAGGAGATGGGCGCCACCCTCAAAATGCTGGCCCCTAGAGAAGCTGAGGTCTCTTTGACGCCTCACTCCCCTACGACCATGTAGGTTATGGCACACCTTTACCTTTACTATATAATGTGTTGGCTGTGTTCATGTGTGTGGTTGATGTGTGCAGTGGAGCGTGATGCGGTGTGGTCACTGCTGCTGCCTGACCTGCATCCAGGCGCTGATTGACCGCTGCCCCAAACACAACCGCACCCCCGACACGGCGGTCAGGTGCATGATCTGCCGCGAGAAGACCAAAGCCGGGGATATCTCCTACATCAGCACCTCGCGCTCCTCTGAGGATGGCTTTGTTAAGGTGCAGCAGTCGCTGTGTGTGTGTGTTGGGGAGGGGGGGGGGGGGCTGGGTGTGGGTGTGTGAGAGAGAGTGTGTGTGTGTGTGTGTGTGTGTATGGGTGTGAGTAGGTGATTAGGTGTGTGTGTGGGTGCTGTGTCTGTGTGTGTATGTGTGTGTGTGCACGCACAAGCATGCATACATGGTATGAATTGCAGTCTTATCAAGTGTGCTGTGTGGTTATCCTGACACTGTATGTCCCTGTGTAAAAATGAAACACAATGACTAGAGAAAATGGTGCTCACTGTATGTCCCTGTCTAAAATGAAACACAATACTAGAGAAATGGTGCTACACTGTATGTCCCTGTCTAAAAATGAAACACAATGACTAGAGAAAATGGTGCTACACTGTATGTCCCTGTCTAAAAATGAAACACAATGACTAGAGAAAATGTGCTACACTGTATGTCCCTGTCTAAAAATGAAACACAATAACTAGAGAAAATGATGCTACAGTGTATGTCCCTGTCTAAAAATGAAACACAATAACTAGAGAAAATGGTGCTACACTGTATGTCCCTGTCTAAAAATGAAACACAATAACTAGAGAAAATGGTGCTACACTGTATGTCCTTGTCTAAAAATGAAACACAATGACTAGAGAAAATGATGCTACACTGTATGTCCCTGTCTAAAAATGAAACACAATAACTAGAGAAAATGGTGCTACACTGTATGTCCTTGTCTAAAAATGGAAAACAGCGGAAAAAAGAAAATGATACTATCTATACTGCTTGCGTGTGAACAGGGAAGTCACTCCACCAAAGTGAAGGCCATTGTCCGGTGTCTCTTCAAAATACAGAGGGAGGACCCTGAAGCCAAGGCCTTGGTCTTTGCCACTGTGAGTACAGCTTGTAAACGTCGTGTTTTTTGTTCGCCAAGAGGATTGAAAGAAATAATAAGAAAATGTCACATGAAAATAATCAGAGAAGTTATAAAATTCTGATGTGGTTGCTGTGTAAAGATGTGGTTGCTGTGTATCTTATCTTAACTACTTTTAATCTGTGCTGTTTGACTATAGTATACATATATCTTCATTTTTTTTGTTAGTTTTTGTTGTTGAAAGAAATACGAATGTAGAGACATCAGTGTAAACTTTGATTGTGAGTTAAAGATGCTTTTTTTTTTGCTTTTTTTTGTGGGGTGGGGCATTTCATTCATGTTGCTTTTTGTTTGTCACTGTAAGAATAGTAATATAAGTTCTTCTTTTTTTTCTTTTACCGTGTGTTTATATAGTGTTACTGTGGAGGAAGCAGTCATAACAGTAATCTCAGCTGTGAAGTCAAGGTGCTTTATTACAAGTTGTCATGCTCTTCTGAAGTGATTATCTTTTGTGTGTATTTGTCAAATGGTCATAGTGTGATTTGAGTAATAATGATAAGTACACACATGCATGCACACACGCATGCGCTCATGCATGCACGCACACGTACACACACATACACACACACACACACACACACACACACACACACACACACACACACACACACACACACACACACACACACACACACACATGCGTTTAGATTTTAAGCACATGCATTTTTGTACATGCACACACACGCACACACACACACACACACACACACACACACACACACACACACACACACACACACACACACACACACACACACACACACACACACAATGTACTCAGACAGTGAAGAAACCAACCATACAGTGAAGATATTATCTTTTGGTTCCCTTCCTATCTAACTGACATGAACTGGTCATGTATACATTTATATACAATGTGTCTTTGTGTGTTGTGCACACAGTGGGTGGATGTGCTGAAGGTGATTGGCAAGGCCCTGGATGAAAACTTCATCAGCTACACTCAGCTCTATGACCATGGACATCACTATGAGGTAGGTGTACACTGGCAAGGCACACTTGAGTCTGCTTTCCCAGTCTTTCACAGCTCCCTCAGTGCAGAGTCAAATGTTGGCTGAAATTGACAAATGCAGACTGAGGTCTGTTGGTCATGCAAACAGAAACATACATACAAATCTGATGACAACAGTTCTCCAAGGCAAGGTTGAGGGAAGAAGGAAAAGAGGCAGACAACCAACATCCTGCATTTTATTTATTTTATTTTTTATACCACTTTATGTCACAGCAGATTTCTCTGTGTGAAATTAGGGCTGCTCTCCCTGGGGAGAGCACATCGCCACAAGTGCAGCCCCTACCCATTATTTTTTTATTTTTTTTTTTTACTCATGGATGGTGTCTAAACACACCTGTGTGCATGCTGAGTTTTTTTAATTTTGTGATCCGCTCGTACTGGCACATGATGGCCTGCTCTTCCAAAAGGCGGAACGGGGTTTTAACATGTGCGCAAGATGTTTTGCGTGCATTCGCTCACGGGGCCTCAGTTTATAGTCTCATCTGAATGACTTTGACATTCAGTTCAATTTTTTCGTCAAACTGGGAAGAAAGGGCGAGGCTGGGTACGAACCCAGAACTTCACGGTTGACTTGTTGGCAGGCGAACGTCTTAATCATCCTGCCACCTTCCTTCCTACCAACATCGCTGAGATCAGTGGTCTGGGAGGGTAACAGGAGATCATACAACTCAGCAGAGACAGACAGAGAGAGATGGTGAACCCTGGAGGCATTGTGTGGAATTCCTACTGACAACAGCAATTATGGCCTGTGCGGTCGGTGGGGCTATAAGCAACGTGATTGGATTGGATCGGACAACAGCAATGATGGGGACAGTTGAGTTGAGAGAGTTATAGATATTTCTGTGAACAAAAAGAAAAAACAAGTTCTCCAACCTCTCTTCTAGTATGATTTAAAACAAACAAAACAAGAAGTGATCATCATGAATACTGTGTTGTTTGTGTCAGAAAAACATCAACAAGTTCAGGATGGACAAGACGGTGCAGGTTCTGCTGCTGCCCTACAGCACGGGGTCGAAGGGGCTGAACCTGTTTGAGGCCAACCACGTCCTGCTGGTGGAGCCCACCTACAGCCCCTCAGAGGAGGCTCAGGCCATCGGCCGTGTTTACCGCATGGGGCAGACCAGGTGAGGGGGAGAGGCCTTTTATTTTATTTATTTTTTTTATTTTATTTAGTTTATTCTTTTGTATCGAGGATAATGGGATAAGCGCTCTTGTGCTTTTTTTGCTTTTTTTTTACATCCAGTCCCCGTGTGTATGCAGTTTTGTAAATGTCATCTGTTCCCGCCGGCACACGATGGCCTACTCTTACGAAAAAGCGGAACAGGATTTAACGTGTGCGCGAGATGTCCTGCCTGCGTTCGCGCACGGGGCCTTGGTTTATAGTCTCATTCGAAGGACTTTTTGGGGAGAGTGGAGTCAGCACTGATGTTAACTGCAGGAGAAAAATCTCCTCGACTGGAATCGAACTTGGGTTGTCAAATTGCCAGCGCAATGTTCTGACCACTAGGCTATCCAAAGGCCTTTGGGTTTTCTGCCACAGTCAGGAAGCAGCTTACATGTTCTGTTGTGGATTTGTTTTGTTTGTGGGTTTTCTTTTTTTTTGGGGGGGGGGTAGGGGAGGGAGGATATTTTGCCATTTGGATTTTAACATGTTTTGAATTGTGTTCCATTATTCTGCCGTTGCATTTCATTGTGTTGTTTTGTATAGATTTTGCTCTGCATTGTATCACTTCTTCTTTCTGTCTGGCAGATTTGTCGGCATGTCATTTCAGCTGTTCTCTGAGGAGAGTTTGCCTCTCACTTTGTGCCAACCCTCACACCCGCCTTCACAGGCACAAATATACATGCTTGCTTGCGTGCAAACACACACACGCACGCACGCACGCACACACACCACACACACACACACACACACACACACACACACACACACACACACACACACACACACACACACATTCATGTACACAACTTTTTTTTTTATCAGTATAGCTACATACTACACACTTTCCTGTTAGCAGTATAAAACATTAAAAAAGTCCTGTTTAATTTTTCCTCCTAGTCAAAAAAAAAAAAAAAAAATGCACCGAACAGTAACATAAAGACAGAAATTAATCACCCTATTTTTTTTTGGTTAATTCCCTCAGGCCAACCAAAATCTACCGCTTCCTGGTGAAGTCGACCATCGAGGAGCGCATACACTCCCTGATGGAGTCCACCTTGCGGCCCTCGGCTGACGCCAACGAAGCCAACAAAGACGCCATCACTCTGGCCCAGCTCATCTCCCTCTTCGAAGAAGACGACAACGACCACGACAACACAGACGCAGAAGAAGATGCGTTCGACAGCGACGCTGAAACGTCTCGGGAGGAGAAACGTGGACAGACCAGTACCTCACTGGATACAGGCCACTCAATCTCAGACCCTGCTGTTGCAGGGCCTAGTCATGTTCCTGACGAGGGTTCAGACTCCCTCGGGGTCGGTCCCCCCAGCAGCAGTGTGGGGGGTATGTCAGGACTGAAGCGTTTGTCCGGAGTTGAAGGTTCTCCTCCCCATGAAGGTGAGGCCTCTCCTCGCCCAGGACCCAGCCAGGCAGCTGACAGGAGGAGCAGCATTGAAGGGGCAGCAGCGTCTCGTCAAGAAATTGACTGTGTGTCAGGCACTGGTGTTTTCGGGGAGGGAGCGGGAGTGTTAGAATCCGTGCCCGGTCCTTCAGGGCACAGCAGTAGTGATGGTGTCTCTGAATGGGCGTCCGGCACTGGTGTTTTGGGGGAAGGAGTGAGAGTGCTAGAACCTGTGCCCGGTCCTTCAGGGCACAGCAGCAGTTGTGCCGTCTCTGAACGGGCGTTGGGCACTGGTGTTTCTGGGGAAGGAGCAGGAGTGCCAGAATCTGTGCCCGGTCCTTCAGGGCACAGCAGCAGTTCTGGCATCTCTAAACCAGCGTCCGGCACTGGTGTTTCGGGAGTGCCAGAATCGGTGCCCGGTCCTTCAGGTTTCAGCAGCAGCAGTTCTGGTGTCTCTGAATCCAGCTGGCTGTCTGGAGTCCTCCCACACACGGCGTCAGGAGCTGGAGAGAGTCCTGCTGCTGTAGGCCCCCAACACAGCAGGGGCCCTGGTGCCACAGTGTCTGGGGAGGTTACTGCGCCTGAAGGTGTTGCTGATGTCACAGCGCCTGAAGGTGTTGCTGATGTCACAGCGCCTGAAGGTGTTGCTGATGTCACAGCGCCTGAGGGTGTTGCTGATGTCACAGCGCCTGAAGGTGTTGCTGATGTCACAGCGCCTGAAGATGTTGCTGATGTCACAGCGCCTGAAGGTGTTGCCGATGTCACGGCGCCTGAAGATGTTGCTGATGTCACAAGACCAGGAGATGTTGCTGATGTCACAGGACGGGAGATATTGCTGATGTCACAGGATCAGGAGATGCTGCTGATGTCACAGGATCAGGGGATGTTAATGATGTCACAGGACTGGATGATGTCGATGCCACAGGATCAGGGGATGTTGCTGGTGTCACAGGATCAGGAGATGTTGCTGATGTCACAGGATCAGATGTTGCTGATGTCACAGGATCAGGGGATGTTGCTGATGTGACAGGATTGGGATATGTTGCTGATGTCACAGGATCGGGCGATGTTGCCGATGTCACAGGATCAGGCGATGTTGCCGATGTCGCAGGATCAGATGATGTTGCCGATGTCACAGGATTGGATGTTGCCGATGTCACAGGATCAGATGTTGCTGATGTCACAGGACATTGCTGATGTCACGAGACATGGCTGATGTCACGGGACATTGCTGATGTCACAGAATCAGGGGATGTTACTGATGTCACGGGATCTGAAGCTGTTAGTGATGTCACACAAGACCTGAAGACATTCCAGATACTTATTTTTAAATCTCAATGATGTTCCTTGAGTCACCGATTCAGACAATGTTTTAATGTGATGGGACCTGCAGAGTGATTAATTAGCTTCTCTAAAGGCCTACCTGTGAATGTTCACAGTTTGACAGGAGAACTTTTGACCTACATTCTGTCTGTCTGTCTGCCTGTCCCAGTGTCTGTCTGTCTGTCTCTGTCTCTGTCTCTGTCTCTGTCTCTCTCTCTCTCTCTCTCTCTCTCTCTCTCTCTCTCTGTGTTTCTTTTTTCGTATAGGCCTATACTCCTTGTTGCAAGTTTTGACTGAATTGTTTGGGTGACTACAATGCTTGCAGTCCAGAGTGTCTTGGTTTGAAGTCCAGTGTGGTCTCATGCGTCGTCAGGAAAATAGGATCACTCTTCAATATGACAGTGACACCTTGAAATATCTGTGTGTGTGTGTTTTTGCCACAATCTCAGTGTTCCTGTCTTCCTCCCCTGCATTAAGAGCCCCATACTGCTCGTTGTGAATTGTCCATGCAAAACACAGCTGTGGGAGTTAAGCTGCAGGAGGAATTAGTGTACAAAAAAAATCCTACGCTCCACACTGTGTTCTGTATATTATATATATGTAACTGCTGCTCTCTTTCTCCTCTGCTGATTCTAATGGCCAGTAAAACTTGATTCTTTTCAGGAAAATGGCGTATGATTTGTGATAATTTGTTAGGGAAAACGGTGTGTTGTTCGAAAACCTTATAAATCCATTTTTTTAATATAGGCAGCTTCGAACATCCACAGAGAAAAGCTGTTATGTTGAAGAATCGAGATTCTTGTGCCTAACACTGGTTACTTGTATTCACGTTTAAAACTGTGAGTGAAATCATGAATGCGCACTTGTTGAATAGCATCAAGGCACCCGATCGAGAGGATTTTCTCCTGGAGTTGGCATCAGTACTGACTCCACTCCATCGGAAGTCCTTCAGATGAAATGATAAACCAAAGTCCCATGTTCATGCATTTAAAACATCTTGTGCACATGTTAAAACCTGTTTTGCCTTTTAAAACAGTATGCCATTTTTCATGCCAGAAGGAACTGATGACAAAGTTTTAAAACTGCATGCACACTGGTGCCATGTTCAGACACGATCCCCAAAGTCAGAAAGCAGGAACCTTAATGGTGGGCCAACTGTCTCCTATGCAAAATGTCACCATTGGTGAACGAACCTTGGAGAAACAGCCAAGGAATGAGAAAGGGGGAAAACAGCATCACTAATTCTAGGCCCTGTGGTTTTCCTGTTAGTTAGGAATGCAGAAATAAGATCTCTTGTCTTGTCAATATGTATGAAAGTTGTGATTTTATTATGTTGGTCCAAATTGGACTCTTGTTGATGTCTGTACATAACTTTCGTCAACATTTTCTGTTTAATCTGAAATGGGTAAGGTGTTGTTTTTTTGTGGATATTTTACAGAATATGACCAGCACTAAACCAGTCTGAACTTTTGTTGTATTATATCAGTGTTAGTATTTCTACCAGGATCTTTATGTACACCAATGCATATATATGTATGGATCATTTGTACTGTTTTTTATAATTTGTATATGTATATATATTAATATATATATGAGATGAATTTACTTGTTCTGAATTGAATAAACAAGATGGGTTTTTCCATCAAAATATGATTCATTGATGAATTTTGCTCAAACAGACAAATGCTTGTATCTCTTGATCAACAATTGATGTTTGTGGCAATAAGTAGTCTGACTGACTGTGGCTGTATGACAAGGGGAATGTTGGGGCTTTTTTTGGAGGGGAGGGGGTTGTTCGTTTAGTTTTGTTTTTGTGGCTAGGGATTCAGACTCTTGTTAGCTACAAGATGTAGCTATAGCTCAGGTTAAATCTGTACTCTAAGCTTCTGTATAGCGGAAAAGACTGCATAGGGTGATATGTTGATGTCTGTGTCATGTCCATAGTGCACTATAGCAGTCTGTTCTGTAGTACTAGTGAAGAAAATCAGCTTTAACAACTGATTTCTTTTCTGCATATCCTCCTATCTGACCTAACCCCTATTCCTCTCCTTTCTTTCCTTCTAGTAGGGTTTTTTTTGTTTTGAGGTTAACAAATATTCCCACTTTCAGTAAAAAAAAACAACGTATATGTGGAGTTTTGAGAGTCCCTGTCATCAGAATGCTCCGACAGCCATCAAAGGACATTTTCTACATCCAACACCAAAACACCTAGCTGTCACATCATTCAACACCAGCTCTGGTTAAAAAACAAACAAACAAACTAAAGCTGTACATGCTTTTCCTCATCTTCTGCCTTTCTTTTCCATGCTGCACATAGTGCCTGGTTGATCGTCTCCTGTACTTTTAGATATGGATATACAGGAGGTCAGCCTGCCTGCTGGCTTCAGCCAACACTTTCCAGCTTCAGAGAAAATGCATAAGCAGTGTACATAGTCTGTGGCCCCTCTTGGTACATGGGGGATGCCAAGAAGTAGCTTGCTATTCCTAATTCCAACACTTTATTTTCTCAAAGATGGAGAACTTCACGCTTCAGCTATGTTATCATGCTGGTTGTCCTCGCATTCACCACAGCTTTTTGACCTAGGCCAAAAGCTGTGTCAGTTAGTGATGTCAGCTCATTGCCAAGGCCTACATTAAAATGTTGTGATGTTGTAAAATGTTGTGTTGAGATTGCCTTCAGCCATGACAAGCTCTTAACAGAACAACCTGCACACTCCTTCAAAGGAGAATAAATCCTCTGAAGTCGGAGTATGGCTGCCTATATGGCGAGGTACTTGAAAATAGTCATACACGCAAACTTCTCATTCAGTGTGCAATTTCAATCTCATGGGGATTCCCAGGTGGAATGAGTGAGTCAGAGTGCACATTCTGGGTGACCCCCCAGAGTGTTAAGCTGGGGAACAACAACAACAACAACAACCTCAGCTTGAGGCTGTGCCCACCCTCCCTGCCCCATGTCTTCGTCAGGACATTGCCCACATTAGGCTAAGGAACTTGGCATGGAAATGCAACTGCAGAGTTCACTCACTCCTATCCCAAGAGAGTGGGAGATTCTTTGCAGTGCGGGCACCCTTGTGTGCATTTCAAATGACCCACGAACACAGGAGAGTAAGCGTGGCAGCTGTACTGTGCATTACGTTCTTTGGGCCTTAGTTAATAACATGGTTAGGCAGCATTCTTGCAAAGAGCTTAATTAATTCAGCCAAAAACAGGGAAGTCTGAATGGAAAATGTTCTCGTGGAATGCACATCAAAGAAATGAAGAGATAGTAAGTTGTAGTTTGTGTGTGTCTTTTTTCTTGTAATGCTGGCCTAAGAGTGCCTGTCTTATTTGTGTGGTGGTGGTGTTTGTGTGGACACAGGATGTGGCAATACATACATTATAAACAGGCAAATGTCTGTATTTTGCAGGTTTTCCTTTTCTGTGATTTGTGTGCGTCTTCATGTTAATATCTATCCACTAAAAGTTGTATTGGACAGTCTTCTGTCTGTTTTGTGTTGTGCAGTGTGTGTGTGTGTGTGTGTGTGTGTGTGTGTGTGTGTATGTGTGTGTGTGTGTGTGTGTGTGTGTGTGTGTGTGTGTGTGTGTGTGTGTGTTTATCAATCTATATCTATCTGTATACACAATTACAGTGCCTAGGCAGAGCTGTGACCTCTGCAGGCTTTTAGTCTCCTCCTCTGATAAAGTGGGTCAGAAGCATTTCTTCATAACTGTCTTATTGTTCAGGTTTGGGTAAGCGTGTGTGTGTGTGTGTGTGTTGTGTGTGTGTGTGTGCGTATGTGTGCGTATGTAAGTGTGTGTAAGGTGTGTGTGTGTGTGTGTGTGTGTGTATGTAAGTGTGTGTAAGCGTGTGTGTGTGTGTGTAAGCATGTGTGTGTGTGTGTGTGTGTGTGTTTGTGTGTGTGTGTGTGTGTGTGCTGTACTTTTATTTAACTTTTACATCTCTGATATTGTATATGTGTACTTTTCATATGTGTGTGTGTGTGTGTGGTTAATATGTATATAATTCCAAATGTAAGTGTAAGATTTTCTCTCTGTTTTTTTCTCTTTATGGGATGATTAAAGCATCTTTTACTTGACCCCTCTCTCTCTCTCTCTCTCTCTCTCTCTCTCTCTCTCTCTCTCTCTCTCCTCTCTCTCTCTCTCTCTCTCCTCTCTCTCTCCTCTCTCTCTCTCTCTCTCTCTCTCTCTCTCTTCTCTCTCTCTCTCTCTCTCTCTCTCTCTCTCTCTCTCTTCTCTCTCTCTCTCTCTCTCTCTCTCTCTTCTCTCTCTCTCTCTTTAAAAAAGGTGTTTATATTCATGCCTAGCTCTGTCTGTCTGTCTGTCTGTCTGTCTGTCTGTCTGTCTGTCTGTCTGTCTCTCTCTCTCTCTCTCTCTCTCTCTCTCTCTCTCTCTCTCTCTCTCTCTCTCTGTGATATGTCCACAACTGAAGGTGATGGCATGCACCTGTATATACTTAGATACTCGTAACTTCTGCACAAACACACATCACATCACTAATCATTAATCAACTCAGTGTGTGCGGTACAGTTTCTTCATCTGAGCATGCGCCGTGTGTCTGACAGGACTGTACATAATCATATCCATGTTGGCTACTGTAGTAACATTTTTTTTCTCAAGTGTTGTGCTTAAACATGTGTGTAGTGTAGTGTAGTGAAGTGTAGTGTAGTGTAATGTAGTGTAGTGTGTATCTAACACCTAATTGCCTAGGATTTTTTTTTTTTATTGCTGCCTCATCTTCTGTGACGTTCCTATCCCTGCTGTTCCCACGCCTCTCGTTTCAATCTCCCCGCCACAGCCATACCCCAGGTTCGCTATGTCTCATCCTCAGGATCGGAAGTCCAGCCTAGGATATAATTATGTGTATATATATATATAGCCCATGCTGTGGTCCAGGCAGGGATGCTTCCCTTCCTGGCCCCTGTATCCCATTGTCACGAATGAATGAGAATGATGTGTGCAACGTGGCCAGACAAGCCAGAGACTGCTACAGCAGACATGGGTGGAGGTGGGGGGGGGGGGTGGAGCTGAAGTGATGTGGTTACATGTGTTACTGAATCAGTCCTTCAAAGGTCAGTCTTGAAAGGTACAGCCAGTTCATGGCAAGTAAAAAATAAAGCGGGCAAGAAAAAGAAATGGGCAGAAAATGTCACTGAATTGTCCTGCACAAGATTTTATGAGATCCAGGCATTGGCAGAGGATTGTCACATAATAATGGAAAGAGCAGGTGTTAAAGTCATCATCATCAGTATTGCCCCCCCCCCCCTTCCCCACCACCACCACACTGTTATGAGATTAGTGTAGTGTAGTTTGATTTACTTGTCTTGATGGAATGAAAATTTGATCTCTTTTTGTGTTTAGCTGTCTGTCAATTTGTATTTGTATGCACATATATATATATATATATATATATATATATATATATATATATATATATATATATATATATATGTGTGTGTGTGTGTGTGTGTGTGTGTGTGTGTGTGTGTGTGTGTGTGTGTGTGTGTGTGAGAGAGAGATCACTGATACACATTTCCAGCATGTTTAATATTGTTCTTCATTATCCGAACACCACCACTTAAAAGTAGCTTTTTTTATGTGCACAACCATAAAGATTCTGTATTCTATATAAACACTCCAGGACTGCAGGAAACAGAAAAACAAACCAATGGTGTTTTCTGGGCTATGGACCACTGGTTTTAAAAGCTGCGCCCAGTGAGTGGGGGGTGGGATAGAGGCAGGATACCCTAGAGGTTTAGACTGTTGCACTCTGGTGGCCCAAAATCGAGTCATCATCAAGGCACCATTTGGAGGGGATTTTCCCCCTGGAGTTGAATTCAGTACTGACTCTCCTCCCCGAAAGTCCTTCAGATGAGACTATAAACCAAGCTCCCACAAGCAAAAGCACACAGAACATCTTGCGAACAGGTTAAAAACCTGTTTTGCCTTTCAGAAAAACAGGACATTTTGTGCCGATAGGAACAATGACACAGTGTTAAAAATGCATGGACTTGGGTGTCGGGATTAGACATGATTCCTGAAGTCAGGATGTGGGTAAAAATGGTTACATACATGTACTGTGTCTGCAAAATCTCACCTTATGGTAAACCTCCAATCTCTACCTCAGGAACAAAACAAAACAAAAAAAGTGGTACCAGCGGGCCTTCAAGGCTTATGGATGATTTTGACTGTCAAAAGATGATTTTTCTTTGCATCCCCCCACCCCCCACCCCCACGTCTGTCATTAGCAGTGAGATCCATGTATTTCTGGCCCTAGCAGGAGACTATGGATGTAATGCATGCCTATGTTTTTTTCTGCTAGTTTTGCATGTAAATATACACATATGACACTTTATACTAAAAAACAAACAAACCAACAACAAAGTGGACAGTGATTTATAAGTTTTGTAAAGATTGTGAGTGACATGCATTTTTGTTGTTTTTTCACATGTTTCTTGATATTATCGTAATAATTTATATATGATTCAGTTGGGTTTTTGTGTGTGTGTGTGGTGAATGATGAGGGTTTGGCTGTTTTGGCCTTTTCCTGTTGTTTTTTTTTAGTTAGTTTGGTTTGATTTGGTTTGGTTTTTTGTTTGTTTGTTTTTTATATCCTTTTTATCGTTTAATGTGTTTGTCACCAGGGAATAGCTTTCTGACTCGCACATAACAGGACAGTATGTGCATCTTGTAATGTTATCTGTGATAAATGATGTAGAGTTTACATCATATTTTACACAATTTATATCAATGGAGTTGTCTGTGTGGGTGTTGGTGGGTTTTTTTTATTTTGTGGGTTTAAAAAAAAAAAAAATGTTTGGTTTCAGAAATGATACCATGGGGGAAAAAAGTGATGATCTTATTCTGTGAATGTGTGCCGAGCTTTTAATGTATCTTTTTAAGTAAGCTTGTGGAAACATGGATAAGACTTGTACTTGCCCGTGAAGAAGTGCATGTGTGGGTGTGGGTGTGTGCGCGCGCGCGTTCGTTTGCTCATTCCTTCATTCTTTCATCAGAGATCCGAGGTTCACCAATGGTGCAATTTTACGTATGTGACCGTTTTTATCCACCATCAAAGCACCTGCATTCTGACTTGGGAGATGTGTGCTTGTTTAAAAAATGCAAGCAAAGCAACAAAAGTGCCTGTATTTATGCACACCATGTGCCTAATTTTGATAAACTCATCACACACACACACACACACACACACACGCACGCACGCACGCACGCGCGCGCGCGCGCGCGCGCGCGCAGATGCGTAGCTGTCTCGTGCCTTTTTAAGATTGATTCCTATCAATTATGTGCCTGTCGGCGTTGTAAATTAATTAAAGTATTTTTTACTTGACTTCACACACACACACACACACACACACACATATATATTATATATACACACACACACAGTGTTCTCCTAGCCGCCGCTGTGGCCTAGTGGTTAGGGCGTTGTACTCGTAATCTAAAGGTTGCGGGTTCGATCCCAGCTATTCCGCTATGGCGTTGTGCCCTTGGAAAAGGCACTTTACGGCTATTTTCTCACCCCACCCAGGTGTAAAAGGGGTACCAACTTGTGTTGGGGGTTAACCCTGCGATAGACTGGCGTCCTATCCAGGGGGGAGTCTATGACTCTCAGTCGCTTAACGCCACAGAAACCGGGATAAGCACCGGCCTGATGAGCCTTATGGCTCGGGACAGACTTTAACTTTAACTTTAACAGTGTTCTCCACTGTAGATACAGAACAGAGTGACCTGCTTTAGACAAACAACATGTACGGTCATGTTACACTATCTCATCATACCCACCTTTCTCAACAACAAAAAAACTGCCTATGTTTCATTTGATAACGTGTCTCTATCTTTACCTGCCTATCACTTCAGGTGGGCGGACGACTATGAAACGTAGTTGTTGTTTTTTTAACTCATCAGTATTGTGAGAGCCGTTTCCGTCAGTTTATAAAAGAAGCTGTCATTGTCTGCACCTTGCTTCAGAGTGACCTGTGAATTTTTCGTTCTGAAAGACAAAGAGAGGTGAACACACACACACACACACACACACACACACACACACACACACACACACACACACACACACACACACACACACACACACTTTTTAAGTCGGCTGCTTCTTCCTACACGTAACAGACTTCTCTGTTCCTGAGTTGTCATTTTCAAAACTCATTTGGAAGCAGGTAAGATTAGCATGCTTTGTTTTGTGTGACTATCATCGATACTGCTACATGTATGTATAAAAAAAAAATCAGCTTTGTTTCTTCTTAGTTTAAAAATGATGATGATGATGATGATGAAGAGGAAGAAGATAGGGATGGTGATGATAACAATATTGGTGTTATTTAGGGATTGAGCGATGCTTCACTTTTAAAAGCAGGCCTAGTTTTACAAGATTATTCGTTTGAGTGTCGTTGATCCCAATTCTGCTTATCAATAAAGTCCTATCTCCTGTTTACAATAAAGTACCTTCGGTTTTTTTTCCCTGCAGAAACAAAATTTGGGTCACCATTCTTATCTGTCTGTCTTTCTAATAATGACGAGACTATTTTTCTAGGGAAAATTAATCTATTGTGATTCTTGGTCGTCATTTACGTTACATTTATTTCACAAGACTACATTACAATACTTACACTACAATGCATTGTATTACACTATATTAATGCTATTCTATTCTATTCTATTCTATACCAAGTCACGGAAGATTTGGCTGAACGCAAGCGCTTTGATTTGTTTTTGCAAGATTAGCGCTATATGAAATTCCTTTATTATTATTATTTATTATTTTTTGTTGTTTTATTATTTCTGCCTGAATATCGGGCTGCTAACCTCAGGGAGAGCGCTGTCGCCAGAAGAGCATCGCCACCCACTATGCTTTCTTTTCCTGTCTGCAACTGTATTTTATTTTCTTATCAGGGTGGCTTTTTTTTCCACAGAACTTTACCAGGACAACGATCAAGAATTTTCAAACAGAAATCGTGGAGGGATGAAATGATAGAAACAAAACACACACACATTGTATCACAAAACCATGACTTTGTGCCACAAATATCCCCTTCTCCGGGTTATTTGAAATCGGAAGTCGGTTGGCCACTACATGTATTGATGTTGATGATGGTAGTAGATCGGTGGTCTACAGGTAATGCGCAGTCTAGAAAGCCACACAAGTCGTGGGTTCGATCCCCAGTTTAACCCAAACTTTTCCCCTATATAGATATACTTCTCCTTTTTTTTTTTCTTTATTCTTTTATTTCGAGGATAATGGTATACGCATCGTGTGCTTTTTTGTTGTTGTTTTTTTTAATCTAGTCCTCATGTGTATGCAGTTTCGTAAATTTTGTCATCCGTCCCCTTGAGTGGTGGTCTGGGCGCTACCGCTGCAGTTAACATCAGTGCCGACTCCACTCTCCCCAAAAGTCCTTCGGATGATACTGTAAACCAAGGTCCCGTGCGCGAATGCACGCAGAACATCGTTGCGTACACGCTAAAACCCGTTCCGCTTTTCGGAAAAGTAGGCCAAAATGTACAAAACTGCAGCTGCATACACATGGGGACTGGATGTAAAAAAACAAAACAAAAAACAACCAAACGCAAGAGTGCTTATTTCGTTATCCTCGAAATAAAAGAATAAAATGAAATAAATTTAAAAGATCTCTAGTGATTTGTATTCCGAATATCTCTGCTGCTAACTTGCTCGGTTTTATGTCTAGAGATGTTTACGAACATTTCTGCTGCTTACTTGTTCGGTTTTCTTTTTTATATTATTTTTTTTAAGGATTACTTTTTGATTAATGTGTAAAGCACTTCTGTCATTACTCCTGCCTCTTGCATTCTCCCCTTCTCAGTTAAGGGTGCAGTAGTTTCAGTGTTTCTACCCCTGCTCATCTGCTATCTGTTGTGGTGTCCTGGGATTCTTCTTCTTTTTTTTCTTCTTTGTCTTCTTCTTTTCTTCTTCTTCTTCTTCTTCTTCTTTTCTTCTTCTCTCTCTCTCCTTCCTCTCACACCAATTTCTTCTTCTTCTTTCTTCTTCTTCATCTTCTCGTCTTCTTCGTCTTCTCGCTCCTTCTCTCTTTCTTCTCTCTTCCTTCTGCCCCTCCCCCTCCTCGTCGCATGGTATTCTTTCATCTTTTCTTCTGTCTGAAACATCACATCTCTATACTGGATTCCCTCCTTTTTATTATGTTAAGTGCATTTTAAAATTTTAAAAGAAGGGCGGGGGCACGGAGAAAGGACAAAGGCAAGAACAGAAAGGAAAAAGAGGGAATTCCTAGCTCAGAATTTTCAGAAGGTGGGATGTTATTATACTGACAGCCCCCAGTATTCCAACAGGGAGTGGGGTGGGGGTGGGAGGTTTTAAAAAAAAAAATCCCGGGTATGACTTTTAAGCCAGCTATTTCCCTTTCTTGGCTCTTCTCCTGTTTTATATATAGATCTGACTGGTAACACAATCATACTGGGTTCCTCTATGGCGGAAAATATTCATGAGTAACTGAAAGCAGGAAACATAGACCATACAGGTAAACTCGTGTGTGGGAGGGGAAGGGGGCCGTGAGTGTATTGCAGTGTTTGTGGGTGTGTGGGTGGGTGTGTGTTGTGTTGGCGGAGGGGGGTGGGGTCTGATATGTGTGGTATGTGTGTGTGTGTGTGTGTGTGGTCTGTGATCTGTCGTGCACGTGCGCAGAGCACACACACACACACACACACACACACACACACACACACACACACACCAAATGTAATTTATCGTCCGCAAACACAACTAGGCCTACTTTCAAACACAATTTTACCACTATCAACGACAATACTATCACAACTACAATCATTCCTCGTACTACTACTACACCGATACCTCTAAAAAGGTAAAGGTAAAAGTGTCCCATAACCTAGGCGGTCGTAGGGAGCGAGGTCAGAGACCTCAGCTTCTCTAGGGGCCAGCATTTGAGGTGGTGCCCATCTCCTCTCCCTCACTGATTTACCTTCCCTGACCCTTAAAAGGGCAGGTAGTAACCCATTTACAGCTGGGTGAACTAGGGGGTGGGGGGGGGGGAACTGTACTGAAGCCAAGGTGCGCAAACAGTCACCCATCCACTTAGTAACCACGCTCGACGCTGCTTAGTTAACTTGATTTGTAGGGGGAAAAAGCGAGCGCTCTGACCACTGAAGCTATATCCCCGCACCCCATTCGGTCCTCTACTTCTCGTTTTATCCCCCTCTCTTTTCTGTCAGTCAGCAAGCAGATCGGGCACAGGGCACACAGTATGGGGCACAGGCACGGGCACGGGCACGGGCACGGGCACCACCACGGCGGGGACAGATTCCGCTTCCTGGGCATCAACTCCTACTACTCGGGCAGCACGGTGGTGGTGATGACGCTGGCAGGCGTGGCCCTGGGCTTCTACCTGGGCTTCAAACTCCGGGACAGCATTCGCCCGACGAGGCGACAAGAAGCAACCCTGACTAACTCTGTTGCAGTATTAGTCTGCTGGGAAAAAAAAAAAGCATTAGTCTGCTGCCGTCCTGTCTATCTGTAGAAACATCAGTTGTTGTTTTTTGCTACTGCTGTTTGCGGGAGGGTGATTGTTGTAAAACTTGTGCTAAAAAGGTGTATAACGTTTGTTAATTAGTGAGGATGATGTCAACAATGTTTATAGGGTGATGCTGAATATATGTGCTTGCTGATGGCTGTGCGAGTGTGTGTGTGTGTGTGTGTGTGTGTGTGTGTGTGTGTGTGTGTGTGTGTGAAAGTCAAAGTCAAAGTCAAAGTCAAATTTTTATTTACAGATGGTACATTGAGTAAGCAAAACACTTGCTTTTTTTCATCAAGTCTACGAAAGAAAATTTTGTAAGAAATTGAAAAAGAAAAAAAATAATGACATCAACAACTATTACAGCAATAAAGAGAACTGAAATGATGATAATCTCAAAAAACTAGCAAACTAGCCAACTACACACACCTTAACCAAAATTTTAGCATATCAATATGTAAACATTGCAATATTCAAAATACATACATACTAATAAACACTTGTTATCGACCAATCACAAAGTCAAACTATGCATACTCTCTGTGTGTGTGTGTGTGTGTGTGTGTGTGTGTTGTGTGTGTGTGTGTGTGTGGTGTTGTGTGTGTGTGTGGTTGATAAGATTGAAAGTATATTTCAGATCCTGCGACATTCACATGTTAAAGTGAGCTTGATGCATCATGCACATCCCTATGTGTGTCATAGAAAAGCATTTTCAATGTTTTTATGTAAACAAGTAGAAAAAGCTTTTTTTTCTCCTTATGTTTTTTTGCTTATTCATTGAAACAGTGTTTGTGCATTTCCCATTTTTTCTATTTTTGGATGAAAAAAATAATTCCAGGATGATATAAAATTTCTCCTTATTTGCTTACAATCTGGATACTCTGTTGGACTGAATGAAAACATTTAAAAAAAAAAAGAAGCAACCCTAATAGTTAAACACACACCCCGTCTGCCCCCGAAGACTGAATGCTGGATCCCTTTATTAATGGAGGGCAAAACGGTGGCAAAATCTCACCGTGGGTGAACGAACCTTGGAGATCTAGCTGAGGATGAAAAAAAAACAACCCAAACCTAAAACAAAAAAAGAGAACATATCTCTGAAGATGTAGAATGTATACTTTAATCATCACCATCATTATCATATATATATATATATATATATATATATATATATATATATATATATATATATATATATATATATATATATATATATATATATATATTATATATATATATATATATAGTTGACTTGATAAAAACCCACAGTTCTGCTGGGCACCGCTTATATATATATATATATATATATATATATATATATATATATATATATATAATATATATATATATATATAATATATATATATTATATTGTAGAGCGCTTTCTTTTCCCTTTGAAGATGTTGTGGTGGACAACGCTTTGCATAACAAACATGACAATACACACACAGCCTATATAGCTATAATGAATGAATGTGATAATAAACAGTAGAAATGTTATGTACACATGATAATGCTCGTGAAACTACCATGAACACAAGGAGAATAATAACTTATCATTTACATAATACATCTATTCAAACAATTGGTGACCTTAACACTGTTACAATACATGCTGTACATCTTGCATAGAAATACTTACTACACACACACCACACACACCAACAGCAACATCACACATCACACACAACAACACACGAACGCACGCACGCAGCACGCACACACACAGACACACAACACAATAATACATATATATATAATATATATTATAATATGAATGTAACAATAAACAGTAGATATATATATATATAATATATATATACTAATATATATATATGCATACATGTCCCACGCACACACACACACAACCACACACACACACACACACACACACACACACACACACACACACACACACACACACACACCATCAAACAGTTATTTTGGGGGGTTCATGGTAAGGTCCTTTAAAAACAGCTAAATCTCCTAACACCCAGTGTGTTTTTACCACATCACAGTTATTCCCAGGGCTGACAAGTAAGATTGCACATTCTGGGTGGCACCCAGGGTATCAACCTCGGAAATGCCTATCACAACAAAAATATTAATATATTATATATATAATTATAATATATATAAATAATATTATATAATATATATATATAATATTGCAGTTCTGGCTCGAAAATGTTGCATGATGTGGATGGCTTTAATGACTCCTTGCCGTTGTGTTTTCGTTGTTGGTACTGTGCCTTTTATTTTGCTTTGTAGGCTAACTGGGAAGTTCAACTCAAATTGAGACAATAAAGTCATCCCCAGTCAGTACATTGTTTTCTCTGTGTGTTTGTGTGTGTGTGTGTGTGTGTGTGTGTGTGTGTGGTGTGTGTGTGTGTGTGTGACGCAATTCATCAGTAATTTATATTTACATTCATAGAGACCAAGAATATATCCTATTATAAACATCGTAAATATCACACCACCACTAAGGAGGGAGGAGGTAGGATAGGCTGTAGGGGTGGGTGGTGGTGGTGGTGGTGGTGACCACTTCAATGCCCTGGCACTGTTCACCAATCCATTTCTCCTTTGCTTCTGTCATGGACTTCCTGATTCTTTTGTTGAGTGCCCTATTTTGTTCTGCTCTTTCTTCTGTTTCATTTTTCTTTTTCTTCAACTCTCTACGTTTGTCTCAAAGTTGTAGACTGTTAGGTGTGACCCAAGGTTTTTTGACGGGTCGATGTTTGCCAAGAAGTTCGCTGGCTGTTTCAGTCACTCCTGTGTTGAAACTACCCATCAAGGTAGCTATATCCTATCATCTGAGTCTATCAGAGAGAGAGTGCTGCAAACTTCCCACCTATCCTTGCCTGAAAAATGTCTACCACCTCTGGATCCTTCAGCTTCTCGAGGTCAAACTTGATCCTGATGTTGTTCTGCTTGTGAATTTTTTTTTTTAGAGGGAGTCAGAATGTCATCATTTCAAGATCAAAGTCACTCCCTATGCCCGCTCCTGGAAACACACTCCAGTCCCTACACTCAATACAACCTCTCAATTCTTCCACACCACACTTTCAATCGGGTTTTTTTTTTTCACAGTTAAATAGCGTCAGTTTTTATTTTGGGTTTCCACGCAGACGTGAGGTAAATTGTAATCACAAAAGTATTATTGGAATATCACTGGTAACGAACGATATTACTGTGCGCTCGCTAGTGACCTAGCACTTGGAAGCATGGTGTGTGCCTGTGTGCTTGTTTCAAAACCATTACCACTCTCTCTATTGGCTGTTTGCCAACGGTCGACCTATGCTGCGCTGTGTGTGAGGACGCCACGGTATCGCGTACGACGCCCACTAGATGATTAGGCCTATATGCTGGTAACCTGTGCAAGATAGGCAGGCATACAGTTTGAAGTAATCTTGTTCCGTCTGTAGGCCTACTGTGACGTCCATGACAAGCTTGCTATGAGGACTACAGTGTAAAAGTCAGATTTTGTGGTGGTTGTTTTTTTTCTCTGTTTTGTTCCAAATTCACGTCTGACTTCAGCAAATTCAGTCAGTCAGTTGGTGAAGGGTATGTGTGGGCTTCTTTCTCCATAATAGATCTAGTTGAAGATCTGATCTAGTCATGCTTTGGGTCCTGATATTTTCACATCATATACAAGCATATGCATGTTTAGTTCTTGTGTAAGGTATAAGAATACCTCTCTCTCTTTGTGGAGATCATATTTTCAGTTTTTTACTATCAGCAACTGCAATGTGAAGCATAGCTCTCTCTCTCTCTCTCTCTCTCTCTCTCTCTCTCTCTCTCTCTCTCTCTCTCTCTCTCTCTGTCTGTCTGTCTGTCTGTCTGTCTGTCTGTCTGTCTGTCTGTCAGTCTGTCTGTCTTATATATATATATATATATATATATATATATATATATATATATATATATATATATATATATATACACTTCCTCTCACACTCTTCGATTTTGGACTCTCTCTCTCTCTCTCTCTCTCTCTCTCTCTCTCTCTCTCTCTCTCTCTCTCTCTCTCTCTCACTCTTCGATTTTGGACTCTCTCTCTCTCTCTCTCTCTCTCTCTGAATTCCAAATCTCTTTTGATTGTTTTTTGTTTTTCTAGTCCACAAGTGATTTCTGAACATAACAAGTTGTCTAAAACAGTTCACCATAGTAGCCTGTCGAGGCCTAACTGACGTGCATGTATGTATAGAGTTAAAACATTTCCTGCTCTCCGTTTCGGGGCCTGGCCCAGTTTCTCAGAAAACGAGAGGTGGTAGGGTCTCTTTCTTTCTGGCAAATCGCCAGCCTAGAGAGGAAAATAATCATTGAAAGCAGAGAAGGCCAGCTGTGGCTTGTTGCGGCAAGCTGTGGGTTGTAATCAATAGTGATGTTTTTTTTTGTTTTTGTTTTTGTTTTTAAAAACGTTGTAGCTTCGCAGCGAATAGGTAAAAACGACATACTGTTGTACCACACAGTTGAAGGACGTACGGAGACTACTGATTGCACAACAACTGGAATGAATCTCTGGTGAAATATAATAAATGTCCAAGCATGCACTCACTTTGACCTATATTTTCACGTACGCGTATGTGCGTGCACAGGCACCTTACTCCAGCACACACTGTGCCCACCCAAGAGCGTATGGATGCGTGCTGTGATGCATGCATGCTTTTATATGCATGCGTTTATGCACGAACGCGCGCGCACGCATACACACACACACCGCGCGCGCGCGCGCGCATGGCAAAACTATATTAAAAAAGAAGAAGAAAAGGCTAATCTGATAGGGGCACAGTTAATCTGATAGGGGCGCAAATACACATGCAGACAGGAGAAGGGAAAAAAATGGGATGGCACTGTTCTTATGGCGACAGCTCTCCCTGGCAAGATCAACCCGAATTTCACGCAGAGAAGTCAGCTGCGACTTAAAGGGGTACGGGTATACATATACATATAATTAATTATATACATATAATTAAATACAAATACAAATATCCCCCGAAGTTGGAATACGGCTACCTAAATGGTGGTGATGATTGTGTGTGTGTGTGGGGGGGGGGGGGGGGGGGGGGGGTTAAAAACGGTCGCATACGCAAGAATCTCATCATTGTGTGAGCCTCAGAGCTCTATCCGAAGAACGAGAAAAAAAAGATAATAAAATAATATATATTACTTCACTATCAAGGCAGCCATTCTCTGACTTCGGAGCTTTGCTATCAACTTCTAGCCTCAACTCACCTGGGTAAATTGATACGATCAAAACAATCAGCAGGCTGATGTCACCCCATATAAGGTGAGTCACTGCCACCTTGTGCTGAGTGATTTACCTGTTGGTGTCATAATGCTTAGTTCAGCTTGGCTGTTTTATATAAATATATTTTTTTTAATATTATTTTTATTATTTTTTTTTTTTAACCGACGCACAAGGATGCAGGTGGTGTCGGCTCATAAGAAGCTTATGTTTCCTTTATAATACTTGCACACAAGTTGATTTCGGATATCGGAGAGACGTAGGCCACAACAAAGACGGAAGGGGGTGGGGGTGGGGGGCAGAGAGAGAGAGAGAGGAGAGAGAGAGAGAGAGAGAGAGAGAGAGAGAGAGAGAGAGAGAGAGAAGAGTGTGTGTGTGTGTGTGTGTGTGTGTGTGTGTGTGTGTAGCGTCTGATAGGGCCTATAGGACACCACAGATGGGGGAGGGGGGGGGGGGGGGTTGGTTGCATAAGTTCCTATTATTAGAATCGGAAATTCAGAAGTTGCTTGTCAGTCGAGTCATAGCCTACAGTCAAGTGATTGGCCAACCGCTGTTTTTTTCTTTGATTTTGATTTTTTTTCAGTTTAAGTGCTCGTGTGTGTGTGTGTGTGTGTGTGTGTGTGTGTGTGTGTGTGTGTGTGTGTGTTGTGTGTGGTGAGGGCTACAATGATACACAGTCTGGATTTTCAGAGCGTAGATGCTGTGGCTTGTGTGGTTGTTCTGAGAAAATATAGGCCAGCAGTTCAGTTCCAGGGTGAAACTGGCAGGCACAAAATGTCCAACATCTCTTTCCTGCCCAGAAGCTTTGGGATGCTGGGAGATATTGATGAATGCACTGCAGTATCTGGCTTGGTGGCAGAAACAAAACAAAGCAAAAAACAAAAAACAAACCCCCCCCCCCCCCCCCAACAATCAGCCTGGTGGATTTTGTTTTGCACTTTTCGTGATGCCAGCCACACAGTGGAGAAGGACTGTTCCACATAGGGCTTCATGCAATTGACAGAGAGTGTGAAGTTCATCGCACGTTTTGCATTTTGCGTTCTGCTGAGTGTAATCCTGTTCCGACTTGTGGTCACTTTTATGGAAGCTTTTTTTCAGGTGGCACAGTGGTGAGCCATTCAGTGTTACAAAAAAAATACCACAGGAAAATGGCGCACCCATGAATCAGTATGGTGCTGAAATCAGCTGTGTAAACTCTGCTTTTGGATTTGTTCCACAAAAAAATGAAGAAAAGAAATCATTCTCCATGAGGTTCCTTATGCAAGAACAAGGCCTACCCCTGAATTGAGGATTTGCCTTCATTTTACACTGAGAAATATGCCTGGTGTAAATATCAGCCTACAAAAGTGCGTAAGCCTACTCACTAAAGTCAACACCGTGGTCATCTGGCTGAAAATATAGGCTACGGTAAAAACTATGGATACAGTGTGCACATTTGAATAGCCCCCAGCATGCACACTGGAGAACAGCTTTATGCTGCTGGAAGGTAACGGTAAAAATAATGTGACATGATAATTATTTCATGCGCATCTGCTCTGTGTGTGTGTGTTCGTTCGTTCGTTCGTTCTTTAGATTTTACGTCTTTTCACTATTAGTGATATTAGACGAAGGGAGACAGGGAGAAAAGAAGAAAATCAGATACTTGTGTGTGACTAAAAGTTTGTGTTTTGTCACTTATAATGCGTATGAATATATGTGTGTGTGTTCAGTTACGTCTATTCACATCAAGTGATTTTAGACCAAAAAAAAAACAAAAAAACAACAAAAAAAACCTGACAGAAAATTGAACAATAGCTGAAACCAATGCCAGATAACAAAGTTAAAATAAAAGCAACTTAACAACTATAAATACTGAATGTATGTGTGCGTGCGTGATGTGTGTGTGTGTTGTGATGTGTGCGTGTGTGTGTGTGCAGTGTGTGTGTGTGTGTGTGTTGTGTGTGTGTGTGTGTGTGTGTGTGTGTGTGTGTGTGTGTGTGAGTGAGCGTGCATGCATACGAGTGAGAGAGGAGTGTGTGTGTGTGTGTGGTGTGTGTGTGTGTGTGCGTGCTGTGAGAGGGTGTGTGGTGTGTGGTGTGGGTGTGTGTGGTGTGTGTTGTGTGTGCATAAAGATATCATTTAGGTTCTCAAATGGCAGGTTAATTACAAAAACAGTAGATAAAGAAGGAAAGTATTGACAGTTAATAATAAAGCCCCCCCCCCCCCTGAAAACAAACAAACAACAAAAACAAAACCCCCAAAAAAATCAAATAAACCCCTACAAAACAACAAAAACTTTAGTGAACATATATAAACTATAGAGAAACTATTACAAGGGAATTGAAACAATTTCAATCAAAAGAATGATCCGA
>CM060327.1:30008945-30011445 GCA_030674155.1 Stramonita haemastoma | reverse complement strand
GACCTCCTGGAAAGTGACAGGAGAAGGCGACAATTTAACTGTCGTACTACGCCTGAGAACTGGCAGTGAGGCTGACAACATGGCGAGTAGGCCTACACAAGTGCAGCAGTCTTCCTCGCAATGTTATCGTAAAAAGCCGCCAAGCCAGCTGAGGAGGGACAGAAGACGACTGGAGGAGAGGAGACAGGCAGCTACGATGCCAGAGTTCCAAGAAACATCCTGCGAACTTTCAAATCAGGAGAACTGTGGGCAATTGTTTATGCCTACTCCCCCAGTAACTGCCACTGTCTCACACACTGACACGCCCCTGTCACCAGACAACGCAACACGGCCTGTCTTGTGTTATGCACGAGATTTTCGCCCTGCATTCCCTGATGTCACCGTGCCTACTGACCCAGATGCAGCCGCTGATCCGCGATGCCAAATCGACCTTGTTGACGTGCCTGCCACTGACGCTACGCTGGAAGAGGAAAGTGACCCCTGCTTGGTCAAGGTACGTGACGCTGGATACGGGGTGGAGCTGATACGGGACTACGTTGCTGAACTGACTGACCGATCGTTACAGAAAAGGCTCAGGAACACGAAAAGAAATAAAGATTTTTTCCGTGTTTTCACTTCCAGTGACAATCCTGAAGCTTTGATCTGTGAAAGCGAGGACATGGTGTTCGAGTTTAGTTGGACAGCAGCAGCAGGTGACGAACCATCCGACTTCTATTGGCTGGCTAAGCGAAGCCTACGGCACATGACGCAGGATGAACGGACAGTATACGACAAGTTACGACAGTGGACACCCGCCGATCGGAAAAAGTTTAAAGACAAAATCAGTGGTGGGACTCGTGTTATGAATATGATCATGGAGGCTGTGAGATTTTTCCTTGGTTAGCTAAGTTTGCTTGTGTGTGTGTGTGTGTGTGTGTGTGTGTGTGTGTGTGTGTGTGTGTGTGTGTGTGTGTATGTGTGTGTGTGTGTGTGTGTGTGTGTGTGTGTGCGTGTGTGTGTGTGTGCGTGTGTGTGAGTGTGTGTGTGTGTGTGTGTTTGTGTGTGTGCACGAGTGTGTGTGTATGTGTGTGTGTGTGTGAGTCGGCGCGTGTGTGTTTGTATGTGTGTGCGAGTGTGTGTGTGTGTGTGTGTGTGTGTGTGAGAGAGAGAGAGAGAGAGAGAGAGAGAGAGAGAGAGAGAGAGAGAGAGAGAGAGAGAGAGAGAGAGAGAGAGAGAGAGACCAAGCGAACTTTTTGCATGCACATCTGTGGCACGCATACCTGTGACATAATATCACAAGCCAGTGGGCAATAAGGACAGAAGGCAGAGTGACATGGAAACCTTACCACAGATGAAAGTTTGTGCTGTGCTGTTAATGCATGTATGTGTGGTGTGTCTCCACCCTCGCCAGTGCCGTCCCTTTGCAATGGGCAAAAGCTTTACGCAATACATTTTGTAAATTGTGAATTGTGGACTGTAACAAAAAACAGCAAGAGCCAGAGGCCCAACCGGACTGTACACTTTGTTGCAATCGTGTACCTGACTCTGGATCTCTATCTTTGTACCATGACGTGAATCCATGCCATGAAGATCATTTGGGCTGCAACCGTATTTTGTTTCTTGTCGTTTTTGTTTAATATGAAAATTTTGTATTGTGCCCAATCCCCTTCCCACTGTCCCCTTGTGAATGGGCTGAAAAGCTTAGATCACAATAAACGATTGTCATTGTCATTGTCATTGTCATTGTCTCTCTCTCTCTCTCTCTCTCTCTCTCTCTGGTTTTTCTATTCCCACTACTTTTTGTGTGTTCACTTTTCAAATACATGTGTTTCCTTGTGTTATCTTCAGATGTGGTTCCTTGTGTTAGTTTCCTTTATTCTTTAACATTAGCAATGATTGCAATCAATAAAATTTTTGTTGTTGTTGCAGTTCAACGGCCGTCATGTTCATGTTAATGTTCATTGTTTATTTGAGCACACACCATAAGCTACAAGCTTGTTGTTGCTACGATTCCAAAATGCTGTGGGTTTTTTTCAATGTTTATTCTCGTTTCTGAATGAAATTATCTAAACCAAACATTCATTACTTCATGCCAGACATGGTGAATAGCAGCGTGCGTGTGTGTGTGTGTGTGTGTGTGTGTGTGTGTGTGTGTGTGTGTGTGTGTGTGTGTGTGTGAGAGAGAGAGAGAGGAGAGAGAGAGAGAGAGAGAGAGAGAGAGAGAGAGAGAGAGAGAGTTTATTATATTTTTATGTAAATGATTTGAATGCAAGCACTTCGATCTGTTTGCTTTACTCAAAATTCAGCGCCATATGAATTCCTTACATTTTTATCGTCATCATCATCATCATTACCATCATCACCATCTCATCATCATCATCTCATCATCATCATCATCATCATCATCATCATCATCATCATCATCATCATCAGTAGTAGTAGTAGTAGTAGTAGTAGTAGTAGTAGTAGTAGTAGACAGGTAGACTGACAGGTAGGTTTTACTATAACTAAACTGAATCCT
>CM060327.1:29993945-30003945 GCA_030674155.1 Stramonita haemastoma | reverse complement strand
TTTAACTTTTAGTGGGAAACCTGCAAAGTTAGGCTAGGCCCTAAAGAGTAAATAAAGTTCTTCCTGTTTTCATCTTCCTTGTTGAACTTCTAGCCCTCAACATCGTCATTTAGACAAGGCTTACTGAATGTCTGAAAAGCCAAGATCCCCGCGCCCCCAAAAAAACAACAACAAACAAAAAACAAAAACCAACACTATGTCATGTACGCCATTTCAAAGGGGACGGGATATAGCCTAGTGGTCAGAACATTGCGCTTGCAATTTGACGCCCAGTGTTGGTTCTCGTTCGAGGGGATTTTTCCTTTGGAGTTAACATCAGTGCTGACTCTACTCCCCCTCAAAAGTCTTTTGGATGAGACTATAAACAGAATGAATGAATGAATGAATAATCTTTATTTTTCAAGGGTAACAGAGTAAGTAAGCATTACATACTTTTTTTCATCCGGCCCTTGGCAGAGGCCCCGTGTGCCAACGCACGCAGAACATCGTACACACACGTTAAATCCTGTGCTGCCTTTCGTAAGAGTAGGCCATCGTGTGCCGTTGGGAACAGATGACAAAATCTACAAAACTGCATACACACGGGGACTGGATGTAAAAAAGCACATGAGTGCTTATTTCATTATCCTTGATATAAAAGAATAAATAAAGCACATGTAGCTTCATATGGGTGGTGTTTTTGTTACAAAAAACACTGATTCAACGACTTATTTAAATATCTATTGATTGCAATGACAGCAGGAATTTCTATTTTAAAGATATGGGGATAAAATCATCTGCTTTCCATTACTGTTGATGATTGTCAGTGTACTTCACTTCGCTGTACTTCAGTGTCTTCACCCTTGCATATTATGTTTAAGATGCATATATTTTTCTGGTCTGTTTGTGTTAAAATTACTGACTCATATGCAGAACAACACCAACACACATTAATTAATTAATTTAATGCATATCCATACTGAATGCATAGACATGTGATGAATAGGTCATGTATGTGCATGTTACTGTTAGCTACACATGCTTGCATACATAGACATGCACTATTATGATGCCATGCATGCACCCATACACCCATATGCACATGCACACGCACACACACACACACACACACACACACACACACACACACACACACACACACACACACACTGAAATTCCATAATTGACCAGTACATCAAAAGAAAATTTCTCACTCACTCACTCACTCATTCACACACACACACACCACACACACACACACACACACACACCACACACACACACACACCCGAAATTCCATAATTGACCAGTACATCGAAAGAAAATTTCTCACTCACTCACTCACTCATTCACACACACACACACACACACACACACACACACACACACACACACACACACACACACAACACACACACACACACGCAATACCCAAAGGTGTTATATATAGAAGGATGTTACACCACAGGTTGAAATTCCATAATTGACCAGTATATCAAAGGATAATTTGTGGGTAAGACATCTGTTAGAGATGACATTTTCAGCAAATTCACCCCTCACCATTACAGGTTGTGCATTGTTTTTCCCTCCACCCTATGATTAGTATAATGTATTCATGAAATCTGTAAATGTGAAGCTTTTTTTGTGTGTGTGTGTGAGATCAGATTTTCAGAATTTCCTGTCATCAACTACAATGTGATAGAATCACATCATCATGTAGCCTCGGGAATATTGAATAGGCAATCTTTGTTTTCCTACTCCTATTGTGATGGACATGAATGATTGACCATGCATTACTCTCTCTCTCTCTCCTCTCTCTCTCTCTCTCTCTCTCTCTCTCTCTCTCTCTCTCTCTCTCTCTCTCTCTCTCTCCTCTCTCTCTCTCATTTCACACTCTGAAGTATGCTAGAAATGTGGTGTTTAAAAAGAGAGAGAGAGAGAGAGAGAAAAAAAAAAGGGAAAATAAATCGAAAGCAGTAATAATGGTAGCTTGCTTTTAGAGTGAGATTCACTGTCAATAAACCTCAAACACTTCTCATGTTGTAGTAGGCATATTTGGGAAAGAAAAAAACCAAAGTGTTGATTAGAAAGAAAAATCCCAACCCACCCACCCAAGAACACTATACATGTAAAAGGCAACAACGCACTGAGAAAATGCTTGTTTACAGATTTGACTTGGGGAAGAAAAAAGAAGGTAAAGTAAGTACTGAAAAGTAAATAACATTGTGTTGTGGGGTGTTACATTTGCCATTCAACTTTCAGTCTCTGCATTTTTTTTCACTCATATTCAACACTAAGGGTACAGCTTTCCTATTCTTTGTTTTTCAAAAGTTGTAAACATGTTAGTTATCTTCATTTTTTTTTTTTTTATAAAAAAGGCTTCCAAAAAAGATAGAAGATAGACAGTTCTATGAAAAGTTATTACAAATTGAAATGATAGACTGCTGGAAGTGAGAAATTAAGTATTTCATCATAATAGATGGTCAGAATGAGGGTTTGGGCATTTTTAAATGCACTTCTATGGCAAAAGGAAACAAAATTAAGCCTTGATACTTCAGTACAAGGTAGAAGAATGGCTATATTTTTGTTATCATTCAAAATATCAAAATCAACAACCTGACCCCCGCCTGGCTAAGATGGCTCCTAGCAGAAAAGTGGGTCAGGTGTAATATGACTCGTGTCGTGGTGGGGTGTCACAAAGATGAGTGACAAGATGTCAGAAATTGAAAGTTGGGCAGGTCGTAGACTAGTCAAACCAATTCTGTGGTATGGTTTTGCCATACTTATGATTTATCTTGTTATTTGTTGCAGACAGAAACTTTGTGGACTGGGCATTCTACACAGATTGTAGAAACAGAATGAATGACTACAAAGAGATGGGCGAGATACAGACTTGCTACTGCCATGGACATGGACAGAAAACCCCTAAACAGGAAGATGGAGCAGACAGTGATTTGGTTGGTTCAGATAAGAGCACAGATATCCGAGACGCAAATCATGAAAAGCATCAAGATCAGTCACTGCACCTGAGTGACTATGATAGGCAACTGCATTCCTTTGAAAGTTGTCCTGTCCAGTGTACAGAGGATTGTCATGAAAGAGACAATGAGATCAGTCTCTGCAAGGATGAAACTGAAGGTCCCCAGCAATCACAGGTCAATGCCTGTGTTCAGGATGATATTGATTTGCCACACAAATCATCTGAGACATCACCATCAGTCGAAAATGAGTCTTCTGGTAAACAACTAAGACTGAGGGTAGATGAAAACCCTCTTCACTGTATACCTCCACAGATAGGGGCTGCTAGTAAAGAGCTTGCTGATGAAGAAAAGCTGAGATTAAAGAATATGCCAGATGAAAGAACAAAAAGAAAATTGAAATCAAATGGGATGGAAAATGAGGACTTGAGTCCTCTGGATTTGAAACCTTTTCTGAAATTTCAGCACAGACATCTGTCAACATTGTATGTCTACATGCTTCGTGTCCCTTTGAACCCAAGCAGCAGGAAGCCTCCTGATCAGAGTGAATCGTTCTCAAACAGTTATTTGTCTGAACTGAGCAGACTGGCCACTTACTCGGATTACCCCACAGATGTCAGAATTTTTGCCATCACTCTTGCACGTGATGGGTTCATCTTCCTGGTCAGTGAGCAGTGCATTGAGTGCAGTTTTTGCAAGCTGCGCATTCCCCTGTCAGAGCTGCGATCGCCTGACGCCGACCCTGTGGCAATGCACGGCACCCGCTCTCCCCAGTGCCCGCTGAAACAGAGGGAGAGCAGCGGCAACGTGCCGGTGCCTGAAATAGAGAGCGGCAGAGAGTTGAAAAGCAGAAGGGGGCCAAACAGCCTGAGTTATGGCACCAGCGATACCGTCGGTGAAGCCGAGCCAGATTCTATGTCGAGATTGACCAACAGCTTGAGTCATGAGGAAAGGCCTGCACCTGTTCAGTACCAGACGGATGGGGCCACCGTGATGTCCTCACCTGTCGTTCACTGTCCCCCTGGGGACCTGGCTGTGGACAGCGTTGCTGTTGCTTCACAAGCGAAGACGTCCAGAATCCCAGAGGGCAATGTCCAACCACCAGAACCTTCACAGCCAGTCCAGCCTCGCGACACATCCTCTGCAGGAACGAACGGAAATGCCGCTACATCGGAGCGCACAGATGGTGCAGCTGCTCAAGTGGCGACAAGCATGCCCGGCACTGGAGACTCTGGTGGCAGTAACGGACGCACCAGTTCATCTCCCAGCTCCAGGCAGCAGCAGGCAGCCTCACCGGCCAGCTCTGAGCAGACTGGGGCGTCAGCATCAGCATCAGCATCCTCAGCCACCAGTAATCCAGCCAGGAACGCCAAACCGGCCAAAAAATCGAAAGCGGCCAGAAGAGCCGAGGCTCGAAGGGCAAATTCAGTTACAAGCGCTCCCACCCCTCCAGCTCCTCCGCAGGCCACCTCTGGGAAGAAAGGAGGAGACCAGGGCAAGGACAAGAAGAAGCTGACCTATGGGGATCTGGGGATTTTTGCGGAGAAGCCCAAACGACCAGACATGGCAGCTCTGCAGAAGCGGCTGACCACCTATGAAGGGAGGTGGCAACGCACTTATGCAAAGACCCCTCAGACACTGTCGGAGTGTGGCATGTATTACGCAGGTATGTATAGTGTTGCATAGGACAGTGTTGTGTGATAGAGCATTGTTATGTTATGTATTATAGGATTGTACTGAGGAATATTGTGTTTGTATTATATAGGGATTTTGTACTGGACAATGTTGTGTATGTATAATGATGGGATTGGAGTGGGCTTTGTTGTATGTGTTTGTAATGGGCAGTGTTGCGTGGTTTCTATCATTGTGTACTGTAGTAAAATAGAAATTACGTATGTTGAAGAGCACACTGAACAATAGAGATTTAATTGGTAGTTCTAAAGGATTGACTTGTGAATAAGGATGGTTTCAGGACTAGTACCTCATAGAGGCTAAAACTACCCATGTGAAAGATACTGCTTGCTTCAGTGTCATGTCAGCTTTTAAAAGAACACAGTTAGTGACATTAACTATTTCATAATTCTGTTAAAACTAACTCACGCCATTTCTTGGCCTTGATATTCAATCCTTTATGGTTGATGGATTTCCAAAAACAAAACAAATAACTCCTTCCGAAACAAACATTTTTCCCAAGTATTTTAAAAATCACTTTAATTTTTTTTTTTATCATACTGATAAATTACAAACAGTAGTCGATAACTAATACAAAAAAAAATATGATAAAAATAACTGCACATTTTATAGACATTTTAATATTGGTGTATGGTTATTTGTGAAAAAAAACAACACCAGAACTATTGTGATTTAGCACAAATAAGGCAAGGCCTCCTTGATATGTCCTCATAAAAAATAGCAGTTCCACCATACTGCCCCCTTTCCTTGTTCTTAACAAGCAAAAACACAAGAGGAAATGAGGACAAAAGGGAAGGCAGGAAAAAGGGAGACACGGGTCAGGAATTCCAAGTGAAGAACAGATCCTCAGGGATCATTCTTTTCTGTCATATGTAGTATTGAAATCAGTGTACTGTTTGATACAAGGGGGGAAAAAGGTATTTGTTACAAAAATAACAATAATGTAATGATAGTGGTAATAAATGATGCAAGAAGAAGTAAAACAGATTTCATTCTCAGGTAGTGAAGCAGAAATAAAAGAAAGACGTAGTTTCAAGTTGCCGCAGGATTTATTTTGAGACAAGTTTGTCTGAAAGTTGGTGGGAGATAAAGAGAAAGAGAGAGAGTGTGTGTGTGTGTGTGTGTGTGCATGTGTCTGTGTGTGTGTGTGTGTGTGGTGCACACGTGCACATGCGTGTATGTGTGTGTGTGTGTAATACTGTTCAGGTAATATGTATGATCATCGGTTTATTTGTTTTTGCAGGATACAGCGACTGTGCTCGCTGTTTTTTCTGTGGGGGAGGACTGAAGAACTGGGAATCTGGGGATGAGCCCTGGATTGAACATGCCCGATGGTTCCCAAAATGTGCTTACCTTTTGCTGGCAAAAGGACAGGTGTTCGTTGACATTGTGCAGAAGAAGAATGACAAAAATGAGAAGGTAAGGAACATGGTCAGTGCAGGATGGTTGTTGTTTTGTGGGTTTTTGTGTGTGTATGTTGATATAATGTGAAATGAAAACATCAACTAATAATGTTCCATTGTATCACATTTGCATTCATTTTTGAAAACTAATGTGTCAGGCTTTTTTTTTTTTTTCCTTGAGCAGAATGTCTAGTTTTCCTTTTAAGAAAAGTTTTACAGAGAGGAGAGAAGTCTAGGATTTATAATTTGCACAATAACCAGTCCCAAAGAGAAAACTTAAGATGTTCTCAGTGATTTCTTTTTCTTTTTTTTTTCCTCAATGATTTCTTTTACCAGTTAGAATGAATAGACTGGCTTGCCTCCCCTCAACAAGATCTCCTTTGTGCAAGTCATGATGAGTGGACTGATTCATTTTTGGTCTGCAAGCTGTGATGAGTAGACCAGTTTACTCTTGGTGTGCAAGCTGTGATCAATACACCAGTTTACTCTTGGTCTGCAAGCTGTGATGAGTAGACCAGCTGCAAAGAAAACAAAATCAGCATGTTTGCAACTGAAGGGAGATTTTATCAGATGCTTGCATGGAAGACTCATCCCCCTGTTGGTGGCTGTGGCTAAGGCCCACCCCTGCATGCAGTAAAGTGTAGGCGTGTAACGGGATAATGGTACACACTGTGTGTATTCATTTTTCATGTGTGTGTGTGTGTGTGCAGATCATCATGAAAGATGTGGAGGAAGAAGTGAAGCAGAAAAACAGGGCCTTGGAAGGTGAGTGAAATGAAACGGTGTGTCTGGATATGGACATGTTCGTATGTATGTATGTACAAGCCGCTACAGGGTGGTTTGAGGATAAGGAGTAGTTCCATTCTTTGTGACGTTTTCTTATGGAGGATCCTAGGCAGGAAAGGGTCACCATAGAATCTAATCCATTGGTAGGTAAAATGAGCTGCCTTGACAACAAGTAATGTTCTATAGGTCTTGTGAAGTTCTTGGCAGTCAAATGTTTGTTAATGTATACCAAGTGAAGGAATAAAACATTTTTTAAAAAAGGTCATGGCACACATATCACTTCACAGTTGGTTAAAGTCTGTCCCGAGCCTAAGGCTCATCAGCCGGTGCTTATCCCGGTTTCTGTGGCGTTAAGCGACTGAGAGTCATAGACTCCCCCCTGGATAGGACGCCAGTCTATCGCAAGGTTAACCCCCAACACAAGGTTGGTACCCCTTTTACACCTGGGTGGGGTGAGAAAATAGCCGTAAAGTGCCTTTTCCAAGGGCACAACGCCATAGCCTAAAGCTGGGATCGAACCCGCAACCTTTAGATTACAAGTCCAACGCCCTAACCACTAGACTACAGCGGTGGCTACTTCACAGTAGGGTAGGTTGCAAAAGAAAAGGGCGTAAAGTAGAACATTCAGATGACACTTAAAGGGAGGTAACCTTTACAGGAATGGTTTTGTCTTGTTGCCTGTGTTGTTTCCCTTGTATTGAACATCACAAAGTGCTATTTCAAAACGTTCCAATTTCTGTGGATGCTCTAGTTTTGCCTGGACTTAATGAAACAACAAGAGTACTGAAGCTATAGCATGGGCACAGTGTCAGTGAGGTAATATTATAGGTGGCCTTTCACTCTGTCATCTTTTTGTGCATTTTGTTTTGTTTTGCTTTATCACTTTGCTTCAGACATATCTGTCTGTGTATAGCTCAGACTTTGTTCCATCTGTTCAGACATGTAACAGGTTTTTGCTTGTGTGTCTGGCAGCCTCTACAGTCAGTCTGCCTCCCCTTTCCAGCGATGGAAAGAAGAAGGGAGGGGCCCCACAGGTTGAAAACAGAAGCAGTAATGTACAAGGTATGTATACACATATGTTCGGTGTTTGTGTCTCTCGCATTTGTGTAAAATTCATTTTTCTCATGAGTCAGAAATACCAGTAGACCTATCTATACCTGACAAACAAAGAGCCCTCCTCCTTTGTCTGAAGGTCATTTAAGAAATTTTTGTCTATTTTAATGTTGCTTTTTGTGGTGGGGTTGTAATTGTTTACGTTTTGTCCTTTCAGTATGGAAATGGTAGAATGTTTACAATTATTATGTAAAATTTTTTTTTTTTTTTGCTTTTGCTTCCATCCTTTTATTTTTTGTTTCTTATACAATGCATTATGTGTGTGTGTGGGGGGGGGGGGGGGGGCGATGAAAGAAAAAATCACGCTTTTTTTTTTTTTTTTTTTTTTTGAAGTGTTTATTTGTTATTGTGTTGCCAGTTTGCAATGGGGTGTTTGTTAGTACTGTCTAATTCTCAAGTAAGAGAGAGAGAGGGGGATAACTTGCACAGAACTTGTATTTGATTCCTGTAGAAAACCATCAAACTATGGAAAAAAAAAATCAGGTGTTTGGTATTCTTCATTCATTTACCTTTGAGAAAATAATATATATACTTTTGTCAGTTTTGATGTTTCTACCCACACAAAGTCCTGAGAATTTTTTTGTTGAAAATGTACACCATGTGTAAGACCTGGATAAAATAGTTCTTATGATCTTTAAAAAAAAAAAAAATTTTTTAAAAAATCACAATTAAAAAAAAAAAAAATTTATAATTTTTTTTTAAGTTCATACCATCTTATCTTCTAAAGCAGGAGAGGGGGGGAAAAAAGGTTTTAAAAACAGTGTTGTTGTTAGTGGTGGTTTTTTTTGTTTGTTTGGGGGTTTTTTGGGGTTTTTTTCAAAACAGTGTTTGTTGTTTTTTTTTTTTCAGACATCAGGAAACTGGAGAAAGAGAACGAGGAGCTGCAAGGAGACCTGGCCTGCAAGATCTGTATGGACGAGAAAAGCTCGGTGGTCTTCTTGCCCTGTGGCCACATGGTGGCCTGTACCGATTGCGCCGTCGTTCTCAAAAGCTGCCCTCTCTGTCGCGCAGACATTCGGGGTACCGTCAAAGCCATCATGGACTTTTAAAGCGTTTTGAGTTACTTCACTCTCTTCTTCTTCTTCTTCTCCTCAGCGCAAGTCTTTATTGGTGGGGCAAATATGGTTGTTGGTCCATGAACGTTATCACTCTCGTTCACATTTCTACGCTTGTGAATACTTTGAAATTATTGAGGAGCTTCCAATCTTCTACCTTTTTTTAAAATTATTATGGGGGGGGGGGGGGGTTGTTTTGTAATGACTGTCTACTACAGACTATCATTATGATCAGTTCTGATAGTTTTGTCTTCATGGTTATGGAAACCTTTGGCACTGAACTGTCTGCAGCCATAATTGTGAATTTTCGAATGAAGTGATCATATTAATAGTCTGACTAAATCACCACATGTCCACAGAGCTGAAAATCGCTCCTTCTCCCCTGTGTGCCTGTGGTAAAGAAAACCAGACAGGCAAGCACATCCTTCAGAGGTGTACGCTATTCAGCGACCTAAATTGTATGACCCACAAGAGGAGCTGGAAAGGCATGCCATTATTTTTCACAAACACATCTGACGGTATATAGCGAATGAGAGAAGAAGAAGAAGAAGAATCTGTAGTCAGTTAAAGCTGAGATTAAAAGTCTTATTGTATATGTTGTTTATGCCTCTGACATCTGTTTGTTTATCATGTTTATGTTGAGATTTTATGACGTCTGTTTATTGTGTTTATGTTGAGATTTTAAACATTAAACACTTTAATTCAGTACTCCATCTTGTGACTGAACGACCAGAAGCAGAAATTGAGTTGGAATTTTGTTTTCATTTTTTTGTTTCAGATTTTTGCATAGTTTTTTCAAAAAGTTATTCTAGTTGACATATTTTTATTTCTTTAGAGGAACATTTCCATTTTATCATTTTGAAAGCAACCACGTCAATATATTTGTATGTATTGAAATTTATGTGGACAAATGTTTCTGTTACTTTTGGAAGAAATGGAAAAAACGACATCATCTGTGCTTGTACTCCACTTATCATCATTATTATTATTGCAT
>CM060327.1:29954958-29993845 GCA_030674155.1 Stramonita haemastoma | reverse complement strand
TTGCTGTTGCTTCACAAGCGAAGACGTCCAGAATCCCAGAGGGCAATGTCCAACCACCAGAACCTTCACAGCCAGTCCAGCCTCGCGACACATCCTCTGCAGGAACGAACGGAAATGCCGCTACATCGGAGCGCACAGATGGTGCAGCTGCTCAAGTGGCGACAAGCATGCCCGGCACTGGAGACTCTGGTGGCAGTAACGGACGCACCAGTTCATCTCCCAGCTCCAGGCAGCAGCAGGCAGCCTCACCGGCCAGCTCTGAGCAGACTGGGGCGTCAGCATCAGCATCAGCATCCTCAGCCACCAGTAATCCAGCCAGGAACGCCAAACCGGCCAAAAAATCGAAAGCGGCCAGAAGAGCCGAGGCTCGAAGGGCAAATTCAGTTACAAGCGCTCCCACCCCTCCAGCTCCTCCGCAGGCCACCTCTGGGAAGAAAGGAGGAGACCAGGGCAAGGACAAGAAGAAGCTGACCTATGGGGATCTGGGGATTTTTGCGGAGAAGCCCAAACGACCAGACATGGCAGCTCTGCAGAAGCGGCTGACCACCTATGAAGGGAGGTGGCAACGCACTTATGCAAAGACCCCTCAGACACTGTCGGAGTGTGGCATGTATTACGCAGGTATGTATAGTGTTGCATAGGACAGTGTTGTGTGATAGAGCATTGTTATGTTATGTATTATAGGATTGTACTGAGGAATATTGTGTTTGTATTATATAGGGATTTTGTACTGGACAATGTTGTGTATGTATAATGATGGGATTGGAGTGGGCTTTGTTGTATGTGTTTGTAATGGGCAGTGTTGCGTGGTTTCTATCATTGTGTACTGTAGTAAAATAGAAATTGCGTATGTTGAAGAGCACACTGAACAATAGAGATTTAATTGGTAGTTCTAAAGGATTGACTTGTGAATAAGGATGGTTTCAGGACTAGTACCTCATAGAGGCTAAAACTACCCATGTGAAAGATACTGCTTGCTTCAGTGTCATGTCAGCTTTTAAAAGAACACAGTTAGTGACATTAACTATTTCATAATTCTGTTAAAACTAACTCACGCCATTTCTTGGCCTTGATATTCAATCCTTTATGGTTGATGGATTTCCAAAAACAAAACAAATAACTCCTTCCGAAACAAACATTTTTCCCAAGTATTTTAAAAATCACTTTAATTTTTTTTTTTATCATACTGATAAATTACAAACAGTAGTCGATAACTAATACAAAAAAAAATATGATAAAAATAACTGCACATTTTATAGACATTTTAATATTGGTGTATGGTTATTTGTGAAAAAAAACAACACCAGAACTATTGTGATTTAGTACAAATAAGGCAAGGCCTCCTTGATATGTCCTCATAAAAAATAGCAGTTCCACCATACTGCCCCCTTTCCTTGTTCTTAACAAGCAAAAACACAAGAGGAAATGAGGACAAAAGGGAAGGCAGGAAAAAGGGAGACACGGGTCAGGAATTCCAAGTGAAGAACAGATCCTCAGGGATCATTCTTTTCTGTCATATGTAGTATTGAAATCAGTGTATACTGTTTGATACAAGGGGGGAAAAAGGTATTTGTTACAAAAATAACAATAATGTAATGATAGTGGTAATAAATGATGCAAGAAGAAGTAAAACAGATTTCATTCTCAGGTAGTGAAGCAGAAATAAAAGAAAGACGTAGTTTCAAGTTGCCGCAGGATTTATTTTGAGACAAGTTTGTCTGAAAGTTGGTGGGAGATAAAGAGAAAGAGAGAGAGTGTGTGTGTGTGTGTGTGTGCATGTGTGTGTGTGTGTGTGTGTGTGTGTGTGTGCGCACGTGCACATGCGTGTATGTGTGTGTGTGTGTAATACTGTTCAGGTAATATGTATGATCATCGGTTTATTTGTTTTTGCAGGATACAGCGACTGTGCTCGCTGTTTTTTCTGTGGGGGAGGACTGAAGAACTGGGAATCTGGGGATGAGCCCTGGATTGAACATGCCCGATGGTTCCCAAAATGTGCTTACCTTTTGCTGGCAAAAGGACAGGTGTTCGTTGACATTGTGCAGAAGAAGAATGACAAAAATGAGAAGGTAAGGAACATGGTCAGTGCAGGATGGTTGTTGTTTTGTGGTGTTTTTGTGTGTGTATGTTGATATAATGTGAAATGAAAACATCAACTAATAATGTTCCATTGTATCACATTTGCATTCATTTTTGAAAACTAATGTGTCAGGCATTTTTTTTTTTTTTCCTTGAGCAGAATGTCTAGTTTTCCTTTTAAGAAAAGTTTTACAGAGAGGAGAGAAGTCTAGGATTTATAATTTGCACAATAACCAGTCCCAAAGAGAAAACTTAAGATGTTCTCAGTGATTTCTTTTTCTTTTTTTTTTCCTCAATGATTTCTTTTACCAGTTAGAATGAATAGACTGGCTTGCCTCCCCTCAACAAGATCTCCTTTGTGCAAGTCATGATGAGTGGACTGATTCATTTTTGGTCTGCAAGCTGTGATGAGTAGACCAGTTTACTCTTGGTGTGCAAGCTGTGATCAATACACCAGTTTACTCTTGGTCTGCAAGCTGTGATGAGTAGACCAGCTTGCAAAGAAAACAAAATCAGCATGTTTGCAACTGAAGGGAGATTTTATCAGATGCTTGCATGGAAGACTCATCCCCCTGTTGGTGGCTGTGGCTAAGGCCCACCCCTGCATGCAGTAAAGTGTAGACGTGTAACGGGATAATGGTACACACTGTGTGTATTCATTTTTCATGTGTGTGTGTGTGTGCAGATCATCATGAAAGATGTGGAGGAAGAAGTGAAGCAGAAAAACAGGGCCATGGAAGGTGAGTGAAATGAAACGGTGTGTCTGGATATGTACATGTTCGTATGTATGTATGTACAAGCCGCTACAGGGTGGTTTGAGGATAAGGAGTAGTTCCATTCTTTGTGACGTTTTCTTATGGAGGATTCTAGGCCAGGAAAGGGTCACCTACTCCATCGGTAGGTAAAATGAGCTGCCTTCACAACAAAGTAATGTTCTATAGGTCTTGTGAAGTTCTTGGCAGTCAAATGTTTGTTAATATATACCAAGTGAAGGAATAAAAAATAATATAAAAAAAAAAGGTCATGGCACACATATCACTTCACAGTAGGGTAGGTTGCAAAAGAAAAGGGCGTAAAGTAGAACATTCTGATGACTCTCACTTAAAGGGAGGTAACCTTTACAGGAATGGTTTTGTCTTATTGCCTGTGTTGTTTCCCTTGGATTGACCATCACAAAGTGCTATTTCAAAACATTCCAATTTCTGTGGATGCTCTAGTTTTGCCTCGACTTAATGAAACGACAAGAGTACTGAAGCTAAAGCATGGGCACAGTGTCAATGAGTTAATATCATAGGTGGCCTATCACTCTGTTATCTTTTTATAAAGGCTTTTTTTGTTGGTTTTGCTTTACGGTTTTGCTTCAGAACATATCTGTCTGTGTATAGCTCAGACTTTGTTCCATCTGTTCAGACATGTAAAAAGTATTTGCTTGTGTGTCTGGCAGCCTCTACAGTCAGTCTGCCTCCCCTTTCCAGCGATGGAAAGAAGAAGGGAGGGGCCCCACAGGTTGAAAACAGAAGCAGTAACGTGCAAGGTATGTATGTATACCCATATGTTCGGTGTTTGTGTCTCTCGCATTTGTGTAAAATTCATTTTTCTCATGAGTCAGAAATACCAGTAGACCTATACCTGACAAACAAAGAGCCCTCCTCCTTTGTCTGAAGGTCATTTAAGAAATTTTTGTCTATTTTAATGTTGCTTTTTGTGGTGGGGTTGTAATTGTTTACGTTTTGTCCTTTCAGTATGGAAATGGTAGAATGTTTACAATTATTATGTAAATTTTTTTTTTTTTTTTGCTTTTGCTTCCATCCTTTTATTTTTTGTTTCTTATACAATGCATTATGTGTGTGTGGGGGGGAGGGGGGGAGGGATGAAAGAAAAAATCACGCTTTTTTTTTTTTTTTTTTTTTGAAGTGTTTATTTGTTATTGTGTTGCCAGTTTGCAGTGGTGGTGTTTGTTAGTACTGTCTAATCCTCAGGTAAGAGAGAGAGGGGGGGGGGATAACTTGCACAGAACTTGTATTTGATTCCTGTAGAAAACCATGAAACTATGGGAAAAAAAAATCAGGTGTTTGGTATTCTTCATTCATTTACCTTTGAGAAAATAATATATATACTTTTGTCAGTTTTGATGTTTCTACCCACACAAAGTCCTGAGAATTTTTTTGTTGAAAATGTACACCATGTGTAAGACCTGGATAAAATAGTTCTTATGATCTTTAAAAAAAAAAAAAAAAAAAAAAAAATTAAATTAAAAAAAAAATCACAATTTTTAAAAAAAAATTTAAATAATTTTTTTTTTAAAGTTCATACCATCATATCTTCTAAAGCAGGAGAGGGGGGAAAAAAGGTTTTAAAAACAGTGTTGTTGTTAGTGGTGTTTTTTTTTGTTTGGGGTTTTTTGGGGTTTTTTTTCAAAACAGTGTTTGTTGTTTGTTTTTTTTCAGACATCAGGAAACTGGAGAAAGAGAACGAGGAGCTGCAAGGAGACCTGGCCTGCAAGATCTGTATGGACGAGAAAAGCTCGGTGGTCTTCTTGCCCTGTGGCCACATGGTGGCCTGTACCGATTGCGCCGTCGTTCTCAAAAGCTGCCCTCTCTGTCGCGCAGACATTCGGGTGACCGTCAAAGCCATCATGGACTTTTAAAGCGTTTTGAGTTACTTCACTCTCTTCTTCTTCTTCTTCTCCTTAGCGCAAGTCTTTATTGGTGGGGCAAATATGGTTGTTGGTCCATGAACGTTATCACTCTCGTTCACATTTCTACGCTTGTGAATACTTTGAAATTATTGAGGAGCTTCCAATCTTCTACCTTTTTTTAAAATTATTATGGGGGGGGGGTTGTTTTGTAATGACTGTCTACTACAGACTATCATTATGATCAGTTCTGATAGTTTTGTCTTCATGGTTATGGAAACCTTTGGCACTGAACTGTCTGCAGCCATAATTGTGAATTTTCGAATGAAGTGATCATATTAATAGTCTGACTAAATCACCACATGTCCACAGAGCTGAAAATCGCTCCTTCTCCCCTGTGTGCCTGTGGTAAAGAAAACCAGACAGGCAAGCACATCCTTCAGAGGTGTACGCTATTCAGCGACCTAAATTGTATGACCCACAAGAGGAGCTGGAAAGGCATGCCATTATTTTTCACAAACACATCTGACGGTATATAGCGAATGAGAGAAGAAGAAGAAGAAGAATCTGTAGTCAGTTAAAGCTGAGATTAAAAGTCTTATTGTATATGTTGTTTATGCCTCTGACATCTGTTTGTTTATCATGTGTATGTTGAGATTTTATGACATCTGTTTATAATGTTAATGTTGAGATTTTATACATTAAACACTTTAATTCAGCGCACCATCTTGTGACTGAACGACTAGAAGCAGAAATTGAGTTGGAATTTTGTTTTCATTTTTTTGTTTCAGATTTTTGCATAGTTTTTCAAAAAGTTATTCTAGTTGACATATTTTTATTTCTTTAGAGGAACATTTCCATTTTATCATTTTGAAAGCAACCACGTCAATATATTGTATGTATTGAAATTTATGTGGACAAATGTTTCTGTTACTTTTGGAAGAAATGGACAAAACGACATCATCTGTGCTTGTACTCCACTTATCATCATTATTATTATTGCATATGATCCAGTTCTATAGTTAAAACAGGATGTGCCCGTGCACTTTGTAGGTGCATGGGCAAGATGTCATTAGATTTCCAAAAGCCATCATCATTTTCTTGTTCAGCAGTTCATACCTTCTAGCATCTTTCATCATGCAGACCTGTGCACCTTCCGTATTTTTCCGTATTTGTTCCGGAAAAAGTTGGAAAATACGGAAATACGATTTTATTAATCAAAATCCGATTTTTGTCAACGAAAAATCCGGAAATCGAAAACGTCGTCTTCTATTGTTCAGCGATGCCGTTTATCTCGCGTTCCGTCGTCTGCTAAGCCCTATCGTTCAGTTACTTATCTCCCCTGATGACGCATGCGCACAACAGTATCTTCAAAACAAAATGGCGGAAAGTGTAAACTTTCGCGGAGAAACAGACCAAACTGATACACTTATAAGCAAAGAAAGACGCGGAGTGAATGCAAAATGACGCTAACAGGCCAGGATGGGGCTAAAAGAGGTACAGTTGCGGATATAGATGCATAAGCAGCAAAATTGGCTGTTCGTTTTGCCGAGTAAGGTTTGAAACCTGCGCTACCTCTCTCGCATCAGGCTACTCGCTAGTGAAAGTTGAACTTTTATTCGCAAGTGGTGTCGAAAATTGGAATGCGGTCGGAACACAGCAAACCACGGCTCTTCATTTATAGAAGCGCTGATTTCTTGGAAAATCATGGAACAGTAAAATTTCTTGCATCTTCGAAAAATCAGTTGATCTTAAAACGGCAAAGTGACTTGTTCTGAAGTTACATGAAAACTCGCTCTGAAGTTATATCGTACCGAACACGGCTTCCGCTCTGGTGCTGTACTGGACAGCAGCAGAGCACACACATACACAGCACTTGTTTTCTGGCCATGCAAACTGTCATTGTGAGTCCACTCCGAAATCAGATTAAAAATAAAATGAGAAAGGCATAGGATCTTCTGAAATCTTCACCAGATAGTGTATTGATCTCTCTCTCTCTCTCTCTCTCTCTCTCTCTCCTCTCTCTCTCTCTCTCTCTCTCTCTCTCTCTCTCTCTATCTATCTCTCTCTCTCTCTTTCTCTCTCTCCTCTCTCTCCACGTTTTCCATTAGCCATCACAGTGGTACGCACAAACTTATATTACCGCTACCCAGAATAGATCTGTTTATAACAAGTTTGACATACTCTGGTGGTTCTTTATGGAAGGTCTGAATCTCTCTCTCTCTCTCTCTCTCTCTCTCTCTCTCTCTCCTCTCTCTCTCTCTCTCTCTCTCTCTCTCTCTCTCTCTCTCTCTCTCTCTCTCACACACACACACACACACACACACACACACACACACACACACACACACACACACACACACACAACACACATGCCTCCACATTGCACAAAATGGTGCCTGGAGAGGCCTCCAAACTGCCTTTAAAATGCGAAAAATCGTTTTCGGCCGGGGGGCAAAGCCCCCCTGGGCCCCCCAGCGGGGCTTTGCCCCTGCACCCCACCGGGCCTAAGCGGCCCCTGGACCCCGGCTCAATTTCCTCTTTTTTTTTCTCTCCCAATTCTACACTCTGTATATTACATCACTTGTGAAGTCATCAGACCTGTCCAGATTTGCTAGTTGATAAAAGAAAAAGCTTATGAGCTTTTGTACAATGGAAAGAAATTCGAAGGGGGATGAGCAAACAAATACAGATACAAAAAACCAATTAAAAAAAAGACGTTTATGCTTCATTTTGAAAAAGTGTATCACGAACAACGCGCAAAAATACTGAAACTTGGTGAAAAATACTGAAAATTGCCATGAAAATACTGAAATCAGTAGTAAGGGGGTGCACAGGTCTGATCATGGAACTTGTTTAGGCTCCAATCAGCAGACAGGAAGCTTGAGAAGAGTGGAACAGACAAGACAAATGAGGAACAGACATGGAGTGTTTAGGGTGATAAATGAGATACTGACAGACATGGAGTGTTTAGGGTGATAAATGAGACACTGACAGACATGGAGTGTTTAGGGTGATAAATGAGACACTGACAGACATGGAGTGTTTAGGGTGATAAATGAGATACTGACAGACATGGAGTGTGTATGGTGATAAATGAGATACTGACAGACATGGAGTGTTTAGGGTGATAAATGAGACACTGACAGACATGGAGTGTTTAGGGTGATAAATGAGAAACTGACAGACATGGAGTGTGTATGGTGATAAATGAGATACTGACAGACATGGAGTCAGTGTGTGTGGTGATAAATGAGACACTGACAGACATGGAGTGTTTAGGGTGATAAATGAGACACTGACAGACATGGAGTGTTTAGGGTGATAAATGAGACACTGACAGACATGGAGTGTGTATGGTGATAAATGAGATACTGACAGACATGGAGTGTGTATGGTGATAAATGAGACACTGACAGACATGGAGTGTTTAGGGTGATAAATGAGACACTGACAGACATGGAGTGTGTATGGTGATAAATGAGATACTGACAGACATGGAGTGTGTATGGTGATAAATGAGACACTGACAGACATGGAGTGTGTATGGTGATAAATGAGATACTGACAGACATGGAGTCAGTGTGTGTGGTGATAAATGAGACACTGACAGACATGGAGTGTGTATGGTGATAAATGAGATACTGACAGACATGGAGTGTGTATGGTGATAAATGAGAAACTGACAGACATGGAGTGTGTATGGTGATAAATGAGATACTGACAGACATGGAGTGTGTATGGTGATAAATGAGACACTGACAGACATGGAGTGTTTAGGGTGATAAATGAGATACTGACAGACATGGAGTGTGTATGGTGATAAATGAGACACTGACAGACATGGAGTGTATAGGGTGATAAATGAGAAACTGACAGACATCAATCGTGCGATTTTTGCGTATTGAATCCAACAGTCAAGAAGACTCAGAACTTTATTTTTTAAAGTCATATGCAGAACATGACCCGAGTCTTAATACAATGCTTGACATTGTATATAGTGCAGATCTTGTTACTCATCAAAGCAGGAAGAAATGGCTAAATGGCAAGGCTGGGAATGGAACCTGGAACCTCATAGTTTACTTGTTAGGCAGGTGAATGTCTTTAACTGTCCTGCTACCTTCCTTCTTGATTTTTTTTTAAAGAAGTCTTTGCGAAATTATTTTCAATATGGTAAGATGATTAATGACCTGCATTTATTTGCCTGAAGGTAGTGTTGTTTGTGTACGTGTATATATATACTTATATACTAGCTGTTTCATTGTTTTATATGCAGTTGTTATTCATTATTGTGTCTTTTGTTTTTCACCGTTCATTTTTATTGTGTTTTTGGTGTTTGCTTTTTGTTGTTAATTTCAGTCGTACTTGTTTTTGCGTGTGGATTCTTGGGCTTAACATGCTATGGTTTTCCTGAAATGAACTCTCTGACCCATGCATCCTGTGTGGAAATCACTGTGAGATCATAAATGCAACAGTTTATGTGAATGACTTTTTTCATATACTTCCCCTTGTGGGCTACTATACTCCAACTTCAGAGGATCTTTTTTTCCTCTAGAAAGCAGAATGCAGATGTTATTCTTAAAGCTTAACATGGCTTAAGACGATTTCAGCAGAACATTTTAAAGTGTACCATTTGTGCCAAGTTAATAACAGTTTGTGTGTTCTAAGATATTGCTAGTTATGTCCAGCATTGCACTTGTAAAATTTTCTATGTGTATTTTGTAACCATTGTGTAAATTACTTGTATATTTTGCTCCCATTGTATCAATTATATGTATATTTTGCTCCCATTGAATAAATCATTTGTATATTTTGCTCCCAATGTATTAATCACTTGTGTGTTTTGTACCCATTGTATAAATCATTTGTATATTTTGCTCCCAATGTATTAATCATTTGTATGTTTTGTTCCCAATGTATTAATCATTTGTATGTTTTGCTCCCAATGTATTAATCATTTGTGTGTTTTGTAGCCATTGAATAAATCATTTGTATGTTTTGATTGTAGCCATTGTATAAATCATTTGTATGTTTTTTAGCCATTGTGTAAAATCGTGTATACATTTTGTACCCATGTTGGTTTGTTTAGGCATTGTGGAGTTAACGGTCTTGTCCAGCACATTTTTTTTTAATGCGTTGTTTTCCTCTGTATGTCAAGTGTATACAGTCCAAACTGGATTCAAGTTCCAACTCTGAAAGTAAACATTTTTTTCTTGTCATTATTGACAAGGACTTTTTGTTGTTAAGTTTCTGTACTTGTTGTTGCTGAAGTTTTCTTGATTATTTTTACAACAAAAAAAAGGTTTTGTGTATTCCCCTGTTGATGCATTCTTTTTATCTCCCATACCTTTAAAAAAAATTCTTCTATGTCTTCTAAATCTTCTATATCTTTGCCTACCTGCAGGCTTTTGGGGATTTTGCTCCACTGTTTCCTGTCTGACTGTGTACCAATATGTTGCTCTGTCTCTCCCTTGCTTTCTCTCTTCATTCAAATCGTAAAACATGTGTAGTTTCGTTTTTGTTGGGTTGGGTTGGGGGGTTTTTTCTCTCTTTTTTTTTTTTTTTTTTTGGAGTTGGGGGGGGGGGGGGGAGGGGGGAAGTTGTGTGAGGGGCTTGGTTGGTTTTCTTGCGTTTTATTTTAGATCAGATTTTCAATTTTCCCATTGTGCAACTAAACATGTGTTGTTAATAATTTTTTAAAATTATTTTCCATTGTTATTGTGTCTGGACAAAGTTTGATATGAAAGATATCAGGCCAAAGGTGGTGGTGATTTTGTGTTCATTTGTTTCTTTTAATAATCAAAGAGTTTTACAAATGCTGTAGTAATCGTTGTAGGCTGGAAAAGCTCAAGAATTTCATGGGATTTTGGTTTTGCTTTAGTGTGATTTTATTTGGTTTTGCACTGTTGATATATTTTGGTTTGCATTTCTTTTTATTCTTATTTCAAAAAACATTTAACAGTTTCATTGATTTGTTCCCCTTTTATAGTTTTGTGTGCCTGAAGTTATAAACATTTGCAAAATCTTTAGAGTTTACAGTTATATTTTGAAGCTTAAGTGATCAGTTTTAACCCATTTGATTTTGCTTTGATCTGGCTTTTTGTATGTCGGAGTGCCCTGTAGAAGATGTCTGCTCAAGTTTTGGCTGTACATATATTATGGTAATGGTGTGGGTGCCATTAACAAACTAAGAAGGAAACAGGGTGTGTTTTGGTTGGTTGTTGGTTTCGTTTGCCGTTAACAGTGCTCATTTTCTTGTGTTTTATTTCATTGTAGCTAGACAAAAATGTACAGCAGAAACTTTAGATACTGTGTGTGTTATGGGTTTGTTGCAGGGTTGTTTTTTTTTCTTCTTTTTTTATCATCTTAAAGCTCAATACATTTTGGGGTAGTATAGCCTGGTGGGTAGTGACTGTGTTGAACTTTAATCTGTCAATCTCTGAGGACATGGGTTCCATCCAATCTCTTCTGAACTAGTTTATGGTTCTCAGATGTAAGTTACTGTCATAATGTAAAATCTCATGGTTAGAGTGGTAACCTTAGTACATCATAGGGGGGAGGGAGGGAATGTTGTTGTTTTTTAAACAAATTTAATCTGAACATTGATTATCATAATTTCAAAGTCTCGAAAATAAAAGATTGAACGTGATTGTGTTTTTAGATTGAGAAAAGTAAGACAGTTGAGAGAATGGCTTTAGAAATGGTTTATTGTCCTCAGATCTTTGTGATCATCTTGAGGTAAAAATTTCATTGTGATCATAGTCTACACATTACACAAGTTCCAACAGAAGCATTACTCGGACATAATTATGTTTTAAAATTTAGTACAGTAAGAGTGTCACATGAAAGCTTACTAAGTAAAATACCAGCGATTGCTAATGTTAAGATTGAAAAGGAGGGGTGTGGGGTGGGGGAGAGATGACTCAGCAGCGATGTTATGGTCTTCTCTTTGGTAAGAATAGACACTCATTTCTGACAGCCATTTTTTTCTGGTTTGAGTGGCACCGGGGCTAGTTTCTGATTTTTACAGTTATAATTATGTATAAGCAGAAAAGGAGTTCAATTGTGGCTTTTACTTGCCTTTGCCATGTTTTTTTTTCTCATTTGAAACAGTCTTCGTTGGAAATGACAGAGACTCTTTTCACCAGCTGAACATGTTGAGAAAGATAAAGAGATTTTTGATGTTTTTGTTTGTTTGGGTTTTTTTCAATGGTTATTGTCATTGTCAAGCCAGTCAAAGGAACAGAGAACAAATGGTACATAAAGAACAGATTTTGATGCTTAGAGAAAGGTTTTTTTTCTGGATATGTTACAGTGTAAGGTACAAAGATAAAGAAATGAAAAAGCAGCAAAGTGTCTTAAGTTTTTAAGTTTTATTAATATAATTCTCTCTGTCTGTCTGTCTGTCTGTCTGTCTGTCTCTGTCTGTCTGTCTGTCTGTCTCTCTCTCTCTCTCTCTCCTCTCTCTCCTCTCTCTCTCTCTCTCTCTCTCTCTCCTCTCTCTCTCTCTCTCTCTCTCTCTCTCTCTCCACACATTCATAAACACTTTCAGGCAAAGATTGATTGACTGCCGATGGCAGCAATGGAGTGATCACATTCAAACAAGTGAAAGATATCAAATTTATAGACAATTTATAAGTACACATGATATCAAACCTTATCTCAGGCTTGATATGGACATACATTTGAAAAGAATTATGTCTAAATTTAGACTTGGTGTATCAGATATAAATGTTCATAAATTCAGATACAGAGAATATGATGTTGATGACCCTAGGTTACTATGCCCATTATGTAAGCAAGCACCTGAAAATGAGGTGCATTTTGTGTTATGCTGTCCAGTGTTAGAGGATGTTAGGCAGAGTTACATCCCTGTAAAATATAGAAGGCAGCCTAATTCTTTTAGTCTCTGTTTACTCATGGCGTCAAGTCAGCCTGAAGTTGTGCACAGCCTCACTTTATATTTGTGTAAAGCTTTCAGAATAAGAGATATTTTGTTGCCGTAAGTCATATCTTTGTAACTGATTTTGCTGCTATATAATAATTCCTTTTGTTGTTATTGCTGGTGTCTTAATCCAACACCAAAATACTAAGCAGTTCGGCAACCCCCTTCATGTATGGGCCAATGGCCTTTTTGTGAATAAATCATTTGAGTTCTCTCTCTCTCTCTCTCTCTCTCTCTCTCTCTCTCTCTCTCTCTCTCTCTCTCTCTCTCTCTCTCTCTCTGTATATATTATATTATATTATATTATATTATATTATATTATTTTTATATCATGCTATAGCGTGTAATATTATATTATATATTTTATGTATCCTTATACAAAGAAATATATAGGACTGGGGTTGTTGTTTTTTTTATCCTTAAAGATCATGCTTGTAACAATGAAGGTATTGCTCTTGGTTACCCTATACTTGTTTTCCTCCTCCACTATTTCCCCCCCCCCCCCCCCCCCCCCTCCCCAAGCAAAAAAGTATTTATACATATTGCTTTTTTCGTTATTCTTTCTAGGAAAAAAGCACAGATCTAAATAGGTCACTATTATTTTAATGTGAGGTTGGTTATTTTAGTTGTCTCTTTTAATAATGTTTAACTGCTTTTCTTTATTTCTGTCCTATCATTTTTTTTGTCTTTAAGAGAGTGTATTCAATATTTGTAGGCAACGTTTTATAGTAGCAGTGTCTATATTTAGAAAGCTTTATATCTGATTATTGTGTGGTTTCACAGAGAGAGAGAGAAAGTTAAAAGTTTTTTTTATGGCTTTTGACTTGTCCCTTTTTGGAGGCAGATTGAAATTTTCCCATGTTCGAAGGGGATTGTATTGTGTTGTACTGTAGTGTGTTATAGTCAGTGACAGAAGGCTTCTATTCAAGCCGCTCCCTCCCCTGTCACCACAAAAACAGCGCCATCTTTTTCCCCCCTCCCCACCCCCAATCCGGGGGGGGGGGGGGGGGGGGGGGGGTGGCTTTTTTCCACAGAGTTCTCCTGTTGCGAGTTCTTTCACATGTGTATTGCACACAAGACCTCAGTTTATCGTCTTTACCCGAAAGACTAGCACCCAGACCACGCTGGGGGAATTGTTCCGGTTCAAGCAGGGATCGGACTTGGCTTTCTATAAGCAGAGGCATTATTTGTCTCTCGGTTATCGATCCAATGATACAGCAATATGGCTACTCCTTTCCAGTGATGTGTTTCTCTTGTTTGTTTCACACCCAAGTCGGATGCACTGGGCCTGCATGCAGACTTATCAGGCGCTTAACGGCAGTGCAACGCATTTTCGCTCATATTATGGCAAACGGTAGGTGCTATCTCAGCGTTTCACGAAGAAGAAGTTTGTTTTTTTTGGGGGGGAAAAAACCCCAACCTTTTGTCCAAGATGTTAAGGAGGAATTTACTCACATACATTGTACTAGGTACATTGGCTAGTCTTATCAGACAAACTTGCATGAAATTATCTCAGAAACAGTATTAATTATAAAACGAAAGAAAAGCTGTATTCCGTCAAAATAAAGTTTTACTTAGACTTTAATCATGTTCTGTCATGGTTTTTGTTGTTGTTGTTGTTGGGTTGCTGTGTGTGTGTGTGTGTGTGTGTGTGTGTGTGTGTGTGTGTGTGTGTGTGTGTGTGTGTGTTTTGTCGGGTTTTTTTGTTGTGCTTGCTGTTCTCCCCTTCCTTTTCCTCTTCTGTCTGCTCTGTATTAATGCGTATATGTGTGTGTTTATTTGTTTTTATCTATTATTCTTCTATTTCTATTTTGAGGATAGTGGAACAAGCACTCGTGTGCTTTTTTTTTTTTTTTTACATCTAATCCCCGTGTGTATGCAGTTTTGTAAATTTTGTCTCCCACTGGCACACAATGGCCTACTCTTCCGAAAAGCGGAACGGGTTTTAACGTGTTGCGCAAGATGTGCGTGAGGTCGCACACGGGGGCCTCAGTTTATAGACTAATCCGAAGGACTTTTGGGAGGAGTGGCGTCAGAACTGATGTTTACTCCAGAGGAAAAATTCTCTTGAACGAGATTCGAACCGGTGCGGAGAGCACGCGCTATTATTAAACCTTTCACATTGCGACCGAAACAATCTGTTGTGACTCTGAGTTAGTTTTGATTTTGGTGCATTGTCTATTGTTTTACCACCAAATAATTTCTAGAGATTTTAACGTCGATAAATCTGTTTGCAGCCGCCGCTGTAGTTCTAGTGGTTAGGGCGTTGGACTCGTAATCTAAAGGTTGCGGGTTCGATCCCAGCTTTCGGCTATGGCGTTGTGCCCTTGGAAAAGGCACTTTACGGCTATTTTCTCACCCCACTCAGGTGTAAAAGGGGTACCGACCTTGTGTTGGGGGTTAACCCTGCGATTAGACTGGGTCCTTTCCAGGGAGGAAGTCGCTTAAACGCCACAGAAACCGGGATAAGCACCGGCCTGATGAGCCTTAAGGCTCGGGACAGACTTTAACTTAAAAATCTGTTTGCAAGGACCATTTCTGATTTTGACCTTTTTCTTCTGTACGAAAGTACTCGAACGAAAATTTCTTTTTTTATGTACCCGGCGAAAGGACAGAGAGCCTGGGCTACATAAGTGTGTGTGTATGTGTGTGTGTGTGGTGTGTGTGTGTGATTTTTTTCCTTCCTCGGCCAGAGTTCCAAGATTTACTAATGATGAGATTTAGCATATGCGCCTGTAGCATTGCGACTTTGGAGATTGTGTGTAAACTCGACACCTGTTTACATGCGTGTTTTAAAATTTTTTGTCACCCGTTTCCTACCAACACATAATGGCCTACTCTTCCGAAAGGCGGAGGGGGATTAACGTTTGCGCAAGATGTTCTGCGTACGTTCTTACATTGGCCTGGGTTTATAGTCTTATCCGAATGACTTTTGGGGGAGTGGAGTCAGGACTGATGTTATTAACTCCAGGGGGAAAAAAATAATATATAAAAAAACTCCAGGGGAAAATTTCTGAAAGGGGGGTGCCTCCATGGTGACTTGATCTCAGGCCGTCAGATCACGAGCACAAGAGCTGAACGCTGTAACCAGTGGGCTGTTCCATCCCCTGATGATGGTTTCTGATTTGCTTATTGAAGAGTATTTTCGCCCCGCACCCCCCCCCCCCCCCCCCCCTTACAAAAATAATAAAGAGCTGATGCAGATCATCCATATTGTGACAAAATACCCTTGAATTCCTAAAGTTGGATGCGCTGGGCTTGCGGCAACAAGAGAGTTGTCCCTGGCAAAATTATGTAGCAAAAAAGTCACTCTGATAGGGAAACAAATACAGTTGCAGACAGGAAAAAAAAATAATGGGCGGCGCTGCACTTGTGGCGACACGCTCTCCTCGGGGAGAACATCCCGAATTTCACGCAGAGAAATCTGCTGTGACATAAAAGTGGTAAAAAATTAATTAATTTAAAAAAAAAAGAAAGATAGGAATTCAGGGGAAATAACCGCGGGAGGCCGGAAGCAGAGTCTAGAAAGGTTCCGAAGTGAAGTCGGTGGGAAAATGGCGTGGATGGGCTTAGCTGAAGTCAAGAGATGAATCGTAAGCTGAAACGAGTTTGCAGGAGCATTTCCCGCAGCCCTTTGTTTCCAGCCTGTGATCAGCAGAAGTTGTCTAGATCTAGAAAGTGGGTGTATAAAGCATGCATGTTTTTCAGAGTGCCGTTTCTATTTGTGTTCCCTACTACTCCCCCCCCCCTCTCTCTCTCTCTATATATATATATCTCTCTCTCTCTCTCTCTCTTACTCACTCACACACACACACACACACACACACTCCACATACACAGTGACATACACACGCACTCTCTCTCTCTCTCTCTCTCTCCCCTCTCTCTCTCTCTCTCACCACACACACACACACACTCCTCATACACAGTGACACACACCACAGAGGTATCATGTACGATGAGGATGATAATAGCAATTGTTTGTGGACGTTTCTCTATGTGCTCGCTTTTAATGTGTGTGTTATACTACCTCATTTAATTAAACCATCTTTTTACCCAGCTTCCTACCTCTCTCCCTCTCCCTCTCTCTCGAGGGACGGATAGCCTAGGGGTCAGAACATTGCGCTGGCATTTTGACGACCCGGGTTCGATTCTGGTCGAGGAGATTTTTCTCCTGGAGTTGACATCAGTGCTGACTCCACTCTCCCCCAAAGTCCTTCTATTCGGATGAGACTTTAAACCGAGGTCCCGCGTGCGAACGCATGCAAAACATCTTGCGCACACTTTAAATCCTGTTCCGCTTTTCGTAAGAGTAGGCCATCGTAGTGCCGGTGGGAACAGATGACATTTACAAAACTGCATACACACGGGGACTGGATGTAAAAAAGCACAAGAGTGCTTATTCCATTATCCTTGATATAAAAATAAATCAAATAAAATAAATAAAATCTCTCTCTCTCTCTCTCTCTCTCTCTCTCTCTCTCTCTCTCTCTCTCTCTCACACACACACACACACACACACACACACACAGAGTAAATTAGACTGGATTGTTTATTTATATGGTTGTCAATAATCTGTCACAATAAATAACAGTACTCCAATATCAGATATACAGATTTTACAATAACATTACACAATACAATGATTTGTGCATCGTCTTTCTTGTATCCTGTACGTATTTTCTTGTAACAATTTACGTCTGTACAAAGGCACTTACAAGAAACATTCACCTACACAAAAAAAAACCTAAACCTAACCCAAAAACCTGGGTGTATTGTTTTTCTTGTTGGCTGTTCTCGGGGGTAACCCAGAATATATATATGTCTTACTGGTCACATCTGGGATGCAGGGTCAGACCGTTTTTACAACACCTAGATGGACAGTTTGAGTGTAGGCTTACTGCTGTCCGTTTTTCTAGATTCCATCTCACTCTGGTTTTCCTCTGAAGTGGAGTATGATGCCTATGTGGCGAGAACTTGAAACAGTTATACACGCAACTTCCATCAGTGTGCAATTTCAATTCACAGTGATTCCAGGTGGATAAGCGAGTCAGAGTGCACATTCTGGGTGACCCAGAGTGTTAAACTGGGGAACGCAAACACTCTGTTTTTATGGAAATGAATGGACAGAGCGTCAGCTAAAAGGGCTATCATGAACAAATCAATACAGTATTAAAAAAGGATACTCTACAAGCATGCAGAAAGGTTATGTCTTCTAAAAAAAGTATTTAAAAGTATGCTTGATTTGAATTAGTTTGACCCTTCGCTTAGAAACTCTTCTTTTTGCCAGAGTGCTAGGCCTTATTTCATCAAGTCCAAATTGTAAAGAGTTCCATATTGAAGTTGCACAATTCCAGTACAGAGGTTCACACGTGTGTGAAAAAACTGATGTTTACTTGGCTTTAAAAAAAAAAAATGTATGATTCAATCGCCAGGATGCATTTCTTTCAAAACAAAAAGTTCATGCACGTTCAAACGTTCACAAGCTCAATGCCACACAATGATTGCGCGCGCGCGCGCACACACACACCACACACACACACACACACACACACACACACACACACACAAAACACGCGTGCATACGCACATTGAATCAATAATGTTCCATTTGACTCTTGCGTTTGGTTTACATTTTTTAAAACTTAATTGTTTTCTTTAGCCCAGTTGTTCTGCCATCTTTTCTATTTTTGCTTACATTCCCACTTGCGTTCTCCGTTGCAAAATGTTCAATTTTTCCTTTGTATTTTTTATTCTGCGTCCTCAATGCTCAGAAAAGGGTCAAGGGATGCCATTTTTTCATTATTCTCGTTCGTGTTTGGAAAGAAAAACGATAGCTTAGACTGGATGCGTATCATCTTGGCAACTTCCTCACACCATAATCATGGGAGTTAGCGTGTTGTGTAAAGATGGGATGATTAAGCTTCGTTCTTCGGTTCGTGGAACCAGCTTTCTGCAGGCTAAACCTTAGCATCCCCAGTACAGGGAAAAGATGGGTCTTCTTTCAACCTGTTATTTCAGATAAGGCACTGCGGCTGAACAAAAGCTTTCTCTGTAGATTTAGTAGTGAAACAAGTTTTTTTGTTTTTTTTAAAGTAAATTCTGCTCACTTTCATCTCTGCTTCACGTGACCTCAATTTCTTGATCTCCCCCATCTAGAGTGGATTCAGTGTCCGAAATCACGTCCACTTCAGAATCCAAACATTCCGCGCTGACGTCATCTTCCTCCTCCTTCATACCAGTCACAGACGGGTGTCTGGAGCGGATGTGACGTTCAAGGTCGCGCCTGCGCACTAAGACTTTGCCGCAATAGTCACATCGGTAAGGGGTGTCGCCCTCGGCGTGCAGACGCACGTGCTTGTTCAAGTTGCTGGGGTCCCCGAAAGGACGAAGGCAGACCTTGCACTTGAGCGGCTTGTAGCCCGTGTGAGTTCTCAGATGGATCTTCAGCCCGTACTTTCGCGAGTACAGCTTGCCGCAGTATAAGCACAGGTGACCCTTGCGAGACTTGTTGGCGAAGAAGGAGGGGGGGAGAAGATCCAGGGGCTCCCCTTCTTTCTCTGAGGGCACGGGCAGAAGGGGCACCGAGGTCTTCGAGCTGCAGCTGGGGCTGCTGGTTGTCAGAGAGCTGCTGACGCTGTGGCTCAAGGCTCCAGACGTGTCCGGGACAGACACCTCCAGCCCAGCCGTGGGCACCACCCTCCCCCTCTGGCACGTGCTGACCGCAGGCTTGGACGCCATCAGGAGGGAGTGGGGGTCAGGGGCAGGGGTGCAGAAGTGAGGGAACACGAAGCTGCTTCTGCTCGGAGGGTGGCAGCTGAAGTGGTGGTGGTGACGGGGGTCCAGCAGTGAAGGGGTGGCCCCTGCGGGCACAGAAGCGCAGAGGAGCTTTGGGGGGGTGGGGTCGGGCACGGCGGTCAGCCAGGGGTAGTACAGTCTCCAGGCCACGTGCTGGTCCAGGGGCACGGGCAGCGCGGGTAAGCCTGGGGGGTGGATGTGGTTGAAGATCTGGATAGGCTGACCCGCGGCCGGCACGCTGCCTGCCAGAGAAGCGTGACCTGCCGCAGGGCTGTGCTGATGAACACCTGCACAACCCGCAACGTTGTTCTTCACCGTGGAGGAGCTACACGCCCCCGACTTTCTGGTGCTCAGGTTGAGGGCGGAACTGTCGTCTGTGGAGGAGTCTGGCGTCATGGCTCTCCTGTCCAGGTGAGAATTTCTGCTGTTACTGCTGCTACTGCTGCTGATGCTTTCAGTCCTGCGTGTCTGCTGTGGACTGCGGTTCCAGTCTGGTCTTCGTGTGGAATACATGGAGGATGTGTCCTGCTTCTCGCTGTGGAACATGCTGAAGATGACTTGTAGGAGGAGGGAGGGGACCTGTGAAAGGCACTGGGCCCAGAGCCCAAGAGGCGGAACGAGGAGATGGGCAGTGCAGGGCTGAAGGCTGAAGGCAGGGAAAAAGGGGGGCTGGTGGTCCCTGTGGTTGAGAAGGTGGGGGTGGTGGGGGTGGTGGTGGTGTCGCAGTTGAAGAGGATGTGGGCTTTGAGTGTGTTGGGGTACAGAAAGCTGGCCTGGCACGAGGTGCACGTGTACTGCTGGTTACCTGCAATCAGTGCATTAGTCATGGTATCAGAAATTGTTTACATTTTTTACAGAATATACATCTCTCTCTCTCTCTCTCTCTCTCTCTCTCTCTCTCTCTCTCTCTCTCTCTCTCTCTCTCTTTCTGTTGAACAATGGTACTCAACAAAAAAAGGACACAAAGTTTATAGTAGTACACAAAGAACACCAAGTCATGCCTTAGTGTGGTCCCATCCATGAAAAAAAACTAGTTAATTATTTTTATTTATACCACTTTATGTCACAGCAGATTTCTCTGCTGAAATTTGGGCTGCTCTCCCCGGGGAGAGCGCGTTACCACAAGTGTAGCGCCTACCCAGATGTTTTTGTTTTTCCTATCTGCAGTTGTATTTGTTTCCCTATCAGAGAGGCTTTTTTCTACAAATTTTGCCAGGGACAACCCTCTTGTTGCCGTGGGTTCTGCCGTGGTGCTGTTTATAGCAGGAACTGACCACACTTGGACTAGTAAAGGTAAAGAGGAAGGGGCGCAGCGCTAAATTTAGCACTCTGGACCGAGTGATGCTGGATTTGTGCACTGTGAACATTCTCCAAAGGCTCCTTCTTACCTCTGATATGTGCCGGGTCAGAAAGGGCACCCCGAAGGCGCGGGCCAGGGAGTCGCTGTACCACAGCAGGAGATGGGCGCCGCGCGGGATGGCCTTCAGCACGTGCAGCACGAGGCGCCCTCCTCCACCAGCACCTCCACGTTCTGCTCGTGGCGGTCACGCGCCGGCTGCAGGGCCATCATCCACCTGAGGCTTTGGTCCTGCACGGGGTGGAGTCTGCAGTGGGGGAGGAGGAGGAGGCTTGTTGGGGTGGTGGGAGGTGGTGGGGGTGGTGAAGGGGTTGTCTTTCATATCTGGTACCAGACGACCCTCGTGACAAACCACCTGTAATAACACAATGTGGAAGTTGTTGTATAACTTTAGGGTTTGGTCTTATTTATCATTGTATTCTACTGGTGTGTGTTGTGTGTGTGTTGTGTGTGTGTGTGTGTGTGTGTGTGTGTGTGTGTGTGTGTGTGTGTGTGTGTGTGTGTGTGTGTCGTGTGTCGGCGCGCGCGCGCGCGTGTGTGTGTGTGTATGTGTGTGTGCGTGCGTGCGTGAGCGTGTTAGGGGCGTAAAAAGGTAAGGTAAAGGTGTCCCATAACCTATGTGGTCGCAAGGGGCGAGGCATCAGAGACCTCAGCTTCTCTAGGGGCCAGCACATTGAGGCGCGGCACCCATCTCCTCTCCCTCGCTGCTCTTCTTCCCTTACCCAAAAAAAAGGCAGCTGCAGGTACCCATTTACATCTGGGTAAACTGGGGGACTGTAGTGAAGCCAAGGCGCGCAAATGGTCATCCATTCAACTGGTAACCAGGCTCGATGCTGCTTAATCTTAACTTGGGGAAAGCGAGTGCGTACATGCGTAAATAATAAGTTTATCTTATGTTCTATCAATATATAATGTTTAATGTATTTTTAGTCAATATGGTCTTAATAACATTTTGACCTCCAAGCCATTGATATCTTACAATGTTTGAACCAATATGAAATAATGTAGCATCCTGTGTCTTTGAGATTATCACCATGCCTGTCAGTATTGCAATTGCCCTTCATGGGATTGTTTAAAGTGACATGAGTTGACATGACATGTTTGCGTATAGTTTTTTTTCTCTGTTCGAAACATAGCCCGCAATGACGGAAGAAAATTCACCATTTCAGACTGATTGTCCAACCAGCTTCCTAAGTAAAAACAAACTGATAAATGAAGTCATTACTTTATGATTCAGGGTGTGAAAGACCACTAAAAGATCAGACAGTTTTACCAAAGATGTCCATCATTGTTACAAATCCGTTCTTAGCGGAATAAGTCAACTAGAAGGACGTAAGACGGAACCATGAACAGAAGCTCGCCCTCTTTAGTCAGAGAGACAAGGTTACCCACTACCGTTATTCTTACGCTTCAAAGATGTGACGTCACCAGGGTGGCTCGTGCAGCCTTGAATAGCAAATTCACGTACCCGTTACAGCGGAAAGGACAATGGGGCAAGTTACTTCATCTAAGATGTTGACCTAAACGCTTCCCCTCCACCTTCTTTGGGGGACTACTGGAAAGCAAACAGTGTGACATTTATCTCGATTGTGGGAATTAGTAGGAAGACGCACAAGGTCCATAATCCGAGAGTGGGCACTGTGGGAGTGGAAACACTCCACCCGTGGAGAGGTCTCGCGTTTCGCTCTCCACCAGGGCCAAACATGTACACAAATTTCCCTGTGGGAAGTGTTACCTGCTTGCTAGGAGTAGGACCAGTGGGTTTAAAGTCGGTGTATTATGGGCTTGAAGGGTCCTCGAGTCTTGTTGGCACCTCAATAGCTGGTCCCCCGATTTCATGGTCACTTCAGTTATGGCTGCATAATCAGTACAGACAGAGCCCAGTCAGTACTGCTGGTCACAATCATTGTCAGGCAGATCCGGCTCGCTCGCATATCATTGGGTCCAGCACAACTTTTCTCAGCCATATCTTTATTTCAATATCTTGTTTTTTTTAATCTGCTTCATTGTGTTTTTTGTTTTTGTTTCAAAAATGATTAGTCTTCTATCATTAATTTTCAACTGCTTGTCTCTGCTACAAAGGTGTAATGTAAGATGTTACATACTCTTGTACCTTTTTTTATACTTTCCTCAGTGTCATCTTCAAACTTTGTTGGCCTCTTTGGCGAGAGACATTTCCAATCGGTCAACTACAGCTTGGGTTTTTTTTCTCTCTAACTTCATGCCAACATCCAATGCTGGAATCGAAAACTGCGAGCAAGAATATTGATTTCGTTACATTCTTTTTTGTTTGGTTGGTGTTTGTTGTGTTTTTTTCGTCATATTCTTTTTTTTTTTTTAATGTTTAAAAACCCTAAGATTTTTCAGAACCACCAAAAGCCATGGAAATAATAATATCAGGGTGCCTGCCGGTAGCACACTGTCCGGGGCCACTGACGACTTACTAACCAAACCAGCTACCTACCTACATACAGTGGAACCAGCTGATGGCAAAACACACAGTGTTATTAAACAGGGGTGCTCCACCACCGTCTTAGCCCTCCTGCTCACAGAGGCCAGCTGACAGACCTGAAGGGGCGCGGCGTCTGGGTGGCAGGCACTCTCAGTCAAGCAGCTCCCAGGACAAAAGGCAGCACCACTTCAGCCCTCCTCCTTCCAGCCACAGCCAACGTGTCAGGGGCCGGGCAGGGCCCTGCCTGCCCCTTGTTTGCCTAACTCATCGTCTAGTGTGGCAATGTCAGGACGAGAGGGAGAGAGGGAGGGAGGGGTTGTGGCGCGTTGGGGAACGTTCTCCACTTGGCTTAAGCGGTGGACAGGGGTTTCCCTTGACAGGGAAACGAGCCACCGCTTCCGCGGCTAATGAGCTGAGAACAAACATTGGAGCTGGTGACATACACCGCCTCTGTCTGCCCTGACCCAGGGGCGATTTACTGATAGGCTACTGTCTGAGGAAGGAAGGTGGCAGGATGGTTAAGACAGTTCGCTTGCCAACAAGTAAACCGTGAGGTTCTGGGTTCGATTCCCAGCCTCGCCCCTTCTTCCCAGTTTGACGAAAAAAATTGAACTGAATGTTAAAGACATTCGGATGAGACTATAAACTGAGGCACCGTGTGCGAACGCACGCAGAACATCTTGCACACACGTTAAAACCCCGTTCCGCCTTTCGGAGAGCAGGCCATCGTGTGCCTAGAAGCGGCTGACAACCCCAAACACCCCAGCATGCACACGGTGTCGTGTTTAGACAGCATCCCTGAGGAAAAATCGGGGAGTTGGAGTCCAGGGCAGCTCGGGGCGTATATGACAACTCTGGTGGCTCCTGCCAGGTACTGGAACCATTTGTATCGGTCATTGCCTTTCCAATGGATCATTCCAGTGGCGTGGAGAGGGGGGTCTGCTGCATGGGTAACAGTTTACCCTCCATACTTACTTACTCAGGCTTTGCGCCCTAAAGACTAGAGCGCAACTCCATAGTCTTCCGAGACTGATGGGTGCCTACTACTACTACTGCCTGACTTGAGTGGGGTGTAGGTGTACTGTACTGTACTGTACTGTACTGTACTGTACTGTACTGTACTGTACTGTACTGTAGTACTGTACTGTACTGATCATGAGCAAAGGTGAAGTCTGAGCTTCCCCTTTGCTGCTCTGTCCGGAGGAGTTGGATATCTATCTTCACATGAAGATCTGACTGTAACTTATGTTTCGTATGAATAATCGAATGGATCTTAGGTCATCTACTTGACAAAGGCTGAAAATAAAAATATTCCAACATGTTATTTTAACCCCCATCCCCCCTCTGAGTGTGGTTAGTTATTAAATATTTGGGCAAAGTTTTGGTTTGCCTCAGTTGTCAACAGGTGGGTGTCGCAGACTCATAAATTTGAATCTACTCTGTGTGCGTGTGTGCGTGGTGGTGTGTGTGCGTGTGGTGCGTGTTGTGCGTGTCGTGCGTGTTTGTGGTGTGCGTGCGTGTGTGTGCGTGTGTGTGTGTGGTGTTGTGTGTGTGTGTGGTGTGTGTATGTGTGTGTGTGTTATGACGGTAATAGAACACTGGGTAAACATACCTTGTCTGTTCTAACTGTAGCCTCAACACTCAAAACAAGCACAATCTTTGCAATGTTTAGTTGAAGGGTTGGAAAATATAAACAACCACAAGACGACGGGAAGGAGGGAATAAGAGCGTGGAGAAGCAGACAGTTTGATACTTTCCAGCTCAAACTGACCCTACAGTATTTGCCTTTCTTCTCAGTCAGCAGTAGCCCGGCCACGCCCCACAAACAGGAAAGGGTTTAAGCGGTATTGCAATACTAAAAGAACCCCGTCCTCTGTTTACCATACTTCTCCAACTTAAGTCAACTGCTTACAAAAACCAATCTCTGCTCCACTGGAAACTTAGTACTCCACTCCCTTACACCCCCCTACCCCCCTTTTGTTTCCCTCTATGTATTTTTCTTCCTATCAAAGTCTATGTCCCCACTCTACTATACCGTGTGGATATGACCTACACCCTAACCTAAAGTACGCAGAGAGATCGACAATGTTCGAACCTACAGACTGTAACCCGGCAACTTGAGGATTGACCACACAGCCCCCAAGCACCGGCAATATTTTTCTCTCTTTCTGGTTGTTTTCAGTGCACTCTCCACTGTGTGACTATCATTATCAGCGGCTGACACGCGTCGCAACAGCCTGGATGCTGACGTGTAAAGAACCGAGAGTCGGAAAGCTTTCAGAGTCGATGGTCGTTGACAGCTACCTGATCATCCCACTGCCCAGGTAACACAGTTTTGAAGAGCAGCCGACGACGTTTCGGGTATGGAGACGGGAGGAGGCTGCTGCTTTTCCCTGGCTTATCAGGAGCTTGCTTCTTCATCCCCATTGGAGTCATCGTGACTGTTTGCTGCGGAGTTTTCTTTTACTTCTGCCCCGAGACAGACAGACAAACAATACAAGTCGGTGGAGAGCAGGGGACTGTAGTAGTTGCAGGTCAAGTGATTGCACACGGCAGTGTACTTGGTCTGGGTCAAGAGAGATGGGAACTTTTTGAAAAACACCGCCGTGAGAGGACTCTTCTCGCTACTAATTGCTGTTTGAAGAGGGGGGGGGGGGGGGGGGGGGGGGATGCATCGTTGAAGTGATCGGCGAATAGACGAATTCTCCTGTAACCGATTTTTTATTTTACCACGGTTTAGTTGATAGAAAAAAAAGGTTCCTTACAGATTTGCTTTGTGTTATAGGTTTTGTTGTCGTTTTTTTTTGTTGCTGTTATTTTATTTTTTTTTTTTCTATGCCCTGTGCTTACTATAAAAACCCACCTTGTGTCTTCGTGTTGTCCTTAATTTGTGTTGTGTGTGTGTTGTGTGTGTGTGTGTGTGTGTGTGTGTGTTGCGGGGTGTGTGTGTGTGTGTGTGTGTGTGTGTGTGTGGTGTGTTATACGAATCTGATTGTAAGACAGATCTAGACTCTATGAGTTAATGACAAAACATCGTCTTTCATAAATGAATTTTAAAAATATATACATGTATATAAAAGCGTCTTTCATAAATGAAATGTCCTTTACAATTTTCTCTGAGCTACGGAGCAGAGGAGACAAGTAAAAAGGTGTGTGTGTGTGTATGTGCGTGCGTGCGTGGCGTGCGTGCGTGCGTGCGTGCGTGCGCGTGCGTGCGCGCGCGCGCGCGTGCGTGCGTGGTACATGTAAAGGGTACCGTAGAAAAAAAACAAACAAAGACAATAAGGAACTGTTTGGATGAAACTTATCGAAGATGACATTCCTACATCCGCCGAATATTATTTCTCCTTTTTCGACCTCGTGGTTGCACTATAAGGGCTGTGGTCTACAAGACATCAACGTCGCATTATCAAGCGCACCAGCGTCTAAACGACAGACAGCACAGCACAGCACAGCAAGCCATCACTGATCAGGAGGGCAGGGTGAATAGAAAAGAAGGTGGCATGTTGTGAATAAGCAACCTGGAAGGCAGGCAGGTAATCCTCTCCTTGGAGCGGTAGAGCTTTACACAACATTGCGCTGCCGGTCTTCTTGGCAAAAACCGGTGTCGAAAAAGTTAGACAAACTTGTCCCCCACTATCGTCTCTGTCCCCGCTTCAACCCCCTTACACACCACACCATACCCCCTACTCCCTTCCCCCTCTTCAAACGTTTTTATTATATTTTTTTCCCTTTTTTTTCGTTTTTATTATATGATTTTTTTTTTGTTCGCTTGTTAAGGCACTGATTGCCCGTTTTCACCTGGGTTGGCCCTTGTGGAGGTAAGACGGGCGCTAATCCTCCTGGCGGGAGAACCAGGCACCTGTCCTCAAGCGCTGGGTGTCTGTCGAGCCTTGTGAGAAAGAAGACACCATTCAGAGGGATAACTCGAGTTAGCGCTATGGGCAGAAAATGAGGTGGAAAATGTGGGTATCAAAAACTAACCCCCGCCCCCCCCCCCTTTCACTCCCTTTTAAAATTTTTTTTTCTTTCACTCCCTATCGTTCCCTTCCCTTGTCCCAGCTCTCTAGCTGTCTTGTGTCCTTAGCTGTCTAGTCTGCAGTGTGTGTGTGTCTTCAAGGTGAGTAGCGAAGTCATCCATCACGGACCCCGTCTGTCCGTCCGACTGTCACTGCACAACACCCCCGTGGAGCCCAGAGCACAGCCTGGACCCTCACCCCACACACACCAATCCCTCTGCATACCAGCTCCCACCAAAGCTGGGCCCCGCTGCTTGCTGAATAGGGGCGGCAATAATACAGCATGAAATAAGACGGAATGGCCCACTCTGCGGCGCGCCCACCCCTGCTCAGCTGTGGGTCACATTTCCCATCAGCGGGCAGCGGGTACCCGTTCCTGTCGAGCTCCTCCTCCTTGTGCCCGACATGGGCGCCCCAGGGCGAAGCCAAATAGCGACCCGGGGTGGGTGTGGAGGCGAAGGCGAGGGCGAGGGCGGAGGAGGAGACACGGTCCTTGGAATAGACCCGTCAAGTTGTGCTCCGGTGGTTTCTAAGAACGCGTCCTCAAAAGGCAGAGCACCTGAGTGTGAGGGAAGTCAGCAGGGGGGTGTCATAGCCGTCATGCAGACATGAATGATGATCTTCTTGCCCCTTCAACTTGACTTTTCTCTCCCCTCCGTCCTCTCTCCCCCATACCAGTATTTCTCTCTCTCCCTCGTCACTGGTGGGCCAATGCCCGATATGACAGCACCCGCTGGAGAAGGGGAGAGAAGGAGGGAGGGCTTAGGCCACAGGTGACACAGAGAGCAGCTACAGAAAGTGGAAGAAGAAAAAACACCACAAGAAAACAAAACTGTGTGGTGATTTACCAACGAGGACACCCGGTCATGATCTTCACCATGAAAAGCCGGATTATGACATTTTTCGTTTGCAGTTCAGTGATGCGGATACGTATCATACTAACAAATGAACACAGGAATTCCTGTACGTAATTTGTGTTTCGTTTAATGAGAGCTTCTTGTTCCGAAAATGTCAACGATTGAGATTGACACTGCTTTACAGAGACCGATAGGTTACCACAGCCTAGATCTGTTCAAAACTACATCGACACACATCAAGATTATTTTTTATAATTATCAGTTCTCACCAAAATATCATTCACGAATGTTTATGTGACGGACAGTGTTACCATTAAAGCTAATTTTGAGAGTGATTGGACTTGAGGGTGCAATAGAACAGACCAGTTTCGCCACATGTCGTCAATTCCTGGAAAGCAGGAGTGAGTGAGGGGGGTTATCATTGCAAGATTTGGCACTGTGGATAAAGGTTCTACACAAAGGCTTGGACCAGGCCCAAAGCGTTAGATCCCCATCAGTTACTGATGCAAGCCAAGTAACAAAGCCTTAAAAAAAAGTTATGCTTTGGAAATTTTTTTTTTGGGGGGGGGTTGTGCTTTTTTAAAATTTTTGCTTTGGAATGTTATGTTGAGATTGTTCTTCATTCATGAAAAAGCTCTTACCAACATTCATTTTTTTTTTTCATCTTGCAGTGAATATGGCCGCTATATGTAACGTTTAAAAAAATCATTATTTTTTTTAAATGCAGTACACGTTGGCTGCAGGTGTTCTGATACATAGGCTGCAGTTCAACATATAGACTGCAGTTTTCTAATACAGTAGTAGACCTGCAAGTTTTCTAATACAGTAGTAGACTGCAAGTTTCTATACAGAGTAGACCTGCAGTTTCATCTCGAGATTTCCACAGTGCATATCTCGAGTGGGTCACCCATTATGTTCAGCTCGGGAACCCGCAGCAGCAACGACAAATAAATTCTATATAAAAAAAATAAGAATACAGTGCAGAGCTTAGCAAAAACAGCAAAACAAAACGAAACAACCAACAAACCACATTTTAAAAATTAAAAAAAAGAAAAGAAAAAGGAGGAGGTGGGGGAGGGTGGGGGGTCTTTATTTTCAGTTTTTCAGATCAGACATAAGATCAGTTATTTCCAACCCACCCCTAAAAGGAGGGGTAAAAAGACCAACAAACAAAAAAAAAAGCAACAAGAAAAGAGAAGCAGATTAAAATGTGTCTTCACATAGTTCATGAACTTGTACATGACTTTTCCCATTGTCACCTGCCAGTTCTCCTCCTTAACTGCTGGTTTTTCTCTTCCCGCTTCATAATCCATCCAGGTATGACGACAAGAAGCCGACACCTCCACACAAACTGCCAATACAACAGGTTTCAGGCTGCCTCGTTGACTTGGGGTGTTTTGATTGTTTTGACCTTTTTTCTGAAACTACGTGTATGTCATTTAATAACCCTGATCAGTTCTAGCACAATACACATCATCCTGTTTCAACTGCGCAACAAGTTCACAATCCCAGCGGTTAGGATTTTCATGAATTAGTTGCAAAAAGCTTTTTGTTTGTGGCTTGAAAAAGCCAGGAGAAAATGAAATAGAATAAGAATTTGACACTGACACGACACAACCTTACCTATATTATTCACATGTTTCGTGGTGCAATTTAAGACTGTATACATGTATGTACTTTACGAAGTACTGTGTGCTGGACAGAGTTTTCGTCATGCACTGAGGTTCTCTCACATGTCAAGTTGGTCTGTCACTAGGTCAGACCAATGTCATCGGAAGCCTACTGGGCTACAGGGTCATCCTTTTACCACATGCAGTTTATCTCAGGACCTCTCGACCCATCCTTTTGGCCTTGGATCATTCGTGACCTCTCTCCCATCTTTCTGCTTTCGTAATTGCCATAATGTTAGTAATTACTGAGGACCCAGGAGGCACCAGTGTCTTGGAGATGTTGCTGAATGGGATGTGTCCGTTGTTCTTTCTCTGCCCTACCCTTGTAGCTGTTTCTTCTTCAAAGTAAGTTTCTACTACTTCTTGTGATGTCCATTTTTGTCTAACGTATCTCTAAATAAAGGAGTCTGGTTTATTTAAGTGGTCTGCAAGAGGACAACCCCCCGCCCCTTTTTTTTTAGTGACTATGTAACGGAGGTGAAGCTAAGACATTACGGTTGGCATGTAGGAGATTGATATAAAGACAGGATGTGCACATGGTATGGTCTCCCACCCACGAGACAGGGCCGCCAAACGATGGATGCAAAGCAACTTTTCAATGCCACATCTAGGTGGAGACTGATAGAATAATGTCACTGTCACCATAATTTCAAGAAGAATCGATGCACACTCCACTTTTTGCTTTAACTTTAGATGCATATAAACTCACCCCTATCATACACCCAACTTCAAAGATTCCCGATGACCTGGAACAGGATAATGGGGAACGTAGGAAATGCTATTTGTTTTGTTTTGTTTTGTTTTGTTTAGCATATGACAGGTGACTTTTTTTTTATCCCCCATTTACCAACTTGATAATGATCCACATTGATGTAGGCTAGGCCAGCATGGAGAGGGAGAGATGAGCTGTGCCAGGTTCCACCTGCCCTTAATACATAGCCTACTTACTGCCTGTCACAGGTCAGTCACGGCAGTGCACTCAACACTCTTCACACGGTGTCTAGAAGCCAAGCCTCAAGCCAAGTCAGCATAAAATGGGGATTTTGCCATGAAAATCGTTTTCAAATCTAGGGAATGTTCCAGATCGATTCACCAGGCTGTAAACTTGCGGGCGTGCTGAAACACGCGCTTCAAGCAGGTAGTGCTAATTATGGTTTTATTGTAATCGTGATGTCATACAGCGTTCACCCAGCCCACACCTTGCCATTATGATGGTTTCTGACGGTTGGGATTCTTTCCAGAACATTAGTCAGCTAACACTTCACATATCCCACCCTTCAGCGACAGGATACGGGTCGGATTCCATTTCAGTGCAAATGCAGTCCTCATCGTGCCCCCAACGTGTTGAACTACTTTCATATACTCTTAGTTCTGCCTAATCTCCAACTTAAAAAATATTTATTTCAGTGCTGTGAAACTTTTATGACAAGACAATGGTAATTCGGCTAAAGCTTTTAAAGAATGTTTGTCGTAGCCAAGTTCTGCCTAAAACATCTTACCAAAAAAAAAAACATGCTCATTGCGTTTTTTTTCCCTCATTGTGTTTTCCTTGGGGTAGCAAAATCTGTCTTTGTCTGTCTGTCTGTCTGTCTGTCTATCTGTCTGTCTGTCTGTCGTCAGTCTCTCTCTCCTCTCCTCTCTCCTCCTCCCCTCCCCCCTCTCTCCTCCTCTCTCCTCCTCCCTCCCCTTTAACCTACATGTAATGTTCCCTCAGTATAACTGTAGGAGTTTATTATGATATTAATCTTTGTCTCCTTATGGGTAACCTACGTTTATCTTCACTTTAGCTGAAATTTGCACAGTTTTCAGCTTTAGTAATTTCATTCAGGCCTCAGTTTTATTATATATATATATATATATATATATATATATATATATATATATATATATATATATATATATATATATAAAATATATATATATATATTATATATAATATATATATATATATATATATATCGCCGCTGTTGTGCACTTTAGTTTAGCTCGAAATTTCAGGATATTTAATTTTTTCGCCCCGTTCCTTGGCTAGATTTCCGAGGTTCACCAATGGTGAGATTTTGCATATGCGAATTTTTTCCCCACCATGAAAAGGGATCTAGACTAGACTAGATCTATTTATTATATTTGATTTGATCTGCACTTACACTACCAGTGATACAAGGGCTACCTTTCTTCTCAATGCTGAGTGAAAAGTAGGGAAGAAAAGGATATGGAAAAGAAGGCAACGAAATAAAAAGATACCGAACAGAAGGAATCTATTTTTTAATACAGAAAAGAAAGAATGGAATAAAAAGATATGGGGAAGAAGGAATGGAATAAAAAGATACAGAAAAGAAGGAAGGGAATAAAAAGATAGACCTATGGAAAAGAAGGAATGGAAATAAAAGATACGGAAAAGAAGGCAATGGAATTTTTTTTTTAAGATGCGGAAAAGGCAAGGGAAAAAAACAAAAACCAATTAAGATGCGGAAAAGGCAATGGATTTTTTTTTTAATGCGGAAAAGAAGGCAATGGAATAAAAAAAATAAAAACAAAAAAGACGCGGAAAAGAAGGCAGCGGAAAAAAAAAAAAAAAGATAGGGAAAAGAAGGCAGTGGAATAAAAAGATAGGGAAAAGAAGGCAGTGGAATAAAAAGATAGGGAAAAGAAGGCAGCAGAATAAAATTAAAAAATTAAAAAAAGATAGGGAAAAGAAGGCAGTGGAATAAAAAGATACGGAAAAGAAGGCAGTGGAATAAAAAAGATACGCAAAAGAAGGCAGTGGAATAAAAAGATACGTAAAAGAAGGCATGGAATAAAAAGATACGCAAAAGAAGGCATGGAATAAAAAGATACGGAAAAGAAAGAAGGCAATGGAATAGACAGATACGAGGAAGAAGGACAGTGGAATAAAAAGATAGGGAAAAGAAAGAAGGCAATGGAATAAAAAGATAGGGAAAAGAAAGAAGGCAATGGAATAAAAAGATAGGGAAAAGAAAGAAGGCAATGGAATAAAAAGATAGGGAAAAGAAAGAAGGCAATGGAATAAAAAGATAGGGAAAAGAAAGAAGGCAATGGAATAAAAAAGATAGGGAAAAGAAAGAAGGCAATGGAATAAAAAAGATAGGGAAAAGAAAGAAGGCAATGGAATAAAAAGATAGGGAAAAGAAAGAAGGCAGTGGAATAAAAAGGTAGGGAAAAGAAAGAAGGCAATGGAATAAAAAGATAGGGAAAAGAAAGAAGGCAATGGAATAAAAAGGTTGGGAAAAGAAGGCAACGAAAAGGGGTGTTTGGGTTTGTTTTGTTTTGTTTGCTGTTGGTTTTTTGTTTGGTTGTTGTTGTTGTGGTGGTGGTTTTTTTTGTTTGTAACCCAAACAAAAAAAACAACCACCAAAAAACAACAACAAACACAAAAAAAACTCTCAAAACCACCACCAAAAAATCCCCACATAAACACAGTATTCTTAATTAAAGGAGAAAAATGCTCCGAACTAAAATAATTATGGCCGACTATAGATAGTCTAGATCTATGGCGAAATACTTAAAGACAGCCAGCCATACATGCAAACTTAAAAAAAAAATATTTGGCTGTTTCCCCCCCCCCCCCCCCCCCCCCCCCCCCCTTTATGCGGGAAGTAGAGGCGGAAGATTTTTATTTATTAATCTGTTTAGGTCGGATTTTCAGTTTTCTTCCATTGTGCAAGTACGATGTGATAAAATCACTTCCCAAGGCTAAGGATGTACTGAAGTGGGACTTTTCGTTTTCCTATTGTTATTGTCATGTACATGAATTGAGCTTAAATTTCTGTGGTGTGTGTGTGTGTGTGTGTGCGCGCGCGCGCGCGTGTGTGTGTGTGTGTGTGTGTGTGTTCACTGCTGTTTTAAGACAAAAAGATTTATTGTAATTGGCAATTATAGAACGATCATATTCAAACTAGTAATAGATATAGAACTTATCGACAATTTTTAAGCTTACATGACACGAACCTTATTTAAAGCATGAAATGGACTCGAATTTTAAAAGAATAATGGTTAAATTCAGACTGGGTGCGTCAGATATAAATGTTCGTAAATTCATATAGGCCTACAGATTGCATAGTGAATCTAACACAACATGCTCTCTAATGTAATGACGCAACAGACGATGAAGTACATTTTGTCGTAAGTAGTCCTGCCTTTAATAACTTTAGGCAAAAATATATCCAGCAAAATGTACCAATCAATCTCATGCATTTTTCACTCATATGACAATACAGCAATAGTTCCAGTCTGAACGTTCCAAGAAGAAAAACCAACACATGTACATGTAGATGGCTGGATGAAAAAACAACAACAACAAATCAATGCTTATTCAACGTACCATCTGGAAATAAAAAATTGACTTGACTTGTACACAGACAAAATGCAAAACATGCACCGACCTTGACGAGAGCGGCAGTTCCAGACTGGTGATCGGAGGTTCGTGCTGCGAAGTCCAGACCCCCGGGGTAGGGCCCTGCCGTGGCATGAGCCGGAATATCGTTGCCCGCCACCACACTCCTCTCACCCCCCTCACAACAACAACTACAACCTGACACTACTTTTTTCGCTCTTTTCTTCGCGCCCTCGTTTTCTCCATGTCTCAAAGTGTCGTCTGCTTCCCTTCCAGTCGAGCTGGTCATGTCGTCTGCTGGCTTCTGCCTGACAGTCATTGGCACGGAGTCTGCTCGGAATGACGTGATCTTGCGGCGTCGGCGGTCTTTTAAAGAGGTAGAGGACCCTGGGGCCTGTTGTCAAACGGGTGGGGGAAAAAGTCAGGGGTGGCCAGCTGGGTGAGTTCCCATACATACCCGACACTATCGTCAGAAATGGTCTCCCCTGTCTGTGTTGGGCCAGCCACGCCCCGCCCATTGACACCGTGCTGCCATTCACACGATCCATTTCACTTCTGCGCACGCGTGGTGACGCTGTCGCGTGCGAGAGGAGGGGAAAGGGAGGCGGGGAGAAAGGGGATACTGCAAAATTTTCGTTGGGGGGATGAAGTTATGAATAACTGTGTGGAAGGACTATCCAATTAGTATCTTTCTTCCCACAGCTATATCTATAAGCCTACAAAAACACATACGCATTAATGTACAAACTTATCAAGGCAAAACAAACAAACGAAAAATAAGCAAATACAAAAATGACAGCAACAACACAGTATTTGTATACTTTAATTAAAAGAGCAAACAACAACAACAAAAAACAACAAAAACCCCAAAACAAAATAACCCAAACCTGACAAGGCAAGAGGCATCATCAGCAAAGTATTCAGTAAATAACTGTTGACTCAGTTATCCTTTTAACTAACATAACATAATTGCACATTCCCAGCTTATAACATCCTGGGGGTTACACAGAATATAGCCGCCGCTGTAGTCTAGTGGTAAGGGCGTTGGACTCGTAATCTAAAGGTTGTGGTTCGATCCCAGCTTTCGGCTATGGTGTTGTGCCCTTGGAAAAGGCACTTTACGGCTATTTTCTCACCCCACCAGGTGTAAAAGGGGTACCAACCTTGTGTTGGGGGTTAACCCTGCGATAGACTGGCGTCCCATCCAGGGGGGAGTCTATGACTCTCAGTCGCTTAACGCCACAGAAACCGGGATAAGCACCGGCCTGATGAGCCTTAGGCTCGGGACAGACTTTAACTTTTAACTAACACAGAATATACATTGTCTCCCTTATCCACATGAAAATCAATGTGAGATTTTTAAGAATACACTGGATAGGAAGTTTGCATACATATGACTCTTTTCAGATGAAAAAAAAAAGAAGAAAAAAGCAACCACAACACAAAAAAAATTCTTTTCAGGTGCCTTGCCACATAGTCAGCCACACTCACAGGATTTTTTCTCTTTTAAGGGAGAGTACAGGGCAATATCTTAAGAGCTTGTCATGGCTGAAGAGAATCTCAACATCACAGTTTACAACATAACAACATTTTCATGTAGGCCCAGGCACTTAGCTGACATAAGGAACTGTCAAAGCATTTGGCCTGAGCCAACAGTTATCACTTAATCAGTCATCATATTACAGGCAGTCAGTTCAGGACTAATCTTACATCAGACTGAGAACCCATCCATTCGTGATGTCAGACATGCAATTATCAGGAACAAAATCAGTGATGACAGTGACCTTTTTCTGTTTGACAGTATGTGGCTGTCTGTCTTTGATCTGCTTAAAAAAATAATTTAAGACCTCAGACCTCAAAAGACCCTCATGTTCATGTTAATTTTCATTGTTTCACTGAGCACACCATAAGTTACAAACTTGTTATTGCTATGATTCCAACATACTGTTATTTTCAATGTTTATTCTTATTTCTGAATAAAATCTTTTTCAGCCTAAGACCTTAGATCTTGCAGATTATTTTGGGGGACCCTGAAGAGTAACTTTCCAGTCATTTTAACTCAAAGCTGCCTGAAAAGTCGATCACCTAAAGCAGTATTCTTTGGCAAAACTAAGGTGGTCTGGAAGAAGACTTTAATCAGATCAAGAAGAATTCCTGAAGTCGGACTACACATACCTGAATGGTGGGCAAAAACGGTGGCATTTACAAAAACCTTACTGTTGATGAACCTCAGAGCTGTAGTCAAGGAACTGAAGAACACACACACACACACACCGCGCGCGCGCGCACACCACGCACGCGCGCGCGCGCGCGGCGCGCGCCACACCACCACACACCACCACACACACCACGCACGCACGCACGCACGCACACACACACACACACACACACACACACACACACAACAAAGAGAGAGATTGGATTGGATTGGATTGGATTGGATTTGGTTTTCTTTTATATCGAGGATAATGGAATAAGCACTCTTGTGCTTTTTTTACATCCAGTCCCCGTGTGTATGCAGTTTTTGAAAATGTCATGTTTCCACCGGCACACGATGGCCTACTCTTACGAAAAGCGGAACAGGATTTAACGTGTGCGCAAGGTGTTCTGCGTGTTTCGCACACGAATAATCGCATAATCATCACTGCAGTTACAGCCTTCCCTGATCACCTCTTTCTTCTCTCTGGTAGTCTAGGCAGACGTGGATATTATGAGCGCTGCCAGCGTGAGAAACACATCACTACGATTGGCTGTTGGGAAGTGGAGGGGTGTGACAAATTAATGGTGGCTTTTGGGGGGGCCTAGACATAGTCTACCCGCCCCTATTCCACATACTTTTGTTTGATATAATCGTTTATCTTACTGTAACACGCTCCGCTACCTCTCAGTGTCTGTGACTGTTTGCGATAGTCTGGGCAACACAATAAGACCACTCATATCCTAATAACCCATGTGTCAAGTTGGTGCAAACAGTAGGCATCTCAATGTCTTCCTTAGTATCACATGCGCGCGCGAGCGCGCGCCACGTGTGTGTGTGTGTGTGTGTGTGTGTGTGTGTGTGTGTGTGTGTGACACACACACACACATGCACACAAACGTGCATACACACATATTATGGATCTGTGTCACAGTGTGTGTGTGCTATTTTGTTAATGCCCGCATATTCACACACACACACACACACACACACACACACACACACACTAATATGCGTGGTTGTGCCAGTGTCCTGTGCAGACACTTCTAACTTAAAAAATATTTTTAAAAGCTGTATTTTATGACTGAGTTTTCTATTTATTTATCATGAAAAAAAAGTTGCAATGGAAGAAAACAACCCAGAAAGTCGTTTCGAATCTTGCATAAACAGAGATGACAGACTTAAGAGTTCTGCAGTTCTGCACTGTTGTGTCAATGTCAATGTGGACGGGTGGTCTACAGGTAACGCGCCTACCACGAAAACGAAAAGTCCGGGTCGCAGTGTGCGGTGGTTTGAGCCCGTTTGGGCCCCAAACTTACTCCCATCCATTAGACTAGACCATAAGTGGTGGTCCTGGGTCTTTCGGATGAGACGATAAACCAAGGTCATGTGTGTTACACAAAATTATTTCTCTCATGTAAAAGAACCCAAGGCACAAGAGAGTTGTCCCTAGCAAAATTCTGTAGAAAAAAGCCACTCTGATAGGAAAACAAATAAAGTTGCAGACAGGAGAAGAAAAAAAAAACGGGTGGCGCTGCTCTTGTGGCGACCGGCTCTCCCTGGGGAGGACAGCCTGGATTTCACGCAGAGGAAATCTGCCGTGACTTGAGAAGTGGTGTAAAATGTAAAACAAACCAATAAATAAATAAATAATAAAATAAATACATATATAAATAAATGTCTGACATACATGTACACGGGACGCGATAGCCTAGTGGTCAGAACATTGCGCTCGCAATTTGACGACCCGGGTTCGATTCCTGTTCGAGGGGATTTTTCCCCTGGAGTTAACATCAATGCTGACTCCACACTTCCCAAAAGTCTTTCGGATGAGACTATAAACCGAGGCCCCGTGTGCGAACGCACGCAGAAGATCTTGCGCACACGTTAAATCCTGTTCTGCTTTTCGTAAGAGTAGGCCATTGTGTGCCGGTGGGAACAGACAAGATTTACAAAACTGCATACACACGGGGACTGGATGTAAAAAAAAAAAGCACATGAGTGCTTATTCCATTATCCTCGATATAAAAGAATAAAATAAAATAATAAATAAATAAAAGTACAGCCAGCCAGCGATTTCTCTGAGACAATTAAAAGCCAGCAAACAGGACAGAAGCCGTTGGCTGTATGGTGAGAGGTGGGCATCGTATCATATATCATATCATATATCATATATGGGTCATTGCCTTTCCAATGGATCATTCCAGTGGCGTGGAGAGGGGGGGGGGGGGGCTGCTGCTGCATGGGTAACAGCTTGCCCTCCATACTTACGTGCCCAGGCTTTGTGCTCTAAAGACTAGAGCGCAACCCAGTCTTCCGAGACTGATGGGTGCTACTGCTACTATAGCTAGTTGCTTCCCAAACAATTCCACAATTTGTCCGTACCTTCCAGGTCATAACACTAGTCTTTTTTATTTTCTTCTATTAGTTTAAATGGACAGCGATGTTTCCTTTCTCAGCACTCCTAGTTGTTGTTGTTGTTTATGGGGGTAAAGGTTGTTTATTTTCGTTTGGGAATTGTTTG
>CM060327.1:29927458-29947458 GCA_030674155.1 Stramonita haemastoma | reverse complement strand
ATATTTAAAAACTGTGGGTAAATTGACTACAAAATCACCCACCCACCCCCATTCTGTGAAAATCTCTACCCAACAACTCAGCTGCGCAAGGATTGGGTTCAAACCCGCATCTTTTTAAGATCCCCAGCCTGACTTTCTTCAAACCACTGACCCAGTCCGCCCTCTAAATTATTTCTCTTCGTATCACTGTTTCTTCCCCCCCCCCCCCCCCCCCCCCCCCATTTTATTAGCTTTATATAGCTGTAGGAATGCTAAACAATTTTCAGACATTTAGCACTGTTGACAAAAACAGCTGCCATGAGACGATTGAGTTCACACATAATACATGTGAACAACGCAACAGCTCGACATTAAGCCATGTTTATTTGCAGTCTATGTGTGTTTATGTATTTGGGGGATTTTGAAGTGGAGAAGAGGGGAGGGGGGCATATGGAGGGGGAGGGAGAATGACAGATAAAGAAGGGGTGGGGGTGGAGATGCATTTTAAGGGGGGTTAGTATAAGACTTAGTATAGCAGAGGATGCTAAAAAAAAAAAAAAAAAAAAAAGATTGTGCATGGGTCCCAGGTTGGTTACGAGATTTCTTTCTCACGTAACAGAACAATAATATTGCCTCGTCTGACACTGCCTGCAAACTTTCTCACCATTGTTTCATTTAAATAGATACTAAGTCTGATCAGTGGAGTTGATCAGAATGGCCATAAAAAGACTGCGTAAGTGATTTTTTTCTGCCACAACTCTGGAGTTTGGTCATGGTTTATTCATTCCCCCCCCAGTCTTCCTTTACTGTATGTCTGATGTATGTACTCCAATTCCTCAACCCTGATACGTATACATGATAATTCGTTGTGCTGGTATATTTCCGTCTGTCTCAGGGTGGTTTTGGGGCACACATAAGATCAAGGCTTACATAGGCCCTACCAACCTCTCAGAATAAAACCATATGAAACCAGCCCCTAAGAATAAAACTGTATGAAAGGAATTTTTTTCCCTGTGAAGTACCAAGTGCTACAGGGTCCTAGGACACATTTTCTCCAAAGAAAAAGTCCAACAACGGTCATAGATCAATGAGCCATGAGCAAAAGTAAACTCCTTTGAAAAAAGTTGATTTGGGCGTTTTTGATTTTAAAGTGTACTAGAATTGGCTAGATCTAGTTATTATTCCAATGTTTGAACAAAAGATGCAGAAAAGAGCAAAACTGTCATTCGATTTCTAGAATTCGAATCGCTGAACTAACAATACGTGCAAAGCATGTGTGGACTAATGTGTGTATGTGTCACAAATCTTCCAGTATACAAAAAGTAAATCCGCTGCAGTTATGTATTAGAACCATTCAAGCTAATTCTTTTTTGGGAAAAAAATATCTTGGGGGCGGGGGTGGAGGGAATAAATCTCTCTCTCTCTCTCTCTCTCTCTCTCTCTCTCTCTCTCTCTCTCTCTCTCTCTCTCAGGATGGAGAACTCCACAGTCTGTGGCAGGGATTAAAGTGAAAACCTGTCATTAGCTTGTCATCCCACACCACCTGATCAGAACCACACTGCAAAAAGCAGCAAACCCACTGACAGACCAAGAACTGACAAACAGAAAGTCTGTGGGGAGGACGGTGGTGGTGGTGGGGGGGGGGGAGCTCTCTGTGTGACTGAGAAAAGCTAGATTCAGGGATGGGGGGGGGGAAGTTGGAATGACAAGGGGGAGGGAGAGGGAGACCAAAAGAGAGAGAGAAAGAGACTGATAAAAATCTTATAGACCAGGACTAAAAATCACAGAGTACAAGCGCACACGGCCAAAAAACAAGGCGAATAAGGCGGAGTGTGAGAAAAGCGGCCCCCATCTCACACATGTTTCCCTCTCTGCCTCTCACAGGGGCGGGGCCAGGACCGAGGCGAGAAAAAAAAGCGCGTGCGCGCGCGCGTGCACGTGACGCGTGTATGGCAAAGGGGGGTGGCGGCCCCTTGAAGGACGGGAGTTGGCGTGTGACAGCCAGGCTTGTTGACTCAACGCCACTTGTTTTGGGGGGATGGCCCAGTCTTTAAAAACGGTTTTGTCGCTGTAATTAGGATTTGTACGTCCGTTGTTCAAAGCCTTTTTTGTTCCCATGTCGTTCTCATACATGGATAATTCGGGGCTGTATTCATGCATGCAAGGAGAAGTAGAACATGTGTGCTTGTAAAATCGGCTTGGGTCTCGTGTCTATTACTGCCCAATTAGAATGGGTCCACGTTTTAGTGGCAGAGAGCTGGCTCGCTCTCTCTCTCTCTCTCTCTCTCTCTCTCTCTCTCTCTCTCTCTCTCTCTCTCAAATTATGCTTTCTGTTTCCGGAAAATCAAACCAAAAGATATAAATCTATGCCCTTTTCATTAATATAATTCTATTGTCAAAATTAAAGTCGGAAAAGTACTGAAATGCAAATTCATGTTTTTGAAATGCAAATTCGTCTTTTTGGAAGCACACTTTAACAGGTAAAAAAAGAGCAAAACTAACCAGCAGTTAGGCCTAGATCTACCAGATTGCATGGAGATGGCATTTTGATTACTTGTAAATGTGTTACTACATTTTTGTGGCTTTGAAAAAAAAAGTTTTTGTTTATTGTTAAAATCAACATAGCTATTCTTTGTACCCCTCTTCTCTCCCATGGGAATGCCAGGGGCCTGTCCTATAGCAGAACCCCCACCTGGAAAATCTGCGCTAGGTACTCCTTTTCTATCCCTCTCTTTGTTTCTGCCTTGTTCCTTTTCTTCCTGTCACAGCCTTCTTTAGCATTTTTTGCCTTCTTAATCCATTCTCCTGCCCTTTTTTTCGGAAAGACTTAAAAGATAACAATTCTCTCTCATGCCCAAGTCGGATTCCCTGGGTCTGATTTGCCCGGGGCTTAACAGCAGCATAATACATTTTCCCTCAGATGTCTGACAATAATAGTTCTGGGAAGAAGTGACTGGACTACATGGCTTAAGGTTAAGTCCCAAATAATAATAATAATAATGATAATGATAATACATGGAATTTATATAGCCCATATCTTGCACAAACAAATCAAAATGCTGGCATTCATTCGAATGCACACACACACACACACACACACACACACACACACACACACACACACACACACTGTGTTCCACCCAAACTTTTACCAAAAAACACACACACACTGTGTTCCACCCAAACTTTTACCAAAAAATTGCATTTTTAAAACACAACCAGGAGTTCTAGATGCACATAAAGAATGTTTCCTAAAATTTCACTGGAAAACACTAGGCCTATACCATGATGAGACCAAGCAACTCTCCCTCTCCCCCCATTTTGGTCCAAATCGCTCCACCAATCAAAACCCGTCATACGTCTTCCACGCGCCACTCTACTGGACACCTTGGACATGTGTTTCTCACCTGTAGGTGACGGCTTGCACGTGCGGTAACCCCAGGCACACAGGATACTGAACAAACAAGCACTGGGCAAAGGGGGCAGCCAAGGCTGTGTCTATATGTCCAGTCTGACTTCAGCTGCCCCTGGAACACACCCAGTGTCCGTGATTACGAGACCACCGGATTTGCAAACAAGCATAATCCCTGACCTCTCTTTCCTGAACAGCTTACCTGAGCAAGAGGTGTATGCTGATACCGCACTGTAGGCGTTGACTGATCCACTCTTTGGGTTCCGAATTATCGAACCTTGCCACGCGCAACAGGTGTGAAAGGTAACGCCTCCGAACGGAAGAGAAAATGACCGTGTGTTAATGATCATCCTATACTATATCCCATTTGAAGGACAGGAGAGAGAGAGAGAGAGAGAGAGAGAGAGAGAGGAGAGAGAGAGAGAGAGAGAGAGGAGGGGGGTAGAAAATTCAATGTTTAAAAAAGTGATTCGTATCCATGGGGTAGCCTGGTTGAAGAGAAATTAAGATTTGTGAGGCTAGTTGAAATCTGATTCTTGTTTCTGACGCGTGTCTTTATGAACCAGTATGGCTATTCTATTTCAAATTAGGTTTGCCAAGGGGTAGGGTGGGAGAGGGGGGGGGGGGGGGGGGGGGGGCAGGGTGTGTGTGTGAAGTTTTTAGATGTAAAGTCATGTTTCAGAGGGTTGGGTGGGATTTTTGGCATTTAACTCATTATTTCTAATAGTGAACACTCTTTGTTCATGCCGTTTATTTTCTGATATGTTTGTAAATATAAACCATATCAACAAGACCTTCCGAAAGAGTAACAGTGTTTTCATCTAACCTTTGTTTTACAGCTGCCATATTTATTTAGGCGAACTGGAAGCTGTGACCTTTGGTAAACTGAAAACTGGAGCCCTTGGTACGTCCAAGTGACAGTTGGAATCTTTGATAATGTCAAACTCGAAGCTAGAGTCCTTGTAAAAAAATTAATAAATAAAGCCAGAATCCCTTTACAAGAGAAGCTGGAACCCTTGACAACTCAGGAAACTAGGATCTTTGTAAACTAAAAGCTTGAATCGTTGATAAACTCAAAGCTGGAATCCTTGTAAAGCATAGCCTGGGCTAGACTCCTTGATGAAATTGGACACAAGGATCCTTTTAAAGAGGAAGTTAGGACCATTGATAAAGTGAAAGTAAGAACCTTTCACCATCATCATCATCCTTTACACCCAGTGGTGTGTAGGGCAGCAACAAAGACTTTCCACCCTTGCATATCCTGGCCCAGCCTGGTCAATGAACTCCAAGAGTGTTGCATGGCTTCCATCTCAAGAACCTTTGGTAAAGTATAAGTATGATGATCAAAGGTGATGAAGATGATGTAATGATGCTGCTGTGGAAGTGCATCCGCTTTGAGACTACTTAACAGGGTTATACTCTACGCTTACTGTCATAATTTATCCCTTAGTGAAATGGAGACTTTGAACCCTTGGTAAAGTGGAAGTTAGAACCCTTTGTACAGTGGAAGTTAGAACCCTTTGTACAATGGAAGCTGCAGTCACACACGTACGTATGTATGCAAGCAGGAAGAACAACCCCCCTCAAAAACAAACAAAACCACAACCCCCCTAAAAAAAAAAAAAAAAAAAAAAACCACAAAAAAACACAACCCACCCACCCACCCACCCACCCACCCACATATATATATATATATATATATTATATATATATATATATATATATATATAAGAGGAGAGAGAGAGAGAGAGAGAGAGAGGAGAGAGAGAGAGAGAGATGAGAGAGAGAGAGGAGAGAGAGAGAGAGAGAGAAGGGTTTGACAGGAAAAAAAAACATGTTAAAAAGAATCCTGTGAAAATCTGTCCATATTTCAGCATCCACATCCACACACACACCCATCCCCACCCCCTTTCGGACCCTCTTCACACCCCTCCCCTACCCCCACCCCCTTCTCCTCTCAGAGATCACAAGGTCATGATGACTTCATCCATTTCTAAACAAAGCGGGGGCTCATTAGAACAACGCCTGACCGTGCACTACTGGCCAGGCAGTAGGAGACAAATCATGTTTTTGACAATGCTGGCTGCATTGAGCAGGCAGGCTGACAGGACAGGGCAGGCAGGCCAGCCGCACAGCAAGTTAAAGATGGTGTGAGGATAAAACACAACAGACCTGGCACCCCGACCTCTACTCGCCCCCTGCAGAGAGGTTATCGCCAACATCTGGTCATCATCAGTGCACACGCCACCTGAACTGCTGCAGACCGCTGGTCTCCCCTCTCAGCTTCTCCACTTCCTTACTCCCCTCCCTTCTCCCCATCTGCATTTCCCTTGATGGCCATCACCCTTGACCAACAGTAGAGTCCAAGTCCCACCGACCATAACGCAAACGAAACGCCTGATAAAACGCCAGTGTCCATCCAGCAAAAGCAAAGACGCCCGTTAGGTCCTAGTACCAATCGGGTCACTATGGTGACACGCGCCGGAAGCGGATGTTGTGTCGCGTGTCTGGCGCGTGCGCTGTGGACATAAGTCGTGAGAGAGATGGAGAAAATATTTGAAGAAGGCGACAAAGAGAAGGCGGTGACTTTGTTGTGTTCTTAGAGCTGATCGGCAGCCGTGTGTGCCTGACTAGAGTGTCTTTCAGGGGCGACTTTATGGGAGGTGAAGGGATAGTTTATCGAGCTTTTGTTGGAGTTGATTAGGTCCGCTAGATCAGTGAATCGCATGTTTAATGCCCTGAGGGATTTGTTGAGGGGGGGAAGTGGGAATGCCAAAGTCTATGTGGTGTACACTTGGCGACAGGAAGAGGCCGGCTTCTGTTTGGTCAATTTAATTAATTGATCGACATGCATTCTCAAACATTTTGAAATGTCTATCAGATTCACCGGAGCCAGACTGAAATGAATTTGTCTTTATAAGAAAAAAGCAATTTATGTCCTGGCTATTTTATCAGATTTTGTCCTTCACTGTGGGGATGCAAGGGGCTTGTCGGTATAAATATCATCCCCACCTTCTCGAAATTCTGTGCAAGGATTTTGTAAACCTCTCTATGTTTCTGCCTTGTTCCTTTTCTTCCTGTTATCTTCTTGTCTATTTTCTTAGTCCAATCTCCTGGCTTTTTCAGGAAAGACTTTTTAAAAATACCACTTCTTCGGATTGGTGGTCTAGAGATAATGCGGCTGTCTAGAAAGCGAAAAGTCGGGTCGAAGTGTGCAGTGGCTTGAATCCCGTTTGGGCCTAAAACTTTCCCCCCATCCATTAGATCCAGACCATGAGTGATGGTCTGGGTGCTAGTTTTTCGCGTGAGACGATAAACCGAGGTCCCGTGTGTTACACATAATTATCTAACCCACCTTAACAAGAGTTTTGTCCCTGGCAAAAATCTGTAGAAAAGAGCCACTCTGATAGGAAAACAAATGCAGCTGCAGACAGGGAAAAAATGGGTAGATCTGCTATTGTGGCGATGCGTTGTCCCCAGGGAGAGCGGCCCAAATTCCAGGCAGAGAAATTTGCTGTGACATAAAGTGTTATAAAATAAAAAATAAATTATCTCCCATGCCAAAGTCGATGCACTGGGCCTGACTTGTCAGGCGCTTAAGGGCAGCGCAATTCATTTTCACTCATATAACAGCCGTAGCTGCTGACTGAGCGTTTGACATAGAAGATCTTGTCCAAGGTCTCGTTTCTGACAGAAATCCTTATCACTGACTGGACCATTGGATCCTATGTACCAACATGTAATACAAAACTCTATCCTTTATCTTTCGAGAAAATCAATCATTCATTTTTGTTATTAACAGCAAGTGTTTACGCTGTTATTTTATTATTCAGTCCTTTTTTTCCCCATCTTATTCTTTGATAAGCATAGGGGTACAGGGTTACCACATGCTGCAAAAGCTGTTGTTGTTGGGCGTTTCCCAGCTAAACACCCTATCTGGGAACCATCCACAATATACACTTTGAATCACTCATCACTCCTATGATTCACTGTAATATTGTCAGCATACGTTGGATAAGAAGTTTGCGAGAAGTCTGTGGTTACTGTTATGTTTGAGAAAGATGCAAGCTGTTACTAAGCTACTTATTTTCTTTTTCTTTGTTCCTATAATGAAGAAAACCCAACTTAAACCAAGTCTAGACAATGTTCCATTTAGCTAGTGAAATATGTAGCTCTATCTTTGCAGCCACTGAGATGTCCATCAGATGAACGCAAAAGAAAAAGAAAGTGATCCTGATAACACTCTGTGCAGTGGATTGGACTAGTATTTACCTACTCTTCTATAGAAGAGTTCGCTGACAGACTAATAATAATAAATAATACATGGAATTTATATAGCCCTATATCTTGCAAAAACAAATCAAAGCGCTTGCATTCAACCAATTCTTGCGCATGCAGCCAATAACAATTTAGATTTTTAACAAAGTCACACACACACACACACACACACACACACACACACACACACACACACACACACACACACACACATAGAGGTTCAACACTTTGGCAGGGTGGTGGATATTTCGGCTGTTGAGAGCAGGGGCAGAAGATGAAACAGGAGGGGAAAATCTTAGATTGTAAACTTATTACCTGTCAGCAGTAAGGTAAATATGAGTATTATCTAACCCCCTAATTTGTTTTAGTGCTCCATGTGTGTGTGTGTGGGGGGGGGGGGAGGGGTAAGGATTAAGTCACTGACTATGCTCAGGGTGACAAAATTTAGCACAGAGCCTCAACAACTCCTCAGGGAATAGAGAGAGAGAAAAGAGAAGAGATCATACCATACCATTTTGTTTACAGCCTTACTGACCACGAAAGCCATAGCAGGGCTGTCACCTTATTCAGTTTTAGTGGCTCCAGTAACTTTCAACTTCAGGTTCAAAACCAGACCCTGCATACTCCATCCATAAAACAGTGTTGGTGTTCATGGATAGGGTTGCTATAATATCCCAGCGCTTAACGTCTTCATTTCTACTGCATGCAGGGTAGCTTCATATCAGCCATACTCCTGGCTGTAACTCTCCTGCTCTTTTGTGAAAGAAAGATGACATTTTACGTGTGAGATTTTAAGAAAAAAAAATGTATTCTACCTGTGCATTCACATAAAGGATCTCAGTTTATAGTCTCACCTGAAGGACTTAGACAAGTTAGAGGGGAGTAGGGTCGGAGCCAAATGGCATGACCTTTTTGTTGCTGTTTGAATTGGCTGAATGCCTAGTTATGGATCAGGAAGAGAGAAGTCACAGGCTGTGCTGTTTCTGTGGAATGTTTGGACTGTGTGTTGTGATCTTCCTATAGCATGAATGCACAACACGTCTGTTTATTACTGGTGATGGCGCGCGCGCGCGCACACACACACACACACACACCACACACACACGCACGCACGCACGCACGCACGCACGCACGCACGCACGCACGCACGCACGCACGCACGCACGCACGCACGCACGCACTCACTCACTCACACACACGCACGCGCGCGCACACACACACACGCACGCACGCACGCACGCACGCACGCACAGAACATCTTGTGCACATGTAAAATTCTGTTCCGCTTTTCGTAAGAGTAGGCCATTGTGTGCCGGTGGGAACAGATGACATTTACAAAACTTCATAAACATGGGGACTGGATGTAAAAAAAATAAATAAAAAAAAAGCACATGAGCCATTATCCTCAATATAAAAAGAATTGAAAAAAAGATATTTAAAAAACCGCACACGCGCACGTGCGCGCGCGCGCGCGCACACACACACACACACACACACACACACACACACACACACACACACACACACACACACACAGAGGAAATGATATATGTAATACTTTCACAGTTTATTCTTCATATCAAATATCACTCCTTTACACCAACGAACCTTCAACACTTAATACTAGTGTAGAAAATATAAAGAAACGTCTTCTTTATAGGTAATATACACTAAAAGTAAATGTATCAAATTCTCCTTTAAAGGAAAAAAAAAGTAGTACCTAATTTCTGCCACTGGTAATAGACTACCTTTTATATATATATAAAAAAAAAGTCAAGTTTTGACCAAAACTGAAATATGAGTTAAAAGGAGTTTCTGTACACAAATATCACAGTATTCGCTGTTTTTCTTTCAATTCAGTTTTTTTCTCTCTTCTTTATGGATCTAGATCTACATGCACTCATTTTAAGAAGACCTGGAAACTCATTATGATCTTCTGAAAAAGATATTGATCTTCTTTGTGATAGGAGAAAGAGAGACAATCAGAGATAATTTTGTCATGTTAAGAAATGATAATGAAGTCAATCTTTTAGTGGGAATGTAAACTTTCTTTTCCAAGTACAAGAAATATGAATGTATTGGGGGAAGGGGTGGTGATGGTGGTGGTGTGTGTGTGTGTGTGGGGGGGTGACAATGGTCTTCAATTAAAAACAAAGGACATGAAGAAAACAGCCCTGTACTGAAACACAACAGAAAATAAAAAAGAAACATGCAGATCAGAAACTTATTCTTAACACACCAGTACTAGCCCATAGCACATTCAAGGATTTTTACTTTAGGGTGTGTTTTGTATCAAAACTCATCCTGACACTTACATTATGGTAAACTACATGATTTTATGATAAAAACACACAAACCAAGATGATAAGAAACCCCATACAAAAAAAGAAATCATGGTATAAAATTGTTTTTTTTCTTGCCAAAAAACATGGACAAAATAAACAGTTTTTTTTAAAAGCAATATGTTTATTTTGATGCATAAATAGTAAGATTCAATCCTAAAGTTTTAAATTATCTTCAGGCTGTGAAAAAAAGTGTCATAAAAGATGTAAGCAATGGTGCAAGCACTCCTAAAAAATAGTGAAGAAATACATTTCGCAAAGTTAGCCCAACTACACAGAATGGTACCCAAATAACACACTGTATTACGTTAACATGGGGATAAATATGTACTTATACATAGACAGGAGGTATCCGTATTCTGAATGTGTGAGCGCTGATGGAATTACACACTTTGCAGGTATGTAATAAGTGTATGCACAGACTTAGAAAATAATGATACACACACACACACACACACACACACACACACACACACACACTCTCTCTCTCTCTCTCTCTCTCTCTCTCTCTCTCTCTCTCTCTCTCTCTCTCTCTCTCTCTCTCTCTGATACAAACATCTTATGGGAGTACTTGAATATCCTATGATAGGATTTATTCCATTTGTAACAATCCCTCAAAATGAGTCATAAAAAAACAACCCAACCCGAAAAGAAACGGGATGTGTATTTTCATTGTGGTGCACTACACACATTCTTATATCATCCACACTAGCTGGGACAGAAAAAAAAAATCAACAAATGTTCATAAATGACACATTGAATGAAAGAATAATTATGATGTTTCCCTAGCATACTCATCAGTATCTTTTCTGTAGATGGAGATCAGGATGTTATGTATTTGCTGTTACTATAAAGAAGCCTGCTATCAGGCAGAGGATGACTGACAAATGGATGTGCACCAGCATAATAATTTAGGTAAACTGTTATACTGTCCACAGATTCAAAGCTGTCAAAATGTGGACATACTCCATGGATTCTTCGTGTTGTACTTCTACTATGTTTAATGAAACTACTCTATTTGTGGAGAAATGATCAAATGAACTGATTATTCCCAGACAGCAAAATCATGAATATTATATAAGGCATTTGGTTTCTTTGTACATTCAGTTCTTTTTTTTTTTTTCAAGATACAGTTTGCTCAGCCATTCTCAACAATTAAAAGTCTACTGTCTAATTTCCTAAAATTGAGAAATACATCTGTTTCTCTTGGTACCTATAATTCAAATCATCGAGATATCATAAATGTTTCAAAATACATGACACAATACAACTTTGGTAAAGAACTGAACCGGAGATGATCATGATCTGAAAAAACACGATATGTAACAACAAATATTCCGTCAACACTGACACTCGAACATTCTTACAGCATTTTTGTAAGTCGATTTTACTTCTAATACTGTGTAGACCCATTCTTCACTGAAAGAAATGTGGACTTTTTTTGTTACTGACTGTGTAAATACAAATTTGCCTTTACAAAAGTGTTTTTTTTTTACAATTGGGTACGGGTAACTTTGAGTTTAAGAAGAATAGAACTGGTTCTGGCATTTCAAAGTCGCAATTCACCTTTTCACGCTTTATCCGAAATGGTTTGTCCATATTTGGCTCAATCCCGAAACAGCAAGACATATTTTCTGGGGGCAATTTCCGGCTAGTGGTGTTTCAGAAACAACCCATTGTACTACACTTGCGTGTGCCCGTGCATAGCTTGATAATAATTAATATCGTCTGCTAGTAGGTGTAGTAATTCGTGCTGTTTACTAGGAACCAAGGAGCTATCTATAAGGCAGTGTTCAAATTAGGTTTTCTGCAGCAGTAATTTGTCCAGGAGTTTGTCCACTGTTCAGTCTGCTGCCTTTGAGCCCATGCACGATATAAAGGACTCTGCTATTATTGTTTTCTCTACTGTGATGGGAATGTTATGCAGCAAATAAAACTTGGGCACAGATCAGATTACTCTTACCAAAGGTCAAAACAGCCCCTTCCATCAGTTCCGTGAAAAGGTGAAGACGACTTCCAGGAAGCTGAAGATGAACGTATGTTTAACATACGCTAGTGGACCTAAGAAAGCGCACACATTTTCCTTTTGAGAGTTGATGTTACCTCTCTCATACTTATATCGACAACCTTTTTCTTGATATGTTTTTTTTTTGTGGAAAGCACGAAACAAGCACAATATGCATCACCAAAATAGAACTCAGAAAAAAAGTATAATCTCCTCCACATACACGACAGTTAAAAACCAAACAACAAGGACAGATGAGAGAGAAAACTCAGAAGGAAACAGACAGACAAGACTCCACAGTGTCAGAAGGTTCGGCTCACACGAACTGATGCAAGCTGTGCTGCACACAGGACATCATTCAACTCAGTTTTCAAGCAGGACAGCGTTGGTTGGTTGGCAAAAGCAGGTCTTCCTCTATGATGAGCTTAGGACAAACCATGGCTGTCCGCCCCAAAAGCTGAAGTCTGGACGTCGATGTGCGACACGCTTTCACTTGTTCTTAGGAAGGAGAGGCCAACATCCCCCCCGGGCAGGTGAAACCCAGCGTTCGTTACAGGTAGGGATGCCAGACGGGTCTCATCCAAGGGGGGTGGTGGAGGACAGGCTAGTGGGAAGGAGGGAGGTAGGGAAGAGCTGCCCGTGCTTCTAGTCTTCGGCAGGGGTCTCCTCCTCAGCCGCGCCTTCCGTGGCCTCTCCGCTGTCCGCTGCTCCCTCTTCTGTGGTCTCCGGGGCAGGTTGCTGCTGCTCTTCTGCTGCTGCCTTCTCGCCAGCGTCTCCGCTCTGTCAAACCAGCAATCATCAACCGTTAGGTACTTTTTGTAAGAAAAAACTCATAGTCACTAAAATTTTGTTCACCGCACTGATTCTTTCCCCCCCTTTGACCAGTACAGTGTGTACATACCCACACGTTTATGATAAATTAATGTGAAATAAAATCAGTCCATCATGAGTTAATCAGTCAACACATTTTTTGTTGTTGTTTGGCGTTCCCCAGCTTGACACCAGAGGGGTCACCCACACTATGCAATGTTTCACTCATCACACGTGGGAACCACTGTGAGATCATAAAGAAACAAACTCTGAATGAGAAGTTTGCATGTATGACAGTTTTCAAATATAGGCAGCCATATTCCAGCTTCGGTTGAGTCAATACATCTAAACGCATACTTTGACGTTGCTGAAAAGACTGATAATGAGTAGCTCATCCTCCCTCCTGTTCATGATATAAAAGATATTAATTAACTAATATACTCATCTGTATTATTGTCCTCTCTCCAGAGTTCTTTTCTGAATGTGTATTCTTTTTCGGGCTGTTTCTGCTGTTTGTATCTATAGCTTTTCAGGTCAGCTTTACCAATGTGCGAAAAAAAGATTTATCACTGTCGGCTGGTTGGGTGATTTGTTTGCTGGTGGTGTGTGTGTGTGTGTGTGTGTGTGTGTGTGTGCGCGCGCGCGCGCGCGCGCGCTCGTGTGCTCTCGCGCGCACGCGTGCACGCACACCCACACACGCAAAGCTGCCAGAAGACTCTGCTGGGACACACACCACAGCCCAGCCAACATGTGAGAAAGTGTGGCGGGCCTGGCCTTGCCTTGCCTTGCCGTAAGAGTGTTTTAGCGACAAGAGAGCTTTTGTTCCTGTGCGCTTGCCAATGAATTTCATAAGGAGCACATCAAGTCACTTCTGTCACAAACACTTCTTGCTTTTTCCACGAGATTTTGTTACCCCATCCCCCCTCCCATAACCAGGGTTGTTTTTTTCTTTGTTACCACCGCTTGCACATCCCCCCCCCCCCTCCTTCTTCCCTAGCAGCAGCGATGTCAGCCAAAGCTGCTGTTTGCTGCCTGTGTAGTAGTGTGTGCGCGCGGTGATCCGTTACAATGGGGTTTCACGGCCCCACGAGTTGTGCTAGTTGTTCACCAATACCCCATTAAGGTTGAAAAAGACCCTAATCCTTTCCCTATCTCAGCGGGCATCTTAATGAATATTAAATCTGATAGGCTCGTCCGGAGTCAGGAGGGCGACGACTTGCAAATGATCTTGTAGAGTGAAGACAGGGGGGGGGGGGGGGGGGGGGGGGGGGGGGGGGGGGGGGGGAGAGATAGAAAGAAGGCGAAGAGGACACAACCTGCTTTTTTTCCCACCACCACCCCACCCCTGTCTTTGGCGGCGGTCTGGAGGTCTGTGTGCTCTTGTGTGCCCACGCTGATGGCAGTCAGGCAGGCAGGCAGGCAGGGAAGGAAGCAGGCAGGCAGGCAACAAGGGCCCTGTTTACCCCTGACGGTCTCTTTCAATGAGCATCTAATAAACAAGGGAGCTTACCACACAGCGGGTTTTATTATCATCATTAACTCCCCTTCTCTCTCTCTCTCTCTCTCTCTCTCTCTTCTCTCTCTCTCTCTCTCTCTCTCTGTGTAGAGGTCTAAGAGCTTGCAGCTAGCTCCCTACTGGCGCTGAGAGGAGAGCGTTTGCCGTGGCTTGTGCTGTGCTGTGACGTGTGGCCCTTCCCAGTGTGGTGGTGGTGGGGGGGATACACTTCTGTCTCGCTCCAGTGCCGAGTGATTAGGGATGTGGGTACATGAACGTGCCATTGCAATGCACGCGCGCAGCATGCAGACATTCACACAGACCAACTAACGCATTGCACACGTGTGTGTGTGTGTGTGTGTGTGTGCGCGCGCGCGCGCACGCACACACACAAGCCTGCTCTCTCTCTCTCTCTCTCTCTCTCTCTCTCCTCTCTCTCTCTCTCTCTCTCTCTCCTCTCTCTTGTTTCAAGGTATTTTATCTGCAGTTTTGATACTGTGCGAAAAAAATATGAATGCCGAATTTGCTCATATTTCTATTAAGTTTCTCTAAAAATTCTGTCACCATTTAACAAGGCTATACGACTAAACGAAGATCTGAAGTTACGAGGCTTCATGTAAATTTAGTTGATCAGCACAGTCTTGGTTTACACATGATGCTAACATACATCGATTTACAATGGCAATAGTAACACAAAGCATTAACCCAGTTCATAGGGTTTGTTGCTATGGAATCTTGGTAAAGTGAAGTCATGCTGCCAATACCTAGACCATTGCTCTGGACAGCAATCCCTGTTCCTGTCTATACCTCTTCATCACATAGACACCGAGATCTACTACACTAGATCTCTTATCTGGCGACGGTGCAAATAACGACAAGTTCTCTGTAATCACCTGTCGGTTGTATGTTAGGAAGTGCTATGATTGATTCAAACCAGCCAACTTCGTTCTTCGGACAACATCACCGTGGTCACATTCCACTGTTAGGAAACAATTGTTTTCATCTTACGCTCTTTTGGTTAGATTGTATTACAGTCCCAGCGGAGTTATCCGATTTTTGGACTGTGCCATCCAGCACCAGTCTTACGCTCTTAACTGGGTAAGCCCTTTTCAATTCTCGCCCGGTGGTGGCAATGGGGCTGATAATATTATGACCAAACCATGGCAGCCATAAGATTATGTCACCGTCTCTGCCCATGGGGGATAGGTAGAAAGTTGCAGGCGCATCCAACTTCTAATGATGGGTGGTGGCCCAATCTTCTCAAGTGACGTCCTCTTATTGTTACTGCCTTGCGGGAGGGGCAAAGCTAAGTTGTATGTCTTGCCTTTTCCTTTTCAACAATGGTATCATATCCCTAACCATCCAAGTTCCTTGCCATTGTAGATACACATGCAAATCTTTCTTTTTTTTGACAGGTGTGTTATCATGCAAACCACCCACCTGCCTGATGCATGTAACCTCCTGTCTTATGTGTTACAGGTATGCAAAAAAAAAAAGTAGGCTCAAGGTCTCCCTCAGTTGTGGGATAATCTGTGGTTGATCCCATGAGCATTAAAAGCAGGTTAGGGGAGGGTTGGTGGTGGCTGGCTCTAGTTTTCAAGTAGGATGATAAAAGCAACAACAACAAAACCCAACAAAAAACAAACGAAAGAAACAAACTCCAACAGAAACAACACCCGTCTTGTTTCCCTTTCAATATACCACTGGTTATAAAGCAGCCGACCAGAAAAAAAGCTATCAAGTTTCCCTCCCCACAAACCAGTCCAACCATCCAGCCTTTCCTTTCAACCCCCCACCCCCCACCCACCCCCATCCACCCAAGGCCTTCCCCTTTTTCTTTCCTCCTTCCTTTTTCCCCAAGAAAGTAAAAGGAGGGAGGAGGGCAGAAAGAAAGCACTAAGCTACCAAGTAACGGGACTCTGGTGACAAAGAACACAACAAAGGCTGTGGGCAGGTTTGATTGGGGGTATCCATCCCTCCAGGGCTTAATGTATGTACAGTTCATTTCTTTACCCCCAAAACAACCCCCCTACAAAAAAAATATAATAATAATAATAAATAAATAAAAAAAATTAAGGAAGAAAAAGCTTGAAGAGAAAAGAAAGGGAAAGTTGGATGGAAGGTGACTTTACTTTTTTTTTTTTTTTTTTTTTTGGTGGGGGGGGGGGGGGGAGGGGGGGGAGAGTGGGTGACTACAAAGGCGGCTGATGAGCCCTGACTAATGAGAGAGTATTAATGACCACCCTCTCTCTCTCCCTCTTCCCTGGTGGGTCGGGTCTCTCTCCACTAACGAGAGAGGAAGAAGAAAGGAGAGGGAGGGGTGGGAAAAACAGCCAGTTGTGTCTTCTCCCCACCCACCCGCCATCATTCACTACCAGCTTACTTTGTCGGCAATGGTCGACTTCTACCCCCAGGTACTTCTTCAGGGGGTTGTGAGAGAAAGGGAGAGGTGGGGGTCGAGTTAGGCTCTGTCAGTGGTCGATCATCAAGTGATAATTTTTAACTCCACAAGAAAAGAAAAGAAAAGTTAAGGGAAGGATTAAAAAAAAAAGGGGGGGGGGGGGGGGGGGGCAGAGGTGGGGCAAGACTTGAATGACAACATAAAGTATAATCAGTTACATTATTTATTTTCCTATGGAAGAACTGAAGGACTCCTAGAAGATCGCACAGAAACCTGCTTCAGGATGCCAAAGAGAGAGAGGTATTCGTTTTAGATGGACATAAAAACGTACATACCTGACTTACACTGGTTCACAGCACTCTGCTGATGTCTAACACTTAGTGACAAAGGAGCATTGATCTATCAGAAAACTGGTAAACAGGGGAAAAGGGGGGGGGGGGGGGCACTGGACCTCACAATAAATAAATGCCTTGCTTGGATAGGCTCTCCCCCCCCCCTTCTCTTCATTTTACAACAGCAACCACCACCACCTCCTTCATCTTCACCAGTCACCAAAGAATTTCTGGTAGGATAGAAGTTTGACATGACTACTTTAGATCTCAAAGCCCTTTTGTTTGGTACGCCCTGGTTGGTCATATTGTCCAAGAGACATTATTATGTGGGATAGGGGCAGATCTAGACCTGTGCAGCTTCAACTACTTTGCACGTTATTTCCATTTTTTGTCTTCTGATGTTTGTAGCGCCCTAAACAAGCAGTCGCTTGTACAGTCAGTTCCTAAACGCCCCTATGAAAAAGAAATAAAATAATTTCTTTCGCCATCCTCACCTCCCCCCCCCACCCCCCACCCCCACAAAAAATTTTTTACAGGATTTTGATTTTTCGGTAGTTTCAAAGAAACGTTTGATTGATTAATACACATGCTTTTTTTCTTTGTTGTTAAAAGGTTTCTTTTATTCAGCAATAACATTTTATTCAGCGACCTCTTTGATGACTGGCTTTTGGAGTTTTGCTGACAGTTAGTCGACTAGTTTAGTCTTGTGAAAGAATAAACCACAGTCAGCCATCACAGCCGTGCATAATTGATGCTTTGAGCAGACAAGAGGCTAGGGAGGGAAAGTGAGGGAACACAAGTTTGGTGCCGCGGAGATTTATGACATCAACATCAAGTCGACTAGTATGAGCACTGATGCGAAACAATGGGTGGGGGGGTGAGATTTTGGGGGGAGGGAGGGAGGGAGGGGGAGGAATCACCTGTTCTATCATTAAAAACTCCCCCCCCCCCCTCCTTCCACCAGCGCAGACTGAAGTCAGTGAACTTCAGAAGCCATCAACCCCTTAACTCTGGGTACTTTTTGGGTTTTTTAAGTGTGGGAAAAGTGACAGTGTCTTACACATTTTTGCTTTTTTTGCATAAGTAACCATTTTCACCCCCAAGAGTTGTTATTTCTTCACTGTGGAAAGAATAATTATGGGTTAACATTAGGCTATTATCTCTGTGAGTCAAAACTGGCCATACACCTGCTTTGTACTACTTTTTTAACAGTCTATTCTACAATCATTGATTCTTTTTAAAAGGTAAAGAAAAAAGATGAACAAGAAAGCAACCCCCCCCCCCCCCCCCCCAAAAAAAAAAAAAAAAAAAAAAGAGAAAAGAAGAAAACAAGGCTGAAATGATTTAAAAACGTAATGTGATTACGCTTGACAATATTCTTATAGCAGTAACCATGTATTGCTATCCCAAATCCTTATAAACATTACAATTATAAACCAAATTTCTTTTTAGAAAAAAACCCAGAAAAAACGCTGTTGGAATTACAACACTTGGATCCCCTCCAATGAAAAAAACAAAAGAAAAAAACCTACTGGGTTCTGCTTTTTTTGTGTGTATATGTTTTATAAATTGTAAACTGATACACATTTGACTGTTGGTCTGATGAAACTTGGGCCTAACTTTCTTCCAGTATGGAGATTCCATTCTCCCTCCTTAATAGGTATAAGGCCTCCAAACTCTGCATGGAAGGAAAGTGGGGTGGGGTGGGGTGGGGTGGGGTAGGAGAAGAAAGAGAAGGAGGGGGAGGAGGGAAATTTAGGGCGGTACTGGGAGAGAGAAAGGGGAGGGGAGGGGAGGTTAGGGAGAGAGCGACCCGCAGGAGGGGTTGAGGTTCGTTAGCGTGAGAAAGCAACTGATGACGGCTCCGCTGTCAAAAGGTTTGGTATTATAAAGCAAGCGGTGGTCTATTGGCCACAGAAAAGAAGCTGATAGCATCTCTTTTCCTTTTTTTTTAATGTGGGGGGGAAAAAGAAAATAATCATCATTATCATATTCTTAGTTTATGAATGACGATTGTCCCCTATCGCGGATTTGCTTCAATCGTTGTGGGTGCAACTCGCGTGTGCAGTTGTTGTCTGCCTGTTGGAGGCTGAAGGTAATACGATTCAACCTGACGTACGCTACCGTCTTTTCAACTCCTGCTGCAGTTCTGTTTTTGCGACCCTCATGGCAATTTTGGTGGACGTGTGTGTGTGTTGTGTGTGTGTTGTGTTGTGTAGTGTTGTGTGTGTGTGTGTGTGTGTGTGTGTGTGTGTGTGTGTGTGTGTGTGTGTGTGTGTGTGTGTGTGTGTGTGTGTGTGTGTGTGTGTGTGTGTGTGTGTGTGTGTGTGTGTAGTGTGTTTGGTGTGTGTGTTGTGTTGTTGTGGTGGTGTGTGTTGTGTGTGTGTGTGTGTGTGTGTGTGTTGTGTGTGTGTTTTGTGTTGTGTGTGTGTGTGTGTGTGTGTGTGTGTTGTGTGTGTTGTGTGTGTGTGTTGTGTGTGTGTTTTTCTCATAAAAAGCAATATCACCCTCACCCATCCCCCACCCACCCCCTTCTGTCTCAATTAATGAATCGGTTAATTCTTCTCCTCTTTCTCTTCTCTTTCTCCGCTGAAAAGCTAGTTATTCTTTGAAAAGGGCAATAATATTAATTTAATGCATGTGGCCGCCCATCTAAACGAGTCTTTCTTTCATGCAGTTGATGCTTTGAGGAGAAAAAAATTGCTGTTGATAATCCATCTGAGGGCAAAGCCTCAATACCCAGAACTCGGTATGACTCTTTGAACATTTATTATGCAACACTCAAAAGCCGTTACTTTTGTGTGTGTGTGTGTGTGTGTGTGTGTGTGTGTGTGTGTGTGTGTGTGTGTGTGTGTGTGTGTGTGTGTGTGTTTTCTAGTCTTTGTTTATGGTTTCGTTTGTAAGAAGGTTGATTGTAGGGCGTTGCTTTTGTTGTTTTTGGTTGTT
>CM060327.1:29904958-29919958 GCA_030674155.1 Stramonita haemastoma | reverse complement strand
TGTATGTCTCTTTTCAAACACAGGCAGGTATTTGTAAGCATTGTCACCTTAGTTACTGCCCTGTGTTTATGTCAAAGATGAGTAACTGAACTGTCTGGCATGTTGTAACATGCTTTTTATAGCGTAAAACGGTTGTAATTTGTAAATAAAAAATTGATCAAATAAAAATGCAATGTATTGCAAATATTGGAACCCCTAACAAAGTTACACCAGGTTTGTCAGATTTACAACATAGCCTCATCGTGCTAACAAAAAACGTAATGAACATACAAGTGAGAAAGAATAACAGCAAACAGAAACCATCGAGCGGTCACGAAGGAATAAAAATCGATTTATCACTTACTCTTCTACAGTGTCCCGATACTTTTTCCTCTGTTTCAACGCTCTGGGTTGACTAGCGAATGTATAAGTGCCAGCATCTGGCCGCTGAGGTAGTACAGCTGCCATTTTTTTGTTTCAAAGTGAGATCAACGCGGGCACTTGTCGTCTGGCATCCACGGTAACGCAAACCTCAATCAAGATGGACTCCAACTTGCTTAGCGCTCCTAAATATTTACGTAGATGTTGCTGCGGCAACGACACCAGGGTGCGCAGTCTGCAGCAAATAAATATTTCTGATCAAGATAATTCCAACTTTTTAAAAGAAAAGTACAGATTGATAGTACGATTATATATGTTTATAAGCAACGGATATAACAATATATTTTTGTTTGGTTGTAAATAATAATCCGTATTCATTACGTGTCTGCTACGCGGAAGGGAAGTAACTATCGAGCAGATCGTACTTTTGGTTTCACGAACGAAGATGGCGGGATACGGTTACAGAGGTAATGACAAATAAAATTAAAATCTACAATCAAGAGTGATTTTCCCGATGGTAATGGTAATAAAGAGTAGTGACAGACTCTCAGTACTTCACAGAAAGTACAATTAATGATTTGGTGAAACAGACTGAATCGGTGAATATGTAGCGTAACTGGAGGATTTTTTAGTTTTTTTGTTCATGTTCCAGATTACTGGAAGAATAAAAATTTTCAGATAATAGCCTAACTTTATGTCCAGCAGTATGTATGACACGAACACAGCCAGCATACAGTATTTAGAGGCGGGCACTGTAAAGTGCTGCTCATTGTGAACTTCGAGCACCAGAGTAAAATAAAATCTCCAGATGAAGAAGAGGAGACAATTGGCAATTGTACTTTTTTTCATCATCTTTTGAGGGCTTCAAATAGTTGTTAATGAATTTTTTCTTCAGTTGACTTAGACTTTTGAATACCATTACTAAATCTGTTAGCTAAAACTGCACAATACTTTGATGACCTGCTGTGCATAATCTTGGAATCATAAGTGCAAGTTAGTTACAATACTGTGAGCAGAAGATTTTAATTAAACACACAGCCTCACTTACTATCATATCACATATACGACATTCTAACCATTAGGCCCTCATACTCCAGTTGCAAGGTGATATACTTCAATGTTATTTGATCAAAGTTTTCGCTTAGTTGCTAGTTGATTTTAGGTATTGAACAAAATAAGTTCCCTAATTTGTGTCATGTTTTGATCTTTTCTAGGTACTGGCACACTCCCACCACCAAGTCCTACATACATTTTGCGTGGGGCACAAAGTCCTGTGACAACTCTGGAATTCACTGGCCACGATGATGGGTCACTGTTGTCAGGATGTCAGAGTGGACGAGTTCATCACTGGGACTTGACCACACGGCGCAGTGCTCACTCGTTCGATGCACATGAGGGTCAGCCAGTGCTGTTCCTCAAGCCAGCAGCTTCAGACATCTTGATGACCCATGGCCGAGATGGTTGTTTCAAGATGTGGAGATGCACTGGGTCTGAGTACATTTTAGAGGGTATGTGTACAGTATAGCAGGATAGTGTGAGTGATTGTATAGTTTGTAAGATGTTGATTCGACTTCTGTTTTGTTTGATGGGGCATCGTTGTTTTGTGGAATACTTTGGATAATTTTTGTCGCCACCTGAGACACTCAGACAAGCAGCTGTGTCATTTACTGAAAGTCAACATTATAATGTTATGCTTTGAAATGTTCTGTTGAGATTGTCTTTAACCATGACAAGCTCTTAGCATAAAAATATTGTTATTGCATATATATATATGTATGTGTGTGCACTCACATATCTAGGAAAAAAAAAACCCTTGTAAGTCAAAGTTTGACTGCCTGTATGGTGTGGTACTTGAAAACCAGTGTAACACATGCAAACTTCTGATCCAAAGTGAACTTTACAGTCTCACAGTGATTTCCAGGTGGGGTAAGATAGCACACATACTCTAAGTGACCTCCAGGTTTTTTAAGCTGGGGAACATAGAATAATAACAAAATTCTCTGCACCACACCTACAAGAAAGTTAGCTAATGCTTCACTGACTGCATCACCCAATGCACTGGTAAGACCAAGGGTTTGTGGATGTTCTGCAAATCACTGACAGTAATTAACATGAAGTTTGTATTGGATCTTTTACATGCATAATTCATCCTCTTTTCCCTGAATTCTCTCGTTGGCTGGGATGCAGAGTGCCTGGTTTTCTCCTGTGCCTGTAACTCTGCACAAGGTCTGCCTGTTGGCCTCGGCTGATACATTCTGACATCATAGCAGCTTATAAAATATTTTTTACAGGATGTATGCTGGGTATGTTCATGTTCCTGTAACCCACCGGACACTGACATAGATTACAGGCTCTTAAGTGTGCAGATTTGATCTTCTGCATATATATTATATATATATATATATATATATATATATATATATATATATATATATATATATATATATATATATATATATATATATATATATATATATCTGTGTGTATGTGTGTGTGTGTGTGTGTGTGTGTGTGTATGCAGTATTGCAATGTGTTATTGTGTTGTTTTTTGTTGGCATGTGCAGTGTTTTGTGTTCTTGTGTCATTTTTTTTTTTTTATTCAGTTATATAAGAGTGATTTTTCAAACATGAGAATCTATTGGCAGTTGGGTTTGGTTTTTTTTTGTTTTTTTTTTTGGGGGGGGGGGGGTATTATTTTTTTTACTCATTGTGCTTCAGTTTAGGAACACTGTTTCTTTCAGTTAATATAGTTCATAGCTCAGGTGATTGTGATCTCACTCTGTTTCATCACGGGTACTGCTGTGTGATGCAGGAAAACTGACAGCAGATGGGGACGGATTCTGCTCAGCAGCTCTACTCCCTCAGGAAAACGCTTCCCCTCTCGCTGCTGTTCCCGCCCAAAACTCCTCCATTCAGCTGTACGACTTGAAGAACCTGTCGCCAGTGAGAACCCTAACCCCAGAACATGGTCATGAGAAATTGGGACTTTGTATGTGCATGTGCGCCATCCAAGATAGGGCGGGTTCTGGAACAAGACTGGTCGCTGGATACGAGAGTGGAAAGATGATTCTGTGGGATGTTGGGACTGGAAAAATGCAGCACGAGTGTTGTGTGCATCAGGATGCTGTGATGTGTGTGTCGTACTCTTCCGCCAGACTGAACAAGGGCCTGGCTGGCTCTGTGAGTGAGAAACTGGTGATGTGGACTGTTTCTGATGAGGGTAAGATTGAGGTCGTCAGAGAAGCAGAATCCACAAATCCTGGGTTCAATGATGTGACGATTCGACCCGATGACCGAATCGCCGTGACGGCAGGGTGGGATAAACAGGTGCGTGTGTTCAGCATGAAATCGCTGCGCCCTCTGGCTGTGCTAGCCTATCATCGGCAGAGTGTGCGATGTGTCAGGTTTTCCCAGGATCATCATCTTGCTGTGGGTTCCAATGATCACCTCATCTCTTTGTGGGATGTGTACAGAAATGTGTAAAGACTAAAGGGTTTTTAATTAATACACAAGTATTTTTGCGCTCACATGCTTAGGCTCCCAGCATGTGTGGAGGCACATAATAATATGCACACACAGAGACACACAAGCACATAATTATTCACCTGCTGCAGTGTCTGGACCGTGTTAGGTCTGTAACTCAGGAGCCCACCCCTACACAGACCAGAATACACTGAACTTCAGGTCTGCAGCAACCCCGCATCTGTGGCAGCGAAGGAGCCAGTTACCAGTCATCTGGCTCTGGTATAGGCTGAAAGCTTGCACCTCTAACGCAACATGATCATGCGGCTGTATCCTATACACAGGAGCATTCAGTTGACAGACCTGGAGTTGAGACCATAGACCACAGCAGAAGTCTTGAGTATACTGCCCTTCACAGAGGTGGAGTGGCAAGAGTTGATGCGTTGATGATTGAAGTGAAAAGTGTGACCTTGTCCAAAGTCTGAAGCCAACTATGGTCCTGAGAATAGGTCTTCACTTAGTCAGGGGAATCATAGGCTGTTTACAAAATGATAAGATCTTTGAAACAGAGGTGGCCCAGAAGACGTAAAAGCAGAAGAAAGATGAAGGAAAATGATGTAGGAAAGATAAAGCAGAAGAAAAAAAGATTGAAATGGGTGAAGTTGTCTTTGTTCACTGCTTCCTTTTTTTTTCTTCTTTTTTTTTGAGATCAGATTGTCAGTTTTTCCTGTCAAATTGTCATCAACTACTATGTGATAGAATCACATATATAGTCTTGGGAGTACTGAATAGGAATCTTTGTTTTCCTACTGCTATTGTGATGGACATGAATGATTGAGCAAGCATTCTGTCTGTCTGTCTGTCTGTCTGTCTGTCTCTTTCTCTGTTGTTTGTCATTTCTTTTCCTTGTTTCTTTCCTCTCTATTCTGGTTGTCTTTTCCTTGAGTGCTTATCTTTCAGCATCACATTTCTTCTTAGTAATCATCTGTTGCAATCCACTGGGAGTCATCCATTGGTCTGCTTCCTTAGGGTTGTCTGTCTATGCATGTTCCTTTCTGTGACGTTGTGCTATGGCAGGTTGGGCTGGGGTATGGTTGTTGAGCCAGGCAGTTTTGTGTGGCTGGGTCTGTTTTTTCTCCTTGGTCCACTGCTTCCACCTTATACTGAGGAGAAGAATCCCACTTAACTGTGGTAGACAAATAGGGAATGCCCCATGCAATTCAGGGCAGTGAAAAAAAACCAAGACAGTAATGATGTCAGTTCCATTTCAGTCTCACAGTGTTTCCTGGTTGGGATGAGTAACTTCAGTAAGACAGAAAAGAAAATATGGATGACCCTCAGAATATTAGTATGGGGAATGCCCAACAATATTGTGCTTGATTTTGTGTTTTTAGTTTGTGAACTGTTGTTTACTTTTGAAGAAGTTCATGAATTCCAGATTAATGTTGAAGAATTTGATAATTGTCCTGAATGCCTTTTGATGGATTTCTCTCTCTCCCATGTGTGCAAGTGTGTGTGTGTGTGTGTGTGTGTGGGGGGGTGTGTGTGTGTGTGTGTGTGTGTGTGTGTGTGTGTGTTGTGTGTGATAAACAGCAGCAACAATAAACACAAACTATAATACCACTCTCTTCTCACAACACACTCAAAACACTGATACAGATCTGTTTCTTTTTTTCTCTACATCCCTTTATTGGATGGGATGGTAGTGCCTGGTCTTTCCTGTGTTTGTAAACTCTACAGGAGGTCTGCTCACTGGCCTTAGCCGACACATTCCAACTTCAGAGCAGCTTCATTTTTGTGTACAGGAACATGCTTGCTGTCTATTTTTTATGCTTCCATAACCCATTGAATGCTGATGTGAATTTACAGGATTTTTAATGGCATATTTGATCTTCTGCATGTGTACACATACAAAAGGATTAATTTAAGGCACAGGCAGGTTTGCTTTTAAAGTTAACCTGGGACATTGTAAAAATCAACACCCTTAATTCATCAGATTTGGCCAAAAGCTTTGTCAGTTACTGCTTTTTAAGACAAGTGTAGTAGAGGCCTGTACACAATACTGTTATGTTGTCAAATGTTATGTTGATATTGTCTTTAGCCATAACAATCTTTTAGCTTTACAACCTGCACTCTCCTTTAACTGAAAAAAAAAAATCTTCTGAAATAGGAGTATGGCTGCTGGTGTGACCAGATTCTTGAAAATAGTCATACATGCAGACTTCCCACCCAGTGTGTTCTTCCAATCTCAGTTATTCCCAGGTGGGATGAGTGAGTCAGAGTGCATGTTCGGGTAGACCCCAATACAAGAGTGTTAAGCTGTAGAACGCCCAACAACAATAACAATGCACTAGACACTACTTTTTGAGATTCGAATCTATTACTTCATTAACCCTTGGGGTTGAAAAAAGCCTTTAAAAGGTCTTAACCACTGTGCTATAGGGTCCATCTCACTGACCTATCACTTGGCCTACTATTTTCATAGAGGAAAAAAACAAGTGAAGCAATTAGTTTAGAGTATGCTTACACTCTTCAGCTCAGTGAGTTTGCTATCATTCAAAGTTTCCCAAAGACAAAATTGAATGGACCCAAAACAAATTCACAGCTTGAATGAATAAAAATACATGTCAGCTTCTGGGGTAAATCTAAGACAGATGATGGTGGACGCAATTGATGAGTGGTTAAGACCATTTGACTTCATTCCGTGGGTCCTTGAAGTCATATGTGTAAATCTCGGTGGCAATATCTGGTGAATGAAGGGTCTGTATTTTGGCGGTCTCCTAGGTCAACTTCAAGTGCAGATCTACTGGTGTCATAACTTCCTTTGTGTATACATGAAGAAGATCAAATAATGCATGGTAAAGATCCCAAATATCATGTTGGCGTTTGGTGGGTATGGAAATCATGAACCTATTATCCATCATGCAACAATGATGTTCAATAAAATGAGCTACTCTGGAGTCAGAATGTGTCAGCTGCCTCAGTGGGCAGATATCCTGCAAAGTTACAAGCACAAGGCAAGACCAGGCACTACACACCCTCTACTCAGTAAGGGAATACAGAGAAGAGAAAGAGATGACAGAAGATGATGGACAAGACTTAATGTATATACCATGAAGAGGTTCAAGAAAATTTAGCTCATATATGTGACGCTCCACCACATAATAAGTCGAAGTGCACCAGATGTCAATTTTTATTTATTGACATGTTATTAATGTGCAATAAAAAGGCTATCAAATACAAAAAACAGATTGAAAATCGGACAATTCTCTGAAAAGTTATTAGAAATTGAAATGACAGACTGCAGGGTGTGACAAAATGAGAAACGGGCAAGTTTATTTTCGTAACAGGTTGTCAGAATGAGGGCTTAGGTATTTTCAAAACACATTTAAAAGCAACAGAAAAAAAATTATGCCTTGATATTTCATTATAAGGTAATAAACGGATATAGTTTAATAATCAATCAAAATCTCAAATTGACAACTTGACCCCACCTGCCTTTAATGGCTCCTAGCGCAAAAATAGGTAATGTGCTAAGCGACTCATTTCGTAGTGGAGCGTCACATAATTTTTTTATATATATATATATATATATATATATATATATCTATGCACATCATGCTCTTACATGTTTTTTGGTCTGCTTGCCTTTGGTGTATGTCACCGGTGCTAGGACACAAGTAGTCCCTGACATACTCATTTCTTTCTATCCCGAAGTCAGAATGTGGCTACCTAAATAAAAATTGTTGGGGGGGGGGGGGGGGGGGACTGTTGTATAGCATAGATCTTAAAAGTTAAAAGTTAAAGTCTGTCCCGAGCCTAAGGCTCATCAGGCGGTGCTTATCCCGGTTTCTGTGGCGCTAAGCGACTGAGAGTCATAGACTCCCCCCTGGATAGGACGCCAGTCTATCGCAGGGTTAACCCCCAACACAAGGTTGGTACCACCTTTTACACCTGGGTGGGTGAGAAAATAGCCGTAAAGTGCCTTTTCCAAGGGCACAACGCCATAGCCGACAGCTGGGATCGAACCCGCAACCTTTAGATTACGAGTCCAACGCCCTAACCACTCGACTACCGCAGCGGCAGCATAGATCTTACCATTGGTAAACTTCAGAGCTGTAGCTGAGGAATGAAAAAAAACCCCTTTCTTTCTCATAAGTTAAAAAAAAAATTGATTGCCTTGTTTGTAACACACCAAATACAAACAAGTGAAACACCAGTTCTATCTTATTTCGAAAATAGAGAAATTCAAGTGGGCTATATGCCATACATAATACAAACAGGAAAACATTTTTCACTATTGTGTGACCATGCAGGCATGCATGCACTCACACAACACACCACACACAACACACACACAGGACATGCGTGTACACACATACTCACACACAAATGATCATAACCTGTCATACAATAAGATCAATATCATTTGACAGATGCCATAGCTGAGTGGTTAGGACTGTTTGAATTCAATCCTATGGGTCCATGAAGTGTGGGTTCAAACCTTGGTAGTGTCTGATGAATCAAGGGGGGTGGGGGTGGGATATTTTTACAACCTCCCAGGTCAACTTCAAGTGCGAACCTGCCACTGTCTGAATTCCTTTTTGTGTAGATACACATGCAAAAGATCAAATATGCACGTTAAAGACCCTGTCATTCATGACAGAATTCGGTGGGTTACGGAATCACAAACATACCCAGCATGCAACCTGTACAATGAAATGAGCTGCTCTGAAGTTGGATAATATCAGCTGAGACCTGTGGGAAGACGTCTTACAGAATTACAAGCACAGGAGAAGACCAGGCACATACCCAACTTACATTCCTGAAGTCTGAATGTGGCTACTTTCATGATGGGCAAAAAGTCGGTTGCAATATGCCAAATCTCATCATTGGTGAACCTCAGATCTCTAGCTGGGGAATGAAAAACAAAATCATGAGATTGATATCTGTTATTTTGGAAAAAAAGTCTCATTTTTGATGTGCTATATTCCACTAAAAGCAGAAACATTTTTTTGCTTTTGCTCCTATATTGTTCATTCAGCCCTCACCATAGTGTTGAGCTTGTTTTATTGCATTGACAGAATAAGAAATCCACAGGGAACTGTCAATGCTGGACTGCAATAAACCCACTAGGTAGAGGATGCATTGCACTGCTACTGAGTGGTGGTGTTCGAACATGCAGGGAGTTTCACTCAAATTACTCAAAACATAAAATGGCCCATGGTCTACTCTTAGCATTAGTCAGGCTTACCGACTGGTTGCGAGAAATTAGGTTTTAGATCTGCTCCCTTGGGCTTCTAGGGCATTTCGATGAGTACAAGTTTAAATCCGAAAATAATGTCTCAATGTTGTATAAACTAACTTGTAGAATTTTTCAAGAGTTGAAGCGAATTTGCTTTTGTTCCCTGTAAAGAACCTCAACTAGGCAGCAATTTTTAGTTTTATGAGAGAAAAAAATGTCACTGTGTCCAAATAATTGAAATTGGACATTACTGGATAGTCTGCATTAACAATCACTTCTAGGTAGTCCAAATCAAAATATTGAATGAGAAGTGCATTTGTTCTGGATCTCCCCCCCCCCCCCCCAAACTGTCCCTCTAGCAGCAAAACCCTACGAACAGAAAACACTTAATAATGCATGAAAAAGAACAAAGAAAACAAAAGAATAAATCTTTAAAAAAAATTATTTACACACACACACACACACACACACACACCAAAAACAACAGAATGATTCTTTAAAAAAAATTACACACACACACCATGCGCGCACACAAGCACACAGAACATCAAGCCCACACCTTAAATCCTGTTCCACTTTTTGAAAGAGTAGGCCATTGTATGCTGGTGGGAACAGTTGACAAAATTAACAGAACTGCACACACCTAGGGACTGAAGTTAAAAAAAAAAGTAAAAAAAAAGCATCCTCAATATAAAGGAATAAAATAAACACACACACACACACACACACACACACACACACACACACACACACACACACACACACACACACATGTAAACAAAGAAAACAAAGAAAATTTCAGTCCTTTGAAACTGACAGTACGTGGTCAGAACGTTTGTGTGGTCACAACTACACGACTCCCTTCTAATAGGGGGTTTGAACTCTTATTTGGCGTTGCATAGCTTAGTTTATGAATCTTAAAGAAAAGAATAAGAAAAAGGATCAAAATTGGTGTCAAGTAGGCTATTTTACAGAATAAAATTACGTCACTCCTGAAATATTTTTAGGCATAGGTCCGCTTGTTGAAGATTGGCTCAAGCCCATGCGCAGTGATTCTCGATTGCATGTGTGAGGGGGGCGGCGGGTGGGAGGGGAGTGTTTATTTCAGGTGAGAGAGATCGTTTGATTGATGATTTTTATTTCCAAACGAGAGTTTTAAATTAAAGCATAGAAAACAAATTTTGTTGTTGTTGCTGTAAATTGATTTGGTAGCTACACGGTGTCTATGGCCACAGAAACGCCTGTTGGGAAGGGTTATGCCTAATTGTTTCGTTCCAAAACTTGTTCCAACTTTTACAATTCCAAACGACGACTTTAAAGTCTATTCCGGGGCCGAATACGCCATGTTGTTGACGAGTGTGTGATGCCGAGTGGTGGTTTGTAGTACGAAGAAAAATGGGTAGGAAAGTTATTATCGCCGCATGTTCGCTGAATCAGTGGGCATTAGATTTCACCGAGAATGCAAGAAGAATAATCGACAGTAAGTACAAATCGTTGAATTAACTCGTAGCTTATTTTGATCGGGAATCTTTGTTGTTAAGTGAAATCCCTAAGCCTAAAGTCTAAGCCTATGGGACATTGGATGTGTAATCCGCGTGCTGTGCACATGTCGGAATGCGTACTATCTCTCATAGGTTTCGTTTCGATCTGATGGATATCGATTTTTTAAAAATCTGAACAACATGTTAATGGCTTTTGAAATTGTTGTTAATTTGGGAATTGTGTTTGAATCATAATTAGGTAAGGCGCACAGCGCGAGAGTTGTGGACAAACGGGAATTCCCGTTGGTGTTACAAAACTTAAACTGGCAGAACTAGCGAAACAATGTCAATTTATAATAGGCCTAAGGGAGCTTTGGCTCGTGCAGCACACTTATTTTTTTTTTTTTATATAATATTATTCTTTTGTATTGAGGATAATGGGATAAGCACTCGTGCTTTTTCATCCAATCCCCGTGTGTATGCAGTTGAGTTGCAGTTGAGTTGTGTAAATATTGTGATCTGTTCCCACCAGCACATAATGGCCTACTCTTACAAAAAGCTGAACAGGATTTAACTGTGTGCAAGATGTTCTGCGTGCGTTCGCACACGTGGTCTCAGTTTACAGTCTCATCCAAAAGATTTTTGGGGAGAGTAGAGTCAGCACTGATGTTAACTCCAGCCGGATTCGAACTTGGGTTGTCAAATTGCTGGCGCAATGTTCTGACCACTAGGCTATCCCGTCCCACTTAGGTGCTTGTGCGGGCCGTTCTCTCTTGTTGCTTCAACAGAATTGTATCATCACTGCTACACTGCACAAAATATCATTTTGATCATTGAGTTGTGAGGACTGTGCTTTTCGCAAACATTACTGGGTCTGATCATTTCATACCCTGTCATGACCCATAGCATGCTTACTTGGATAGATAGATTTTTAAACATGTGGGCGAGCAGTTATGCCAGCATTTCTTCGTGGAACATAACTTTGTCCAGCATGATAAAACAAAAACTAAAAAATAGTATGTAAATTACACAGAACTTAAAAGTAATGGTACAAATATTAGAGATTTTGAGATTTTTCTCTCTTTTCTAATCCTTATGATTTTGTAGCTAATGTCATTATTGATGAGGTTGCCCAAAGACCACCCTCAGCAAAGAAGAGTTCACTTTTAGGACAGGCCTGATGGCAGATTCCCCACCAGACACACAGTAAGCACTGTAAAAATCTCAGTAGCAGGAGTCGTCAGACTCTTCAAGGACTTAAACCCGAGCAAAGCTCCTGACCCAGATGACATCATCCTGAGATTACTATGAGAGCTTGCTGAAGAACTGACCCCTGCTTTCACACTTCTCTTCCAAAACTCTCTCAACACAGGCATAGTACTGGAGAACTGCCAGTGTTACCCCATTCTTCAAGAAAGGTGAATGCTATCATCCTGAAAACTACCGCCCTATCTCTCTGACAAATGTTCCATGCAAAGTGACGGAGTACATCATCACAAGCTGTGTTATGAACTTTGCCGAGGAGAACAACATAATCATGGAAGCACAGCACAGCTTCAGACATCAGGGCTCCTGTGGAAGCCAGCTTATTGGACGTGTAGATGAGCAAACCATAAACACGGAGGATGGGACACGCACTGATCAAGGACTTTTCCAAGGCATTTGATAAAGTCTGCCACTCCCTCCTACTCCAAAAAATCTATTTCTTTGGCATCACAGGACACATCCACAGATAAAGGGGTTCCTCTGAGGGATAAAGGGGTTCCTCTGAGGGATAAAGGGGTTCCTCTCAGATAGGCAGCAGTCAGTGGTGGAGGATGGTGCTACTTCCAGTCCTTTTCCTGTGGAGTCTGGAGTTCCCCAAGGTTCTGTCCTTGGGCCCAGCCTTTTTCTACTGTACATTAATGACTATTGACTTGTCGACTGGACTCTCCTCCACTGCTTGTCTCTTTGCCGATGACACACTGTGTCACAAAACAGTCTCCTCCACCAGCAATCAGCAAGTCCTCCAGAAAGATCTCAGCTGCCTCACAGAGTGGGAGCAGACATGGCTTATGAGCCTCCATCCAGACAAGTGCCAGACACTGCAAGTGAGCTGGAAAAGAAACCTCCTTCCGTCAACCTACACACTCCATGACCACACTCTCAAAGAGGTCAGCAAGGCCAAGTACCTTGGAGTCACCATTACCTCTGACCTCAGCTCAAGCCTCCATATCTCTAACATTTCCAACCTTGCCAAACGGACTCTTAGCCTACGAAGATGAAATCTGAAGATTGGTTCACAGTGTATAAATCAGAAAGCATACACATCACTAGCATGACCAACCCTCAGTTATGACAGCTCTGTGTGGGACCCCTACACAAAGAAAGATATTCAGATGCTCATGCTGGAATAAATCCAATGCCAAGCTGCTCAATGGATCTTTTTTATCCGAAGTATTTATTGTCACAAAATATCAGCAGTGAAACTAAACCACCAGCCGTCAAACCATTTTCGTGTTGGTTGTGATATACAACATATTCATACAACCACCGTTTTGGAAGACAAGATAAATAAAACAAATTCCTACTCTTCTTTTCACGGTGTCTGTCAGTTTGCACTAGCCATACACAGACTTAATATATTCCTTGTGTAGTTGGTTCACTTCACAGTCTTATCAAATTGATGATCCCATCAATCAAATTGATGTCATTTCCACCCCTCTCCCCCTCCTTCCCATCGTCTTATGCAAAAAGAGATGAATGGAGGGTTAGAATTATGGATGAAACTTCTAGCGGCACTGTGATATATTCTGTACAGTCACATAACATTTCATACAGTAGTGCGTCTATTCTGTCAATCATGAACATATTTTTTGGTCATATAATTTCTTCCATCAAGAAATTACATCACTTTTTAAATTACATCTCTATTTTAAACTCTGAATAAATGTGTGTGTGTGTGTGTGTGTGTGTGTGTGTGTGTGTGTGTGCTTGATGGGTCACCCATCGGCAAAAAACCCCCCTTTAAATGTGAAAGATACATTGGAAACCCTTCAGTGCCCCCCCCCCCCCCCCCCCCCCTCTCCCCTTCACAGAGCAAAGAAGGAAAATGTGACTGCTAAACTTATACAAATTCCATAACGGAAAACTGGTAATCAACACCTGCAAACAGCCTTCCAAGAACTAGTCTGTACCAAAAGGAACCTCACAGCTGGCTGAATGTCGCATCCATGATATTTTCTTTAAATGATATATCTATTTATTTATCTGGAATCATTATTGTGACCATCTTCATGATCTTGATTGAGTACATTGTTCATTTAAAGCAAAACGATTTCAGAAAACTGGTGCTGCCTAGCTGTTTTCTGCAATGATCATACTATAGCAGACAATAAAACCACTTTAACATGGGTGGTGTGGTTAAGTGATTTACCTGTCTCTAAGTCTAACTGGATTAAGATGGTAAAAATGAAAGTGGACATTATCAAATAACGTACAATGATATATCTGTTGAGCTTGTCCTCACAACACTTCAACAGCTACATGTTGAACAACACACCACACATGGCAAACTAGTGAGCCAGACTGAAGGAAATAAAGGATTGAGGGTTCTTGTTTTCGCATCACTAGTGACCTGAACATCTGGAAAAACTTATTAAAGACCGAGTGTGTGCCAGACCGTGAGAATGTTTCTCTGCGCTTGTTTAACTTTAAGACCAGTTACTTTGGTTTGGCAGACCGTAATGGTTTGAGTATAGGACTTATTTTTGAATTTTTTGCGCAGGATGGTGGGTGCCATTGAGAGAGGAGCTTGGTGGTTCCATACAGTATTGTAATTTGTAGTGTGCACAGCATTGGCATAGGAGCATAATCTAGCCCACAGTTGCATGCACACTAGTTGGGAAAGTGTTAATGAAAATAAGCACATGTAATTGGTTATTCAACTTATTGATTGTAGCAGGAAATAACAATGTGACTGACTTTATTTTCTAAATAACCTGTAAGTAAATTTCAATTTTAATTATCTGAGACATGTCTGTCTGTACTCAGTCAGAGAATTGAATTGCAATTTTTCATTACATTTACAGTCTGCATGTTAATGATTCACCTTATTCAGCGTGGTAAGGCAATGGTACTACAGTATATCAAAGTAACAGTTACACACAGTATCAGCCGCCAGCCAGGTTTTACTGCACTGGTATTTATTTATTTTTTTACATTAATAGACATATTGTTGAAAGTTCAAGAAATGACAACTACCTTTCATTTCTTGTTTTGTTTCTTTTCAGTTGGTTGATTTTGTGTTGCTATTGTTTGTTTTTTTCTTTCATTTTATTGTTGTTTTATCAGGCTGTAAGATTTAGGATAAATTCATATTGTTTTTGTGTTTTTTTAACCTGCACAGGTATTGCTGCTGCTAAACAGAAAGGTGCAACACTTCGCTGTGGGCCAGAGCTAGAAATCAGGTAT
>CM060327.1:29859958-29899958 GCA_030674155.1 Stramonita haemastoma | reverse complement strand
TGAAGAGGTAGACATATGACATCCAAATAGAAATAAGTGGACATTAGGATGTAAATTCTTCTATTTTTTCCCCATTCCTCAGCTAGAGTGCCGAGGTTTACCAGTGGTGAGATTTTTTGCATGCAACCATTTGCCCACTATTAAGGTCACAGTTTTCTGACTTTAGGAAAATTTTTTTTATAAATGTTTACATAATGTTATGAGCAGAAATTATGTCGAGTTACTATGATACAAGAACACATTAGAAGCAAAACAAATCAGAAGACCCTTTTCATTGGACTGATAGGAATCATTTATGAAAAAAATAACTGAACAGACTTGTATCTTCTGTTACATTGAATTGATTAGCATCTTTTATTATATATTATTAAAAAAAAAAAAAAAAAAAAAAGGAAAAAGACAGAAAATGAGACAAAGAGAGGAATTTATAAACTGAGTGACTGAATGTCATCATTGATAACAGCATGTTGATGGATAAGGATTTTAGCTTAAATGCTTATCGCTCAAGAAAAAAAATTGCAAATATAAATCATTCCATTTCCTTCTTCTTCATATATGTGTGTGACAATTTATTTGCATTTTCTTTTCAGTGTGGAGGTGTGTACATATACAGCAACCTGATCGGCTGTGATGGAGATAGAGTGTTCTATGATGGAGGCACCATGATCTCTGTCAATGGCCAGATTGTGGCAGAGGGTCCACAGTTCACGCTGGATGAAGTGGTATGCATTTTTTTTTAGATAGCCTTTTTTTTTTAGCACCTGGCAGAAACTGCTTGCTTTAAGATGTGCATGTCTTCGTCTATCCTTTAGACCAAATGGTGGTAGTGTTGGGTGTGTTTTTTTGGTGTGTGTGTGTGTTTTGGAATAGTTAACAAAAGCACAGCACAACAGTCACCACAAACAGGTAAAGCAAATATTGAAATTTTGTTCCCTGAAGTATGAACATTGTAAAAAAATTACGGGAATCCAGCAGTGAATGGTGAAAAAATGCCTTTCAAGTAGAAATTTTACCGACAATGAAGAAAAAATGTGTAGTGGCACCATGAGATGCTAAACTTCAGCCCCTGACTGAGCGGTGCCCTAGATAGCCTTGAGATGGAATTTGGTTACCAAGTCCAGTTCCAGCCGCCATCTAAGGGTAGGGTTTTTTCTGTATGAGATTTTGTGTATGCAACTGTGCCCACTATTGAAGTAGCTGTATTCCAACTTGGGGCGTTTTTCATTTTTATTACTTTAATTGAAAATGGGAGTTTGCCATTCTTGTTTGTTCACATTGAATCAAACACCATTCAGTTGATTCATTTTGTAAGATTTTCATCACAGGAGTCTTCAAAAAACTGGAAAAGGACCTTACAATGTTTTGTCTGATCAATTTTCCTTTGTTAATTATACATGTATGACTGATTTAAAGGTAGTGAACTTTGTCAACACACTTCTGTAATGTTTATGAAATAAGATGTTTGCCTATGGTAGGGTGGATCTGTCTTGGTGTGTTGACTGTCACATTTGGTGTCTGTGTTTGCAGTGTCTGGTGACAGCAGTCGTTGACCTCGAAGACATTAGAAGTTACAAGTCCGGGTTCCGCAGCCGATCTGAAGTAGTGAGTAGTTACACTTCTACTTTTTGTTGCTTTGTATTAATTTGTTTTGTATGCCACTTTTAGTCATGGCAGATTTTTCTGCCTGAAATTTGGGATACTCTTTCTGGGAAGAGTATTATGCCACAGGGGCAGTGCCACCTATTTTTTAAAAGATTTTCTATCAGCATGTGTATTTTTTCCCCACAGAAGTTTGCCAGGGACAGCTGTTTCGTTGCTGTGGGTTCTTTTACATGCGCTGAATGCATGTTCCACACTGGACTAATTTTATCGTCTCATTGAAGAGACTAGCACCTTGACAACCCCTCAAGGTCTAGTGTTAGGGGAAAATTGCAAGCAGAAACAGGGGTTGAACCTGCACCTCTTGCTTTTTCAGAGGTGTGTTACCTCTAGATCACCAACTACCTTTGCTAATGTTTGTAGTGTGACAAGATAAGGACTGATAAAATCATCATGACAGTATGAACATATGTCTGGCATTTTTTTTCTATAAAATTTCTTGTATCAATGCGCTTTGTAAAAATAGGCATTTTCTATAGACATTTTCTCGTTAACCGTCTTAGCCCCGTTGCGGCCGCAGCCGGCCGTAACAGCACCTGCTGCTAGATTCCGTTGCGGCCGTAGCCGGCCGTTGGTCCTGACCACGTGGGCAGTACTTTTCCATCACACACATACCTCGTGGTTCTCACACAATGTGTCTGAAATTTGGTGGGGCGATGCAGGGAAGGTTTCAGATGGTGCCAGTGATAAATTTAGACCACTAACACGTGTGTACTTGGGAGTGAAGGAAGAAAGCAAGGCTGGCGATAGAAACGCTTTTCACTCACAGCGCGTGGCGAAAAACAATGGCGTCTTCGTTGGTAGCAGACGATTCATCTAACTAACTAGACAATAAAATGAACGTGTTTGCATTGGAAGTAGAAAAAATTCAATGATAAATATTAAGTGAGTCAGAAATAAAAAGCTGACGGGGGAGAAGAGAAAGGAAATAACACAGTTTAGAGAGAAGAATGAACCCGACTACACGGCACATTCCTGCAAGCCTGGCGACCTGTGCTACCCACAACGCTGTGGAGAAATTTGACCTGGGGGGGGGGGGAGGGGGGAGGTCCGCAGCATAAACGCCAGAAAATGTGACGCCTTTTGTCTATTTTCTAGTTAATACCACACTTTTTATTTGAAACTCAACAGACAGATTTGCTGATGACGAAAATAGCGAGAAGGAAAAGAAAATAGATCTCCAGTCTGCCAAGGTGCCACAGGTGACAGCGATAGGTACACCCCCCGACACATCCACATTTTGTGCTTTCTGTGATGTGATGTGTCCCTGTGCCATCACTATGACTACTTTAAAGGCTATCACGATTAAAATTTTGTAGAATTACAGAAGTTCTGTGTTGTTTCATGTTTGTCACACCTGTGTGGTGACACTGGTGACAATGTGACACTTATGTACAATATTACACTTCTGTGCACTTAACAAACATGTGGTAAGACATAGACATCTGAAATGCAGTATATAGGTAAGATATTGATTGAATATTCCTTGTTTCAAAAGACAAAAAACCAGTTAAACAAAAAGTATGCCTCATCAAGACATATAAAACAGCAGGTGTTATGAGGACATTGTGTGACACATCCTTGAAGTACAATTGCACACAAACATTAATAAACACGTTAGCTAGGCATCAGTTCTTTGTTCAACACTTACATGTATATTTGTGTCTATTCCATATATATTTTGCTGGTTTATTGTATACAACATACTTTACCTGTGATTGGTGACAAATAAGGTGACAACGACATGACATCTTGTGACCAGACATGTAAACTTGCCTTAAAATGCAAGTACAAAGATATATCTAGCTTGTGACAAAATTTCAGCTTGATAGCTTGTCATGCACACAGACAATTGTCTCAGGAGTAGACTATGTCAGTTTGGGGTAGAAAACTTTAAAATAATTCAAAATCTACAGGCAGTTTAGCTCTGTAGAATTCAACAACAAGAGGGTTAAGTCATTTCTTTACAAGCTATAAATTCCCGTACAGATTTGACAATCAGGGACTTAATACATTATAGTTTTAGCATCTTAAGATGTGTGTATATTGACAGTCTTTGAGAGTTTGCATCAAATCACCTGTGGTTTTTCTGTCCCTTTCTACATTTCCTGGCTAGTACTCAGAGGTTCACCAGTGGTGAAATTTTGATTATGCAACTGTTTGCTCACCATTAAGGTAGCCGCATTCCAACTTAGGGACTCTGTGGTTTAAAGCAAAATGTCTTCTTGTCAAACTTCATGTTTTTTCATGTTTTATTTGAATCCCTTAGTGGTTACATGAGGTTTTTAAAGCACTAAAGCCAGGGAGTATTGCTTTAGCTAGGGTATCTTGTCTTGTTTCCAGTATTTCTTTCTTTTCTTGTGCCCAGTGGGTCAATTTGCAAAGATACAGAATAATTTTTATGTTTTTAGCTTTGGTTATTTTAGCCCTGTGTCTCTATGAATTATTTGCTGGGCTGTGAAAGGAAATAAGAGAAACAACATAGTTTTTGTCATTTATGTTGACTTTTTAAAAATGGATTTCCAATGTGTTGCAGTCGACAAGATCAAAGCCCTTCCCAAGGATTTCAGTGGACTTTGCCTTGTCAAACAGAGAAGATGACAATCTATTGCGAGCCTCTTGCCCCATCCAGTTCACTCTGCTCACTGCAGCTGAGGAGATTCGGTCAGTTTGGGATGAGTATTTGTGGCCTATTTCTGTTAGACTGCTGTAAAATTCTGTCATCTAGGGTGCAGTCATTCTTTTCTTGTGTTTTATGCTCTCTCTGATATCAAAATCTGTAAACAAAATGTTTCTTTGTTTATTTTTCACTTACTCTTTGTGGGTCTTTGCACAATGGTTTTCTGTAATTGTTTCGCAGAATTACAAACAACACACTGGGTAACAGTATGTCAGAGAAAGGGGAAATTTTTTAAATGTAGCTTTTAATAACTTTACTATGACTGAAGCTGTTCCAGACAAATCACTATGCTGGCCTGAGCCCACAGTGTAGAAAAAAAAATATATATATATATTTTTTAAATGAATATTAGTCAGCAATCCCTTCTTACAAGGCCAAAAGATGTCTGATAAAGCAGACATGCTGAGTTTCATAAACAGATGCACAACATGGCCTCAGTTGACCCCATGATAACAGGTAGTAATGCTCAGTTGCACCTTTGATTGAAAGTGCCCGTCATGGACGTGTTTAAAGCCAAAAGTCAGAAATGTACACAGCTTTTTTCCATAACCTAAAGAGATGTACATATACTCTTGAAAAAAACAAAACTGCAAGGCACTGTCCAAGGCGGAAGAAAAAGAGGCAGGCCAAGGAAGAGATGGGAGGACGACATCAGCAAACGGACAGGCCTAGAACTCAAACAAAATTTTGAGAAAGGCAGAACAGAGAGAGGAATGGAGGGAACTGGTTGTTAAGTCTTCAGGGGTGCCCCCACGGTTGCCAGACTAAGGGATAGATAGATAGATTAGATTAGATTAGACAGATAGAAAGAGAGAAAGAAAGAAAGAGATGTACTGAGCTGCATGAGAACCGTGAAGAAGAATCCTGGATGGTGGTGTGTGTGTTTTGCAGCCTGGGCCCTGCCTGCTGGATGTGGGACTACTTGAGGCGCAGTGCACAGGGCGGCTTCTTTCTGCCGCTGTCTGGAGGCATTGACAGCTCGGCTACGGCCTGCCTTGTGGCTTCCATGAGTCACATGGTGGTTGAGGCCGTGGACAGTGGACGTAAGTATCCTCCCTATGGTCTTTAGGCTTTGCTTCCCTCTCAGATACTTGAGCAGACAGTGGGGTACAATTGCTGGCACTTTTAGGCAGTGTGTCTTGGATGTGGTTTTTTTTTGGTTCTGTTTTTTTTGTGTTCCTAGGGTAGAGCTCAAAGTTTACCAAGGGTAAGATTTTGTGTATGCTACCATTTGCCTACCATTAAGATAGCTGCATTCCAACTTATGGGATGATGTATAAACCAGTCTTGTACTCAAAAGTCTTGCAATTAGTGAACCTTGGAGCTCTAGCCAAGGATTAAAAAAACAACCAAAGATTCATTCGAAAGACTTGTGGAAATAGCATACATCTGAACTGATGCCTCTTCATTTTTTTCCAAATTAGCAGAAAGAGAGAAAAAAAACAACCTGGCAAGTGGTTTGCAAGGATAAATACAGAAATTTCCAGTATTCAAACCGACAGAAAATGGAAGCCTCTGGTGTATAATTAGTTATAAGATATTTTACTAGCATCATGAATGATTAAAAAAATTACATTAATCTCTCTCATGTTTTTTAACAACTAGCGAAAGAAAGGTTTTGCAGCCAAGGTAATCACACAAGGGATTGATAATATTGGGAACTTTTTAGTCTCTCTTTTTTCAACAACAAGTGAAAGAAAGGTTTTGCAGCCAAAGTAATCACACAAGTGATTGATAATATTCGAACTTTTTAGTCTCTCTTTTTCACCAACAAGTGAAAGAAAGGTTTTGCCACCAAAACTGATCTCATAAGTGATTCACAATATTGGCAATCAGTAGCATCAGTTTTTTAAAAAAAGGCATCATGGTGATTTTGACGACTTATTGCAGGCAAGACCGTGCTGACGGACATTCAGCGCATTGTTGGGCAGACAGACTATGTGCCCAAGGACCCCCGAGAGCTGGCCAGTCGCATCTTCACCACCTGCTACATGGGCTCAGAAAACTCCTCCAATGAAACTCGCAACAGAGCTGCTCAGCTTGCCCATCAGATTGGAAGGTGAGTAAAGACATATATTGACACATATGGTGACATATAGACAGGGTATAGTGACACATATAGTGACATATAGACAGGGTATAGTGACACATATAGTGACATATAGACAGGGTATAGTGACACATGTAGTGACATATAGACAGGATATGGTGACACATATAGTGATATACAGACAGGATATATTGACACATATAGTGACATATAGACAGGATATATTGACACATATAGTGACATAGAGTATAGTGACATATAGAGTATAGTAACACATATAGTGACATATAGACAGGATATAGTGACATATAGGCAGGATATAGTGACACATATAGTGACATAGACGGGATATATTGACACATATAGGACATATAGACCGGGTATAGTGACACATATAGGGACATATAGACTGGGTATAGTGACACATATAGGGACATATAGACTGGGTATAGTGACACATATAGGGACATATAGACTGGGTATAGTGACACATATAGTGACATAAAGACAGGATATAGTGGCACATATAGTGACATATAGACAGGATTGATTGTTTTAGGAAGGTGGTGTTTTGGGTGGGGGTGGGGAACACTCATTGTACATGAACAGCTGAAATATTTTGGGCCTTTCTCAGCTTCATGCTTTCTCACTAGTTGATACACAAGTGTATGAAATTAAAGTATGTAGATATATTGAGCAAAGGCGAATTGTATGTTCATACAGCTTTATGCAAACACATATAATAAACTTACTAATGCTTGACACACACACACACACACACACACACACACACACACACACACACACACACACACACACACACACACACACACACACACACACACACACACTCACTCACTCACTCACTCACTCACTCACTCACACACATCCTTGATATAAAAGAATAAATAAATAAACATGCACGCACGCACGCACGCACGCAACTCTCTCACTCGTTGTATGCACTCCAGCACACATTATTTCTTACCCCACCCCAACCCCACCCCCACTCCTACTCCAACACTTTGCATCACAAATTTATGCTTTAATGCCTGTGTGATTGAAGCATATATATTTTATCAGCTTAAAAAAGGAATTCTTTTTACAGCACGATTGTTTCCTCTTCCACTTTCTTTCCGGGTCTTATCGATGGTTTTATTTGTGCAGCCACCACCTGAGTATAAACATCGACACAGCAGTGTCCGCCTTGCTGAAGATTTTTTCGGCTGCAGTCAACATCGTTCCTCGATTCCGAGCGCATGGCGGAAGCTTGCGGGAAAACCTGGCTCTGCAGAATGTTCAGGTGAGAATGTTTTGTGTGTGCAGCTTTTGTCGGTGATGTTGTGTTTGTTGGTGGTGATTCCCCAGCATTACATCCCCAGGGTCACCCAGAATATGCACTCTGACTCTGACCAGAAAATCACTGTGAGACCATAAGTACACACTGGATGACAATTTTGTGTGTGCGACTGTTTTCAAGTGCCTATCCATGCAGGCAGCTGTACTCTTTATTTCAGGGATTTTTTTTTTCTCCTTGAAAGGAGAGTATAGGTTGTGATGAAGACAATGTGGACAACATTTACAGTGCAGAACAACATTTTTTTTTTTTTGGTAGGCCTTGAAACTTTGCTTACATTGGTTAACTGAGGCTTTTGGCTTGGGTGAATATCATGGTTTTTGGGGTACATGAAAGCTTGATACATTATAGCTCTCTGCCACTATGCAGTTATACTTTAAAAAAAGTGCACATAAATACAAGAGTTGTCGAGTCTTAGCATAAAATGGAAACCAGGATTCCTGTTTGCAAAGCTATACTCTGTACTCACTTGCACAAAGAACTGACACTGCCTTTTGTGTACAATTCACAGTAGAAAACATGTATGCAGCCCTGCAACCGACCCTAACTTTGAAAGAAATGGATCTACTCAAAGTCGGAATGCAGCTACCTTTATATGGTAGGCAGAAACGGTCACAAATACAATTTAAATCTCACCTTTGGTGAACCTCAGAGCTGTAGCTGAGGAATGGGGAGTAAAAAAAAAAAAAAAATTAAATGGAAGTGTGGCTGTGTTGTGCAGGCCAGAGTGAGAATGGTCCTGGCCTACCTGTTTGCCCAGCTGTCCCTGTGGGCAAGGGGAAAGTCTGGTGGTCTGCTTGTTCTGGGCTCGGCCAATGTTGATGAAAGGTAAGGGTTTTGTTGGTGGTGGTCTTTTCTTCTTGTTGCTTTCTTCATGACTTGTTTGGTTTTGTTGTTTTTTGTTGGTTTTTTTTTTTTGGTTTCTTCATCTTCATGACTTGTTATTGTTTGGTGTCAGATTGCTTGTTTTTCTAAATCTGTGCTGCTTTTTTTTTTCTTACTTATGAGTGTGTATCTGTAGGGATTAGTTCATTTTGCACATGCTTTTTAAGGGACATGATGCTTCTTATCTAGGTATCATGCATCTGTATCAGATGCATGATATTTTGTATCCGTATTGAAGATTTGTGTGGGTGAAATGTTTATTGATTAGGAAGTGGTTGTGCACTTTAAAATGATTCAGATGTATATTATTTTTGTTTTTATATATGCATATCATAGGTTTATTTGAATGAAATATTTATATAGCAGGGAATTGTTCTGTCACTATAAAGTAACTTTGTAGCTGTTATTCGTTTATTATCAATGTTCAAGGATGGACAGTTATTATTATTATTTTTTTAAATATTTGTCTTCACTTAAAGATAGAGAAGAAACTTTCGAAAACCCTTTTTTTTCTCTTAAATTATTCACCTTAACTTCATGATATATTGATTTTTTGAAAAAGTAATTGTTTTATTGTGCAGTCTTCGTGGTTATATGACCAAGTACGACTGCTCCAGTGCCGACATCAATCCTATTGGTGGCATCAGCAAAACAGACCTGCGAATGTTTGTCACCCATTGTAAGGAGCGCTTTGGCTTCAGTTCTCTGGAGAGGTAAGTTCCATCAGCTTTTACATATCTCATTTTGGAAAAAATATAATTAAAAAGAAAAGCGCTTCAGTCTTGGCCTATCTTTGTTTGGAAAAAACAAAACAAATGCCAAACAGGACCAGAAGAACATTTCAGTTTTTCATATCTCAGTTTTAAAAAAATCAAAATTGAAGAGATAAAGTGTAGATTTGGAGCTGTGTTATTAATATGGCAGTGACTTTACAAAGATAAGTATAAAAGCAAGTACATAAAAAAAAAACCCACCAAACATAGACAAGTTTTTTGGTTTTTATTTATATGGAAATTTCTAAAGATTATCTGTAAAGAATACAAAAGAGTTGTAGCATCCCCAGAGTCAGAACACTGCGACCTAAATAGTGGCTAAATACGGTCACATACACTAATATCTCCTCATTGATGCACCTTGAAGCTCTAGCTGAGGAACATTAAAAAAAGATCAGAAGATTTGTAGTACACATTTAGGACAGTTGATGAAGAAAATTTCGAAACATTGGATATCTGCTGATCTCTGTTTTTAATAGAAAAGTCCATAGTGTAGTGTCGGTATTGACCCCGTAGTTTCGGTGTCAGCAAGGCCTCTGCGGATCGCAAAAAGAGACATTCCTTTCAGCTGAAAGATTGGAATGTTTACGGGATATAACCGCCTGTCCCCTGAAGGGGATTAAAACCCAAAATGCTGTTGTTGAATGTCTTTATGATTTTCTTTCGTTCCATTTAACTTGAGTCAGTAGTTAATACCAAAGTTAAAAAAAAAAGTTAAAGTCTGTCCCGAGCCTAAGGCTCATCAGACCGGTGCTTATCCCAGTTTCTGTGGCGTTAAGCGACTGAGAGTCATAGACTCCCCCCTGGATAGGACGCCAGTCTATCGCAGAGTTAATACCAAAGTAGATGTTTAATTATTAGCAATAATGTTATGTGTTTAAAAAAAAAAAAGTGCAGAGAAAAAAGGTCCAAAGAGAGTGAAAAAAGAAATAAAAGAGCAAAGGTTTTTTTTTTAGGTAAAAAAATAAGCAGTCAGAGATGAGGGAGGGAGGGGCAGAGAGAAGTGGGGGGAGGGGGGTGGGAACAGAAAGAGAGAGAAAAGGGGGAGGGAGAGAGAGATACAGACTGTTTAAAAGAAAATCAGAATTCATCTTTCCTTAACTATCTTTCTGTAAGTCTACACAGTTTCTTATCAGATGTTTGTAAACGTACTCTTTTGGTGAAAGAGTCACAGGTGATGTGTGTCATTGTGACAGTGTTGTGTGTGTGTGTGTGTGTGTGTGTGTGGTGTGTGTGTGTGTGTGTGTGTGTGTGTGTGTGTGTGTAATGTTGGCATGGTTTTGCAGCATATACAATGCTTTTGTGAAAAAAAATAAATAAATAAAATTTACATAATTATTTATTTATTTCATTTTATTAGCATATACAATGCTGCTCCAACGGCAGAACTGGAACCCCTCACTGATGGAGAAGTGGCGCAGACAGATGAGGTCAGGCAGACTTTGTAGCTCATCCTATTTTTTTTATCTCCTTTTTTTTTTCATTTTGTTTTTGTTCTGTCTTATATTGGTACTGCATGCATGTTTACATGACCGACTGTCTTCCCCTGCTCTGTTCTGCTTCTGGTCTTACTTTTGAGTGAGTGTGTGTATACTTGTACACTTTTCATATGTGTTTTCAAACAGATTTGCTTGTCTGGGAATGTGCGTGCATGACAAACATGAATAGATGTATCTCTCCCTCTCTTGCTCTCTCTCTCTCTCTCTCTCTCTCTCTCTCTCTCTCTCTCTCTCTCTCTCTCTCTCTCTCTCTCTCTCTCTCTCTCTCTCTCTCTCTCGTAATAGGTATGCAACATATAGATCTTTTAAGACTGTTTTTGAAAAAGAATTGTATCTTCATAGTATTGATATTTATTGTTTCAGAGTTGCACTGTCACAGGCCAGAATGAATGTTCTTCCTTTAAATAATAATCTCAACCGATACAGCAACAACAATCAAGATAAAAACTGTTCTTTGTGCAAAAACGTTATTGAAGATGAATACCATCTAATATATATTTGTTCATTATATACAGATTTACGAACCAGTTAACTGAAAGATCTTCTTCATGTGCCTATGCCTTTTCTTCTTCAGGCACGTAGTAGATGTTGTTCAGTGCAGCTAGCAACATTTTTATTCCGTGCTATTCGAAAAAGACAGACAGTGGCAGAACTTATGTAAAGTAAATAGATCTAGATCTAATAGTGAAAAAGATGCGTTGTATCAAGTGTGTACCGTTGCTTTATGATGAGACTTTGAACAAATTCGTTATATGCACATACATCCACTCCCCCATCTCCCACTTCGTTTTGAATTGTGGCCCAAGGCTGATGTTCAATAAAAACATTTTCATTTCATTTCATTTCTCTCTCTCTCTCTCTCTCTCTCTCTCTCTCTCTCTCTCTCTCTCTCTCTCTCTCTCCTCTCTTCTCTCTCTCTCTCTCTCTCTCTTTCTGCCTCTCTACCTCTCCTCTCTCTCTCTCTCTCTCTCCTCTCTCTCTCTCTCTCTCTCTCTCTCTCTCTCTCTCTCTCTCTCTCTTTTCCTCTCTACCTCTCTCTTCTCTCTCTCTCTCTCTCTCTCTCTCTCTCTCTCTTCTCTCTCTCTCTCTCTCTCTCTCTCTCTCTCTCTCTCTCTCTCTGTCTGTCTTCTCTCTCTGTGTCTCTCTCTCTCTGTCTCTCTCTGCCTTCTCTCTCTCTCTCTCTCTCTGCCTCTCTATCTCTCACTCTCTCGCTCGCTCTCGCTATCTCTCTTTCATGATTGGTTATAAAACTATAACCTATCTTCTACTTTGTATTGAAGTATCAAGGCATAATTTTGTTTCCTTTTGCTTAAAAAAAAGTCGAACCCCTCACTCTGACCATTATGTTACAAAATTCGTCATTTTTTCTAGTAGCAACTTCCTGGATATAGCATTTCAATTGTAATAACCTCATAGAATTGTCACAGTTTCAATGTCTTTTAATTTTTTTTTATTATTATTGAATAAGTTTTTAAAAAATTTCATTGAAAATTGATAACATGTTTACTATGAAAAAATTGACCTCTGGTATAATGTGACACATAATATGGTGGTGGGTCACAGTAAAACCTTTTTGAGTAGTTTAACATAAATATTCTATGGCAGCAATCATTTTCAAAGCAGTAGGGTAAGAATTTGTAATACTTTGCTAAATTTTCTAGCATTTTTATGATAAAGCAGCAAGAGGACAAAGATGAGAAGAATTTCATGCGGAAAAGTTTTTCCAAGGGTGAAACTCTCCAGAGCTTTCTCCCTGCCTGTTTCGTTGTCATACTGTGTGGTATGTGATCGTTTGACACTAAAAGTATATGGTGTTTTGCAATTCACATGAATGATGAGGGTGTTTTGTACTGTAACCCTGTTGGTGAAATGTGTGTGAGCAGCAAGACATGGGGATGACGTACGAGGAGTTGTCAGTGTACGGCAAACTGCGTAAACAGCAGTGCTGTGGTCCCTACAGCATGTTCTGTAAGCTGCTGCACCTCTCCAACAACAAGCACTCACCAGAAGAGGTAGGCAGGTTGGTAGTGGTGTTGTTGTTGTTGGCCTGATTTTGCTTTTGTTGGGTACCTGCAGCATACTGCTGCCTTAATTGTACAGATTCTGACTGAGCTGTCCATCTGGTTGTTAAACCTGCAGGATTAGACATTTAGTCCACATGAAAGGACTTGTAGTGGTGATTTTTAAAGTTTTACTTTGTACGGCTTGGTGCGCTTATCAAAAAAAAATTATGAAATAGCTCTTTGTGGTTTGAACATAGCCTTGTGATTTTGTATTAAAGTTCTGAAATAGCTTTTCATGAGTTGAAGATATCCTTGTGATTTTGTATTGAAGTTCTGAAATAGCTCTTCATGGTTTGAAGTTAGCCTTGTGATTTTGTATTGAAGTACTGAAATAGCCCTTCATGAGTTAAGAAAGTGTTATGATTTCGTATTGAAGTTCTGAAATAGGTTCAAGAAAGGCCCATGGTTTGGTATCATCATTTGATTTGCAGGATGTGATGCATGTTTCTGGAAAGTTGTTATCGTTACTGACACTGACCTGGACTGTCAGATTGCAGAGAAGGTGAAGCTGTTCTTCCAGCTGTACTCCATCAACCGCCACAAGATGACCGTGCTCACTCCCTCCTACCATGCCGAGAGCTACAGTCCTGACGACAACCGCTTTGACCAGCGCCAGTTTCTGTACAACGTCAAGTGGCCATGGCAGTTCCATCGTATCGATCAGGAGGTAAGAGTTTTTTGGTTTAACTAGCTGTTGAAAAGGATTTTGCATGGTTTCACTTACTTAAAAGCTTCAGCACACTTTCGGCTCAGTATGATGGGCAATGTTAGAAGTTTGTATTTAATTCTTCCTGTGTGACCTGTTACACCTTTTTCTGTAGTTTTCATGAATCTTACGCCTTCTGAAGAAGTTGATAGGCCTGTAGGTTATGATTTTTACTTCTTCTGAACAAGTTGATTGGCTTGTAGTTTATGATTTTTGCTCCTTCTGAAGAAGTTGATAAATACATGCTTTATATTTCTCTTCTATGTTTTGGTAAAAGTCATGGAAGAGGTCAGTGGTTAGAACATCACAGTTGTGATCTGCAGTAATTGGAAGATGTGGGCTTGAGTATTTGATCTGTTTGCTTGAAAGGATTTTTCCCTTGGAGTTGTTGTAAGTTTTTCTCAGGCAAGGGTGTGTAGGTTGAGACTAGAAACGAAGGTGCTGTGTGCAAATGCACACACAGTGTCTTGCAGACACATTAAAGAAGCCCCCCTTTTTTAAAAAAAAAAATTTTTAATAGAAAATTAGGCCAGCTGTAACTGATGAATAGACGATGTGAACATACCTAGCATGCATTCTGTGACCAGGTGAGGAATGGTCTTCACCAGGATCAAGTTGCCCAACAAACATTATGTGAACATTCCAGTATGGGGCACCAGGGAATGTGTGTGTGCGTGTGGGTGTGTGTGGTACGTGCGTGCGTGCGTGCATGTGTGCGTGCATGCGTGCGTGTGTGTGTGTAAATGAGAAGAACCATTTTGTGTGTAGAAATGGCCCCTACATCAGCCATTCGTGTGAAAGGCTTTAGTAATATGGGGTGTGTTGTTAAGTTTTGGAATATAAATGCCATGCTAATACACCAATGTTTGGTGTGGCAGGCCAAAAGGATGAGCGAGCTGATGAAGACGCGCAGCGCCCACCCCTCCTCCAACAACGACATCACCATGCAGGACACAGACAGCGACACGTGCGCCAGCCCCCGCCTGGTCATCAACGCCTCCCCCATCGTGTCCAGCAGCTCCCCCATGGGCGTCACCGTCCCCCTCTCCGCCATCTTCCGCAACGGCAGCAGCAGCCCCCGCCACGCGCTGCACTCCATGCCCCCCCTGGGGGGTCGCTACGTGCCCCTGCAGCCTCACCAGGTGCAGCAGATCCAGCTGCAGCAGACTGGCCAGATCCTGCCGGGGCAGTTGACGACGACAGCGGCGGCGGTTCAGCTCCCCCAGCTGACGCAGATCATCACCACCTCCAGGCCGTCCAGGACTCTGCCCACGTCTCTGCCCGTGTCCAGCCCCAGCCCTGTAGTGACCACAGACAGCATGGCCGACCACAACTCGGCCGAGTACATCCTCAACCGGGTGCCTGGCACGGACAAAGTGTTGCTGAGCTCCGGCCGCCTGGCCACCATCGACCCCAGCTTGCTGGGGCCCGTCAATGCCTTGATGGCCGTGGCCAACCAGCGGCCTCTGCCGGCGCCCGAGTCGGACATTCCCCAGGAGAGCCACGCTCAGACGTCGAAGGCCGGGAAACAGCCGGCTCCGGCTCCAGCTCCGGCTCCTGCCCCTGCGGAGCCCCCCAAGAAGAAGAGGAGGAGGAAAGCGAACGAGAAAAAGACGGAGGAGGAGAACTTGGTGAAGAGAGAGGAGTTGGCCTCGGGGGGGCCGGCCACAGGGAGGAAGAAAGCGGCGGCGGCAGCGGAAAGAGCGCCCAAAGCACGCTCGGAGTCGGCCGCCGTCCTGGAAAACCTGGCCAAAAAAGTCCGCCGGAAATCTGTAGACACGCACACCCTGGACAGGACTGCGGCAGACATTGTGAAAGAAGCCGAGCCGGCAGCAGCGTCAGTGATGTGAGAGCGGAATGGGTACAGAAAGTTCCTCATGCCTGCCCCCTAGTTTGTGACTAGAGAGAGTTGAGAGTCTCGTCTTCAGAGGCATGTGTGTGTGCGTGTGTTAGCTAACCTTTCTCAAGTGTGTCTGGATGGAACACAATAAAGGTGGTTGCTGAAAGGGTTTAAAATTTGTTTTTTTTAATTACTTTACGGATCATTTAACCTGTTGAACGTCAACATATTAGGTATATATATATATATATATATATATATATATATATATATATATATATATATATATATATACCTAATATTTTTGTTTGTTTTGTTTTTATTTTTTTTTAACTTTTGTTCACTCATTGATCCCAAAAGTATGAGTATTTGTATTTTCTCACTTATTTGTAAAACTGCAAACTTTGATAGTCTTTCAGGTGGAACAATAAACTGAGGTCCTGTGTACTGATTTGATGTACACAGTCCAAAGGGGTGTCCTTCTCCCTCCTTTTTTTTGTACTTGGTTAATCCGTAAAAAAAAAAAAAAACCCAACTCTGAATAACTTTTGATTTTTTTTTTAATCATACTTCATCGTAACAGTCAATCATACTTCATCTTGAAATATATTCTCTTCTCTCTCTCTCTCTCTCTCTCTCTCTCTCTCTCTCTCTCTCTCTCTCTCTCTCTCTCTCTCTCTCTATATATATTATATATATATATAGATATAGATATATATATATATATATATTATATAATATATATATATATATATATATATAGAGGAAGGAAGGTGGCAGGATGGTTAAGATATTCGCCTGCCAATATGTAAACCGTGAGTTTCTGGGTTCAGACCCAGCTTCGCCCTTTCTTCCCAGTTTGACGAAAAAATCGAACTGAATGTCAAAGTCATTCAGATGAGACAATAAACCAAGGCCCCGTCTGCGAATGCACACAGAACATCTTGCACACATGTTAAAATCCCGTTCCGCCTTTTGGAAGAGCAGGCCATCGTGTGCCGGTTGGAGCGGATGACAAAATTATTTTTAAAAAACCAGCATGCACACAGGTGTCGTGTCTAGACACCATCCCTGAGGAAAAATCGGGGAGTTGGGAGTCCCAGTGCGGCTTGGGGCTGTATATGGCAACGTTCTGGTGGCTCCTGCGACGGTACTGGAACCATTCATATCGGTCATTGCCTTTCCAATAGATCATTCTAGTGGCGTGGAGAGGGGGGGGTCTGCTGCATGGGTAACAGCTTGCCCTCCATACTTACTTACCCAGGCTTTGTGCTCTAAAGACTTGAGTGCAACTCCATAGTCTTCTGAGACTGATGGGTGCCTACTACGATATATATATATATATATATAAAATAATTTCATCATCTAGATGTGTGAGGCATTTGACTGCTGTGATGACTGCTTTGAAGGTTTGGTAGATGACTGTTGTGCTATTGGTGTGTTTTCTTTTTTTTTCAAATGTAGAAAGCACTGCACCTTATTCAGGAAAGTCAGCAGTCAACTCATTCTCTCCTGAGAATAGCCTTAGAAGAGAGAAAACAAATGGAAGTGGTGTACATTCTTCACAAAGCAAATTAGGCTTTAGGTTTGAAAAAGCACATTGTCACGTGATTGTGTTTCTGACTGCATTTACCAAAAATTTATAGAAACAGCTGATGACTGCTTAAATAAAGAACAACACATGAACACAAACACCCCCCCCCCCCCCCCCCCCCCAAAAATAGATAGTTTTGTGTGCAATGGAAAGGTATGTTGGGCACATAGCGCAAGAATTTTCCCAATATGGTTTGTTGCACAGATTGAGGTTACATACAACACATTATAAAGTTTGAAAGTTTCAGAGTTTGATTTAATCATGTGTGCTTTTTATATATTGCTACAGATCTTGCAGGTTATCAGTTAAAAACAAAGATGTATGCTATGAGTGGCACTCTGATGAAAAATCTACTACAGCTTAAGATAGTTTTTTTTTCATCTGTATCATTTTAATATTCAAAACCAAAATGGGAAGATAAAACGGAATGGGAATGCCCTTCTCTTTGCATTCATCACAACAGCTCAGTCTACAATGAAGAAATGAAATTAGAGAAATTGCAAACAAAGACAGCCAGGGAAGAAGAGATTATTTGTCTAGAGCTGCATAAGTTTCCACTTGCACCTTGAATCGGCCAACAAGTTGACTAGAAGAAGGACAACGTTTTAGATAGCAAGTGTGTGTGTGTGTGTGTGTGTGTGTGTGTGTGTGTGTGTGTGTGTGTGTGTGTGTGTGTGTGTGTTTTAGGGAAGGGATGGCGCTTTTCTCTTTTATTGTCTTCAGAGTAGAGAAATGTGTTTTTCCCCCTGTAGATATTTGATTAATAACTAATTTTTTTTTTTAAGTTCAGCTAATCTGTTTTGCTATTATGTCACCATCCCACTGGAAGATATCTTTTCTGTAAGCTCTTTTTTGTTTTTAATGTTAAGACTTGAAACTCTTAATTTTGTTCACTGTTCATGCCCACTCCCACCCCCAATCCATCTTTGCTGCATGATAACACTTTTTTTCTATTAAAAAAAAGGGGGGGGGGGGGGCAGAGATAGAAAAACCCGTTTTGTAGATCTATGTATTTTTATGAGGTGTTATGCATGATGTAAACATTTTCTTAAGTCCGATAGGTATCGGAATCTATCAGACAAATTCTAAAGTGTGTTATTTAAGTATGTCTTTTGCATTTTATGTAATAGTCAAATATTTTTTTTGCATTATGCCTTTAAGTAGGTCATATTACACTGTTAAGATTTTCCTCAGAACTATACATTTTTTTTAACCTTAGTGAAATCATAGGCAGCGTAGGGTGAAGAGACCAGGTGTTGTATGTTGTATGATTTTGATAATTTTCTGGTTTCTTTACAGTAATTGTATGAGTTTGTAAGTGTGTGTGTGTGTGTGTGTGTGTGTGTGTGTGTGTGTGTGTGTGTGTGTGCTGTGCGTGCGTGCGTGCTGTGTGCGTGAGAGAGAGAGTGTGTGTGTGTGTGTATGTGTGTGGTGTGTGTGTGTGAATTGTTCTGTGCAAGTTTTTGCTTTGTGTGGCCAATCAGTCATATTTCTCTGAATGTCATGTTCTTTCATAACTGAACTGAACCAATGTAGTGAATATTACAATTTTCAGTATCATCTGTTTTCTTTAGGGAAGAAAGGGGGTAGAATGGAAAGGGGACAAGTGTGAGTGTTTCATGTTTAAAATTTCATTTATCCCTGACAAATTTTTTTTTGAAAGTTTTCCCTGGGTGTATAGCTCATTGCTTCTTCAATAGGGAATCCTGGGGGGGGGGGGGGGGGGGGGGGTGATAGCTTAGTGGCTAGAGCATTGAGCTTGCAATCTGGCAGCCTGGGTTTGAGGCACCTGTTTGAGGGGATATTTTCCCAGGAGTTAAAAAAATATATATATTGTTATTATTATTTTTTTTATTTCCCAGGAGTTAACATCAGCACCTACTCCATTCCCCCAAAAGTTCTTCATATGAGACTACAAACTGAGGTCATGTGTACTAACATTCACACAATATCTTGTACTCATATTAAAACCTTTTCCACCATTCAGAAGAGTAGGCCGTTGTGTGCCAGTCGAAACAGATAACAAAATGTACAAAAACGCCTGCACACTGGTGTCATGTTTAAACAGTTATCCCTGAAGTTGGAATGCAGCTACCCTAATGGTGGGCAAAAATGGTCGCATACACAAAATTTGATCATGGGTGGTGAATGAAAGAAAAGAAAAAGGGAATCGTGTTGTCAGTGGCCCCCCCAAAATCAGTGAAACAAGGTTCACCACACTTGAGGAAAAGATGTGATCATCACCAACACCAACAAAAAATTCAGGAAGAAATGCATTTTTCAGTCATAAATTGATGTTTACTTGTTTGTTTATTTTTTATATCAAGGCTAATGGAATAAGTTCTTGTGTGCTTTTTTACATCCAGTCCCCATGTGCATGCAGTTTTGTAAATTGTCATCTGTTCCCACCAGCACACAATAGCCTACTCTTTCGAAAAGCAGAACAGGATTTAACATGTGCGCAAGATGTTCTGCGTGCGTTCACACATGGGGGCTTGGTTCATTGTCTCATCCGAAAGACTTTTGGGGAGAGTGGAGTCTGCACTGATTTTTAACTCCAGGGGTAAATAAATATCCCCATGAGCGGGATTCAAACCTGGGTCATCAAATTGCAAGCGCAATGTTCTAACCACTAGGCTATCCCATCCCCCATAATATAATGATATAATGAAAGAGCTAGTTGGAGAATAGGGGGGGAAATTTTTTATTCTAAGAGCGGGATACCTTCCCTAACTTGTCAAACTGCCTGCCTGTTTGTGTCCGTTCCTGTGAAAGACAGAAATGTCCAGCCCAGGCCTGAGACAAGTCAGGCAGGAAAGTTTGCATCAGACTTTTTTTTTTTTTTTAATTTCTTTTAAAGTGAACTTGTTTTTAAATTTGTAGACAGCAGCAGCAGAGCAAGTGAAAGAAAGAAAAAGTATGGTGGGAAGTAATAGCCACCATAGAGGCCTGCACTGATGGGACAGGGCCTGTAAGAATACTTGGCTTTTGAAAACTAAAAAACAAAAACTACTGAATATAAAACTGCACCATGCAGTTCAAGTAGTGGGAGGTTAAAATGTCTAAAAACAGCAAATGGATAAGAAAATAATTTTTATAAAGAAATCCCAGACCTTTGGGAATCAACTATTAAAACAAATATCGTATGGATCAAGGGGCTTGGGGTTTGTGTTTTTTTTGGGTGGGGAGGGGTTGCATTACTTTGGGTTCCATTGTTGGGTTGCATCAAGTTACAGATAGGGCTGTTACTGATATCCACAGGACCAACATGGGTCGTCTCCTGTTTGTGTTGTAAATATTGCTTAATAAAAGGCTGAAGAAGTTATGTCTTTTGTGTCATTGCTCAGTGAATGTTTATGGAGTTAAGTCTAAAGCCACAGATTGGACATGGCTGTAAAAGCAAGTGTATGACAGTAGTATCATGGAGGATAACCAAAGGCCATTTACAATTGTGCCACAAAGATGTCTGCAAGAGAGACATAAAAGCACACACCCAGACCCAGTCCTGGGAAGATTGCAAGAGCCAACCGCATGAGGTGGAGAAGCACTCTGAACCAACACCTCAAATCAAAGGAGGAAAAGCTGATAAACACAAGAGCTAGAAAAAAAAGAGCCTGCAAAAAGGAGTATAACAACTCCAGCAGACCAGAGGTTTCTTATACAAATGCGACCTTTGCAACAGATGGTTTCTCTCCTGCATCAGTTTCTATAGCCACAAGTGGCGCTGCCACAATCGAACAGATAAGACAACCAGTACATACACCAAGACTAAACTTGATCGACAGGGGCCTACTGAATAACAGTAACATTTGCTATGTTTCCATTTCATTAAGACACACAGCATTCTTCAGGCCTGTTTTTTTCTTTCTTTTTTTTTGTTTTGTTGTTCTGTGATGCATCTGTGTACATCATTGCTGCTCTTCTAGCGTCCTGACCTACTATCTGTTGACACTGTCGCTGAGATGTTGTTTGTTTGTTTGTTTGGTTTGGTTGGTTTTGTTTTTTTTTTCTTGGCTAGATCTCCAAGGTTCACCAATCATGAGATTTGTGTATGCAACTGTTTTTCCCCACCATGAAGGTAGCCTCATTTTGACTTCAGGGATTAAGACAGTTGGACTTCAGTCACCTGGGTCATGAAGTCGTGGGTTCAAATCTCGGCAGTATCTGATGAATTAAGGGTGGGGATTTTTACAATCTCCCAGTGGCCAGGTCAACTTACAGTGCAAATCTGCAAGTGCCTTCGTTTCCTTCATTGATATAAACATACAGAATATCATGCATTATTGCATGTTAAAAATCCTGTAATTCATGGCAATGTTCTGTGGGTTATGGAAACACAAACATATCCAGCATGCAACTTGTACAATGACATGAGCTGCTATGAAGTTTGAATATGTTGGCTGAGGCCAGCAGGTAGACCTCCTGCAAAATTACAAGCACAGGAGAAGACCAGTCACTGCACACCCCACACCATAAAGGAATGCAGAGAAGGAGACTAATAACCACAATTCCCTTCTTTTTAGTCTTCCCCTTTGACAGATTTCTTGGTCTCTCAGTCATTCTGCACGAACCACTTGCAAGTCATTGCCATCTAATCTTTTGTGTGTGATACCCCTACAAAACCTGACTCTATGAAAAAAGTTATTTCTTCCAACAAATTTTCCCTTGTTTTCCATGTAGGATGTGTGTGTGTGTGTGTGTGTGTGTGTGTGTGTGTGTGTGTGTGTGCGTGCGCACATTCTTTTGCTTATGTTAAAATGTAGTTTGTTTATTAAATAAGCAATGTGAATTATTCAATGGGAAGCACACTTGAGTTGGCAGTTGGTCTACAGCATTTTGCTCTCAGAAACACTGCAAACAGTGAATTATAATTGTGACGCTCCGCCACGAAATGAGTCGCTTAGCACATTACCCAATTTTGCGCTAGGAGCCATTAAAGGCAGGTAGGGGTCAAGTTGTCAATTTTGAGATTTTGATTAATTATTAAACTATATCCGTTTATCTACCTTATAATGAAATATCAAGACATATTTTTTATCCCTTTTGCTTTTAAATGTGTTTTGAAAATACCCAAGCCCTCATTCTGACAACGTGTTACGAAAATAAACTTGTCCGTTTCTCATTTTGCCACTTCCTGTAGTCTATCATTTCAACTTGTAATAACTTTGCACAGAATTGTCCGATTTTCTATCTGTTTTTTGTATTTGATAGCCACTTTATTGTACATTAATAACATGTCAATAACTAAAAATTGACCTCATGTGCACTCCGTCTCATTATGTGGTGGAGCGTCACAATTATGATGATTGTTATTCAGCTTCCCTGCTTAATAGATGGGTATTTCAATGTCTCAAATTTGACCAGTTTTTCTTTGTAGGCTTTTGTGTCTGAGACTGACTTCATTCTGTGATTCTGTCCAAAAGGCCTTATGTCAAGAGTATTGTTAGTTCTTTCCCCATATCTGTTTAAGTTATCTTTTTCATGATTGACATGGTCTTTAAATTGTGTGTGTGTGTGTGTGTGTGTGTGTGTGTGTGTGTGTGTGTGTGTAAGTTTTTGGGGTTTTTTTTGACCTTTTAATAATTTTGATGTGGAAACACATCTTTGAAAGATTGAAACCATTTACTGTGGAGGGGTGGTGGTGTTTGTTTCAGTGTTTTGTTTTGTGTTTCTTTGCCTTTTTGGAGTTTGATGTGGAAACACATCATAAGATCTGTCATGGTTTTAGGCTGTTGTACTGAGTACCTTTTGTTTTAGTTTTGGTTTGCTTGGTTCGTGATTGTGTGTGTGTGTGTGTGTGTGTGTGTGTGTGTGTGTGAAAACATGTTCGCTTCTCATAGAAAAATAGGACTGCCATGGCCAGCAGCACAGAGAGCATAAACATACCCAGCATGCACCCTGTGATGTGGAGAAGGATGGGCTCCCCCATGTTCAGCGTATGCATGACACACTGCCAGAAAGGAGTAAAGGAAGAAGTCCTTTCATGGACTTAAGAAGTCAAATTTGTGACCCACTACCACCAAATGAGGAGTGTTTTAAGGCAGGTGGGGGTCATGTCGATTTTGAGATTTTAACTGATTATAAAGCTATAAGCTTTATTCAACCTTGCTCTGGAGTATTGAAGCATAGATTTGCTGTCTTTGGGTTTGAAAATAGCCTACATTTATAAACACCAACCCCTTCATCCTGACTACCTATTGCACTGCAAAATTTGTCAATATCTCATTTTGTCACTTCTGGAGTCTACCATTTCAATATGAAATTTTCATGTGGTATTTTTTATTGAATGGCTTTAAAAAAAAAATTGCAGATCAATAACAACATGTTAAATAAAAATCAACCTTCATTACAGTGTGACATGTGATGGGGGAATCACATATGTGTTCTTGGTCTCTGTTCATTTACATCAAGCAAAGCCTAATGATCAAGAGCAAGGTTTTATTTTCTTGTCAGTTGTTCTAGGTTTCTTGTCATATCCTTCCTCTCACAACCTTCCCTTCCTGCCTGATTTTGAATATCAGTGACAACTTGTCTGTAGTTCTCTCAAGTTTGGTTTGGTCCAGCCCAAAAGCTGTATCACTCACTCACTCACTCAGTCCCATGTCCCAAAGGACGTAGGGGGGACATGAGAGAAGACGCAACGGAGATCTTTTTCCATGCTTCACGATCCTGTGTGGCTAGTAGGAGGCGTTGCAGGGGTTGGGCAGTCCAGTCTTTGATGTTGTCAACCCATGATTTCTTTTGGTGGCCTCTTCTTCTCTTGCCCTCGACTGTTCCTTGCAAGATGGTTTTTGCTAGGGTGTTGTGTCTTGTGGTGTGACCAAACCACATCAGCTTTCTCCTCTTTATGGTGGAGAGCAAAGGCTCTTGGGGGCCCACACGCTTTTTGATTTCTTCTTTCACATAGTTATTGGTCTTGTGTTCTTTGTATGATATTTTGAGCTGTATCAGTTATTGATAAAAGCTAAGTGCCAAAGCCTACATTAAACTGCTGTTATGCTTAAAAATGTTATGTTGAGATTGTCTTCAGCTAGAACAAGTTTCTTGCAAAGCACCCTGCATTCTTTATTACTGGAGGAAAATTCTCTAAAGCTGGAATAGGGCTGCCTACATGGCAGGGTATTTGAAAAGTCATATGGACAGCCTTCTCATTCGATGTGTACTTAAGGCCTCACACTGATCCCCAGGTGGGATAAGACAAGAGTGATTAATTATTCTGGGTAGCCCCCAAGGGGTTGAGGTGGGGAATGCATAACAAAAGCGTAAGTTTGGTAACCTGTTCCACTCTAATGATGAACATTATTTTTATAGTTTAGTTATAGCTTATTATTATGCCAAAAGCTGTATAATGCTTTGCAGATTTATTATTTTATGTATTCAGCTGTGTTGTTTGTCTCTGTCAGAATATAAAGGATTTTTTTTTCTTACCCGATCAGCTCATCTCATAACTGAGAGTGTTGACTTTTTTTTATGAGGCAAAATGTCTTCATATATATTTGTAGACCTGTAATCTTTCATTTTGTGTGTATGGCAGCTAATGTCTTTGTAGCAGAGTTTAAATATAATTGGATCAGTAATTTTATTGTAAGATGGTATTATAAATTAAAACACTGTGTACACATTTCTTTCTGCCATTGCTGCTTTGTGTATAATGACGTTTAAGGATAGGTGTATGAGCAACAGAGGAACTTTTTTCTGGAGGAAGTGTTTTCATTCATTTCCCTGTAGAAAAAAACAAAACACAACCCAAAAAAACACACAAAAAAACTAAAATAAAAAAAAACCTCACCTTTTCTCTTATGCCAGTATTTTGAGAGAAACGGTTACCTCTGTTGTCTGCAAACTTGTTCTGATTGCCTCATCTTATTTTTTATTATGATACAGTGACATGTGTAGATAGTGTCATCCATGGAATGTGCACTAACACAAGTGCACATAATTATTCTTTCATTTCCACTTTCCTTTAGCAGTTTATGAGCATGTGACTGGAGAGATAGATGAAATACTGTGGTGTTGTCTTGGACCTAAGCTGTTCTCTTGTCGAACTTGATGATCAGTGCCAGGATTTTTTTGTGTGTGTTTTTTTTTTTTTGCACTGTACATATACCTGACCTAAAGTGTCAGTTTGCTATGCTTTAAAAAGCAAATAAAAGTTCGATTCCCTTGCCTTTCTTTGTTTTTCTTTTATTACAATGTGTGACCATGGTGCTTTTTATCTGCGATGTGAGACACTAGTCTGGGTCTAGTCTCAGGTGTTGGATGTTACATGTAATATGGGAACCTTTTTGGTTCTGACCATAGGTACAGAAAAAAAGGGGGGTTGGAAGAGAGGGAGGGGGGGAGGAGACATGTTAGAAATGGAAATGAGTCTGTGCTTAGAGAAGGGAAAAAAATGACTATGACACTGGGGTGTAACATTGTTGTCGTGCCTTCTCCAGTGTAATTATAAGCAGCCTGGCAGTCACCCAGGATATGTCTCACTCATCCCACCTGTGAACCACTGTGTGACTGCAAGTACACAGTGGATAAGAAGTAGTGGTTGTGAAACGGTGTCTGAGTACCAGCAAAGCTTTCTGTATCTTTTTTTTTTTTTTTTACATCAAGGATAATGGGATGTATCTGTTGCAAGATGTTGTCCACCAATCTCTTTGTCTGTCTGCCTCATCTTCTGCCTCCATATATTCTGCCTTTCAATGTGGTCTTGGAAAGGCTTTCAGATACATTGACATGACTGTACTATATGTCTGTACTTCTACTGAATGGCATGTGAGCTCAGGCTTTACACAGAAAAACAAGTACTCGTGCAGCTGAAGACATGATTGTTGCTGTGACACATTCCCCAGCTTAACACTCTGAGGGGGGTTGCCCAGAATATCCACTTTGTCTCACTCATCACACTTGGGAATTATGACTACCAAGTTCACACTGATGAGAAGTTTGCATGATGGTTTCAAGTATCTTGCCTTATAAGCAGCCATACTCTGACTTCTGATTGTAAACATACAAATTGTCAGTGAAAATGCAAAGGTGCCAATAGTCTGTGAAAGCCATGACTGAAAAAATGGTCCATAAAAGTAGCAAAATGTGCCAACAGTTGGTGCAAGTGCAAAATATGTGCCAGTGATCAGTGACAATGATGAGTTCATTGTCCGTATAAGTGTGAACTTGTCATATGTGGTCAGTGAACTTGCCAATATGTCAATAGTCGATGAAAGTGATAGGGTGTGTTAGAATTATATCCAGAATCCTCACATTGTGTATTGGCTGACATATGGATGACTTCTCAATATCCACATTTTTCCCATGCCCACTGAAAAAGCTTACATACAAGAACTCGGGTTTTTACTTAAGCAGTGGTAAGATTTTTCTGTGGTACTGCGGACAGGAAATGATATTGGAGTGGGGGAGGGGGAATAGCAAGCTCCTGATCTGACAGCCAAGGATCAAGCCACCACTGAGGTACCTGTTTGATGGGATTTTTCCTGGAATTTACATCAGTACTGACTCCACTCCCCCAACAGTCCTTCAGGTAAAAAACCAGGGTCCTGTGCAAATGCACGCTGAATATCTTGTGCATGCATTAAAACCTGTTCCTTCTTTGAAAGAGGAGACCAATTGTGCTAATAGAAGGAGATGACTGGGTTTTTTTCAAATGCATGCACACAGTTGTCATGTATAGCCAGCATCCCTGTAGTCAGAATGCAGCTAGGCCTACCTTAATAGTGGGTAAAAACGGTGGCATACTGTTATGCTAAATCTCACCATTGGTGAACCTAGGTGCTCTAGCTGAGGAACAAAAAAAATTGAAAAAAAAAAAAAGAATGATCTCACTTGACATAAATAGACTGATAACAAAAAATGAACTCACTTGAACAACTTCCCTGTGGGGGGTGCCAGAGGTTTATCAGTATATATTAATGCTATGTTTTGGAAATTCTTACAAGGATTTCTGTCTTTTCTATCCCTCTGTTTGTTTTTTCCTTCTTTCTTTTCTTTCTGTCACCTCCTTGTCTAATTTTGCCTTCATGATCTATTCTTCTGCCTTTTTTCCCCAAGAAGACTAAAAGTTAATTCTATCCCATACTGAAGTTGGATGCACTGGGCCTGACTTGTCAGGCAAATGGCAGAGCAATGCATTTTCACTCATATGACAGACAACAATAGTGGCTGTCTGAACATGTGACAAAAGGAAGACTTGAACAACAGGAAAGGAATAGCTGAGATTTTTCAGTATAGATGGAGATATTAGGGGTAGAGGGAGAATCTACAAATGTCTAAACAGAAGGTGAGAGATCTGAGTTGTTCAGATTTGGGCTCTGGCAATGCCCTCAACCCAGATCATGCAGTACTAACATGTTACACCTGAGGGGGTGATGTCTCCTCTTCACCTCCCAAGGCAGAATCCTTGTTCATTACAGTCATGTTGCATGGGAATGTGTCAGCAGTTGCTCTATGACTGCATCTGATGGAGTGACATCCTCTACTGACAGACTGACTGCCTGATCAGCTCCACTCCTGGTGAGTCAGGGTGTGCACAGAGCCTCCTTAAACTCCTATGACCATATGACACTGTGTGGGTTGGCTGGGTATGGCATCAGTACTGACACCAGTCACTCCAGCAGGGCTCATTCTGTCAGCTGATGTTGGTGGGATAGAATCCACTAGTCCTATTGAGCTGAGATGGTACCAATACCATGGTGATGGGGGGTCAGCTTGACTGTTGGTGTCGTTCCCCAAAGAACTCACCCAGGCTGTCTGCTTGCTGTTGCTGCTCCAGAAGACTGTATTTTGACTGATAACATTACTTTTATTTACTTATTCTTTAGTTTTGAGGATAATGGAATAGGCACACATGTGTTGTTGTTGGTTTTTTTTTAAACACTTATTCCCTGAGTGTAGAGGCACCCTCTTCGCAGATATTTGGTGCCAGTCAGCCAGCTTTGCACTCCTCCATTCTGATATTAGCCATCTGGCTGGGGTTGTGACTTTGCCATGGCTATCAACAGCATGTCAGAGCTGGGAGTGAACCTGACAATGCAGCATGTGGATCAGCAATCAGTCCACCACATGAAGACTGTGACATACACCAGTTTACAGTTGATGTGCAGGGGCTAGTGCAGCTGAGGTATGCCCCTCTTTGTGACTTTTTAGAGGTAGTTCCTTCTGTGTGTGTGTGTGTGTGTGTTGTAGAAAATTGTGGCTGCTGTTTGTCTGTAGTCTCTCACATGTGGAAATATTAGACTAAAAACAAACCCAGATAAAAACAAGTGTTTGTGTTGAGTCACAGTGTGTGTGTGTGTGTGTGTGTGTGTTTGCTGCCATGTCTGACCACACCAGCATAGGCCTAGGCTACAACAGAGATGCAGACAGAAAAAGCCTACAGAAACTGCAAGGGAACGGAAATTAACCTAATTGCTCAGCAGGCTAGACAGATAGAAAAAGGAAAAGAAAGCGTTTGAATGAATGATGAATTCTAATTGATCCTGTGTCAATCTATTCTTTTCATGTTGGTTTTTACCAAGTTGTGTAATACAGCGTAAATGTTCCTGCCACACTTTTAACTTTTCACGCATGCGCAACCACCGTAGACACCGCCACAAACAAAAAGGAGAGCGTGAACTTTCTGTGACTGCTACATAGCCTATCGAAATGACTTCATACCGGGTAACATTTATTATCCCTGTACTATTTATAAGCTGTGCAAATGCTATAGTTCTTTTTCCTTAAATTTTGTTGGATATACATAGTCTCTCACGTTGGTGACTAGTTTATGTAGCATGCATCATGCATGCAAGTGCATTTCATCTGATCTATTCATGGAATGTTGAGTCACCGTGTCGTTTTAGGAGAGTGTTGAATAATTATCAGATTTGCGTTACTTATAGATTGTAGATGATTCAGCAAACTTTTGAGTTTTGCAGCCCCATATTCTTCACTCATTGAGGCGGAAACAGTGAAAGGGAGATTGGGATGAGGGGGGTTGGGGGGCTCACATCCTTTGTATATGAAGGAAAGCAAATGATACTCTGGCAAATGTTATTTGCAGTAATCAGTGAAGCTGTCCATCCCCATACAGAAAAACAGTATATCTCATACTGGGTGGATCCCTATCAGAATGCTGCCTCAAAATAAAATTTTGAACTCTGGAGGACAGGATAGCTTAGTGGTTAGAGCTTTGTACTCCTGATCAGATGCCCCAGATTCAACCCACCACTGAGGCACCCATTCAAAGGGATTTTCCCCAAGGAGTAAACACCAGTACTGACTCCACTTCCAAACGCAAGCAGAACTTCTAATGCATATGTTTAAACCAGTTCAGCTTTTGGGAAGAGTAGGCCATTGTGTGCCAGTGGGAATAGATGACCAAATTTACAAAACTGCATACACCCAGAGACTGGATGTAAAAAAGCACATGAGTGCTTATTCCATTATTCTTGAAATAAAAAGAGAAAAGGAAAGAAAGGCTTGCCATTGTTCAACAGTATGCAGGAAGGGCTACCATTGCAGGGTCATCAGGACCAGACCTCTTTGAGATTCCAGCCAAATTGCATCCTGCTTTATGGATTCCTTTTAGACAGTTAACTACTCACCCTGTACTATCTCACTCTAAAGAACCAAGTAGTTCAAAATCTTTCTTCTGAAGTAAATGGACTAAAGTGGAACTTTGTGGACAAGTTTCCTGTACACTGTCTCCATCCACCATTTCAAAGCAGTATGCAGGCACAAACATCAGAAGGCCATCATGTGTTAGTCACTGTTTCGATACACAATATATTACCAGATAGTGGGATCTCCCTGTTTGAAGGGAGAACTTTGTATTGAGTCATAGCCCCCAAGTCGTAAATCTCTGCTGGGACTTTACTATAACATCCACAACTGGATATAGATGTACTAGATTATAGCTGTAAGAAATGCTAAAAAGTCAGAATTATGCTTAAAGATTTGGGCAGCTTTGGAGATCAGAAAAATGCCCATCATCCACCAGGTATCACATGCAGCCTTATTACCAACAAAATTAGAGGGCAGCATTCAATTGACTTTACCGTTGTATTTATAATAGTTTTAAAAGATCTTTCTCATTTATGAATTTTCAATACAAGCTGTACAAGTGAGCCTTTAAAACAGCAAGTACTCTTATTGTCACAGCAAGGAAAAGTTTTGAATAAAAAGGTAATTGCCAGAAAGAGTACTTTCATTGCATAATTTACTGCTCACGGGTTTATAAAAATCAATTAAAAAAAATAATTGTGTATTCATACACTCATTCAGTGCCAGTGCGTGTTGTTCGTTTTAAAATTTATTCATTTTTTGTGAACAGCGGATTTGTGTGGTAAAGTTTATTTGGAACTTTTTCTTGGTTTGAAAAAAAAAAGTTCATTCCTGTTTTTTCTGATATCCTCAGGCTGCTGATTCAAAGCGGGAGGAATTCCGCAAGTACCTGGAGAAGGCAGGTGTCTTGGATGCATTAACAAAAGGTACCAGTGGAGGCATCTTTGACTGTTCGGAGTTGTGCTATAGCTAGAGCTAAGGCAGTCTTGATTTCACAAAATGATGGTGCCATAACTCTAGCTACTGCACATCAATTTTGATATATATATATATATATCTTTTTAAATACTAAAAGGTGTTTGAAGGGAAATTACTTGTGCTGTGAAATCAACTATTTTGGCATGAAGTTGCTTTTCTTTAGTGATTAACTGGTAGGCAATGGTGTATAGGAGAAGTTGAATATATTTCAGTTTGTTTGTTTGTTGGGTTGTTTCTCAAAGGATTGCAGCACAAAAGAAGTTCAAGTAGAAAAAAAGTTTGTGTGATTTTTCAGTGATTTTGACTTCAAAACTAATTCTTGGGGATGAGGAAACTTTACTGTGCGTAAAATTGCCTTTTTATGGTTTAGTTGTTATTGTATACCACTGTAAGTCATAGCAAAGTTCTCTGCTTGAAATTTGGGCTGCTTTCCCTGGAAAGAGTGCATGGTCACAAGAGCAGTGCGACCCATTTTTTTCTTTTTCTGTGTGCATGTGTATTTGTTTCCCTACTAGAGAGTGTTTTTTTCTACCAAATTTTTCCAGGGATGATTCTCTTATTGCTGTGGGTTCCTGTACATGTCATGTGATAAATGTGTTTTTTCACACGGTACCTTAGTTCATCGTCTCATTCAAAAGATTTAGCGCTCAGACCACCACTCGTGGTCTAGTGGATGGGGGGAAAGTTTCAGACACAAACTGGGATTGAAGCACCACACACTTCAAAGCTGGACATTTCGCTTTCTAGGCAGATGCGTTACCTCTAGACCACTGACCCACCAATTCATAATACATTTTTTGTCACGTCAGAAAACAGTAGATGCTTTTTGAGCATTCAACGGCAAACACACACACCCCCGCTTACATTATATTCTGGGAGACTCTTTGTGGTCATTAAGCTAGCTGGGAAAGACGGGTATTTCCTTCTTTTACTTAAGGAAAAAAGTATTCGTTTTTGTTTTTTTCAAACTGAAGTAAACTAGTATGTGCACATTAGAGTTGGTGATTATTTGAATTATAAATACAATAGGATCAATTTCATATATATACTATGATAATTTGTATGAATTACATGTGATATTGAATGCAAATTGCAATGAAGCGATACCTTATTACTGATTGTGAACATCTTATTTTTCAGTCTTGGTGGGTTTATATGAAGAGCCAGAGAAACCAAACAATGCCTTGGAGTATCCTTTTCTAATGTTCATCTGTGATGTATATGCTAGAGTGTGTGTTAATTTTGTTATGTGCACAGAATAAATCAATGTTAAAATATAAAATCTTACATAATAGTGAGAGAAATTTTTTGATATTTTAAGTATAATTGTTTGCTTTATCATTACATTTATAGACACATGTATTCAGAGGACAGAATAAGCCTAGTTGCAGAGAAAGTTAATGCTCTATAGAGACATGTTCTTCTGTAGAGTTAGTGTGTTGTTGTTTTTTTCTATCCTCATCAATCAGATAGAACAAGCATGATCTTCAACAGACTCTTAATTATCATTTTACTCACTGCTAAGGTTATTGTTAAAGTATTTTTAAGTAAATTTGAAGAAGTGATAAAAAAATGTTAACAAAGCAGTTCAGTTAGAGTTGGGGGTGTTGTGATTATTTCTTTTGTCATTGAATTAAAGCAACATTATTTAGTAACTGATAAAATCTGAATGTATTCCAATTCTTTTTAGGTTGCCTAAGTGGAAGGTTAATGACAGGACCACAGAAAGTAATGGTACTGTTTCATGCTGGGCAAATTTGCCAGACTTAACACTCAGGGTGTGTCAGCTGTGGAGAACAGTAACTAGTAACAGTGACTAAGATTCTGCTGGGACCTTGTTTTTTTTTTGGTTTTTTTAACTTAGTTAGATTGGTACAACCAAAAAATTATTTACTTGATTCCACAGTGAATAATCATATTGGTGCTAACTATTGAAGAAAACATGAAACAGAAGTTTCGAAGCCAATATGTTTTGAATACTAATGTTGCTGTTAGCCTTTAATAAAAATGATATCCTGAGGTTTTGTTGGTGGAGATTATTCAGTGGTTGGAAAGTATAAGCTTATCATCAGATAAAGTCCAATTTTAAAAAAAAAAAGCAAAACCCTTTAAGACTGAAGCAGACTTTGCGCATAAAAGAAATCATGTAGTGTTGTACTGTGGTCACTTGCAGTTCCAAAACAATGTAGTATGTTCATGAGTTACAGAAGTCTGCACCAAGTAGGTCATACTCATCAAGAAAACTAAACTGCAGAAGGACCCAGGATTATTAGCTGTTGTAGAACACTCTAAAGACATGGCTTTGAAAAAAAGAAACCCAGCCTTAACCAGTGTAAAGCTTCCTTCGACAGCACTTGGGTGCTGCAGGGCCGGACACAGCTGATGTTGAAGCATTGAAACTGGAGGTCACAGAACTGCGACAGAAGTGTGAACAGTTGCAGGAGGAAAACAATGAACTCAGGTCAAAGGTTAGTGTTCACACAATTCTTCTTTCTGGGGTTGAAACTTATTCTGAAACTGGTCTCATTTTCTGTGTTTGGGTTCATGTGTAGTGTTTGGTGTGGTATTGCACCCACTTCACTTTTTATCATTCAGTATGAACTCTTTAATTAATATCTCAAAAGCACTAGAAATTCAACTTACAGAAACTATGGTTCTGTGAGAAGACTAGGACAAGATCAAACCACCACTGAGACACCTATTTGAAGGGATCCTTTCCACTGAGTTAACATCAGTACCAACTCCACTCCCCCCACTCTTATCTAGCAGATAAGACTATAAAATGAAGTACTGTGGATCTATGAACCAATACAGACCGTTTTGTGTGCTTGTTAAGACCCATTGTTTCTTTGAGAAGAGTAGGCCATTGCATGCCAGTAGGAAAGGATGAAATATTGTTTAGAATGCATACATAACACGTTTAGACATCTCTGAAGTTGGGATATGGCTACCATAATGATGGGCAAACAGTTGCAAATGCAAAATCTCACCATTGGTGAAGCTCTGAGCCTTAGCTGAGAAGTAAACCAAAAAACCCTTTTCTTTGTCTGGTCCTGTATGATGTTCCTTTACAGGATTATATGTTAATTTGCCTTTTTTTGTTGTTTTTCCTCGGCTAGAGCTCTGAGGTTCACTAATAGTGAGAATAAAAATATATATGCAACCATCATTGCCCACCATTAACTTGATTAAGGTGTATTCTGACTTAGGGGATATTAATCTTTTTGAGAAATGTTATGGGTTTTGAATAATGGATCTTTTGCTGAAATCTTTATAAATGATTACCCTCTGTGATGTGATAGGGCTTGGTCCTGGAAGGTGAAATCACTATAATTTGTCTCTGCATTGCAGGTGCAACAGTACGAGCCTCCAGCAGAGCAAGAGATGGCAGAAAATTAATGCTGGTCCGTTGTCACCGTTCATCAAGAAGTGTAATTATCATGGGTCTAAATCTCAAAGTGGTTGTCTTTTGCAGCTGCCTTTTTCTTCTTCTTTTTTTGAAATGATTTTTAAATGTTTGAAAAAAGTTTTTAAACACAAATGAGAGAGTGAACATTTTGTTTCAAGGTTGATTTTTTTTTTTTTTAGTTTAATTTTTTTTTTGGTACACATAGAGCTGTGAGCCATGAAGCCAGGTTCCAGCAAATATGCAAAGTGTTTTAAGTTTTTAAAAAATGAGTTTAATTGCCAGGGTTGTTTATATTAAAAAGTTTTTAAGCAATTTACATGTTGCTGTTTTTAACAGGTTGTGATACATTTTATTTGAATACATCAAAGGTGCATTTAATGATTGGACTACATAATCAGTTTTATTTCTGTGTAGTTTGCATCAAGAGATTGTGAAGTGAACATTGGATATCATCATTTTGTACATGGCATTTGATGAACAGTTGGTTTGGGGGGGGGAGGGGATTGTTTGAGTAATTACACTTTATTTTTGCCTTTTATCGGGTTTTATGGCAGAATTACATGACATTTTGGCCTGTTTTATTTTTAAACAAAATCATGGTTTCTCAAGTTTTGTTTCTGGACGTATGGTTGTCCTGGTTTTATACTCCCAGGTGAGAGTTGTGATAAGGTTGGGTTTTTTGTTTTCCTTTAAAGAAATGTATACCTGTGTACATGATATGTGCTCTGATTCATGGGAAGTGTGTGTGAAATCAGTTTTGAGTGGTTGAAAGTAAAATTTCAGAGGTAATATTACTGTGGCTTTGCTTGTTTGTTTATGGAAAAAGAAGCCACAAAAATTCCTCTCAAAACAGCACCCCCCCCCCCTCCCCGCCTTAAGCCGGCTTTGAATCTTTTCCTTGAAAATTTGTTCAGGGTGTGTGTGTGTGTGTACGCATGTGTTCTTCATCAGCTGTTCAACTCTTGCTCTGGTTATTCCTGTTGATTTTCTGTCATACACTAAACAAGAAAAAAAAAGTCAGAATGGCGTTGGGTTTGAAAAACTGAATGTAAATATTTCATTGTCATAGGAAGTGTTCTATGTATAAAGAATGTCACCACCATGGTGCAGTGGTTAATGTGTTGGTTTCCTGACTGGAGTGTTGCAGGTTCAAATCCTATAATAGTATTAGATTTTTTTTGGGGGGGGAGGGATGGGGGACTCTGGCTGGATCCTGTCCAGAGTGGGTATGCAACCGGCTTATTGGAAAGACTGGGATCATACAGTTGAGCTTCATCCACTTTACAGGTGTAATAATGATTAGTTAGTCCTGTCCAATGATTGGCAAGGATTGGCTAGTCATGTCCAATAATGAGCAAAAAAGATACATTAAAATAGGCCTTTGATGATTGGTTAGTCATGTGCAATCAATTATGAGCAGTACGTAGTAAACTTTAACAGCCCTGTGATGATTGGTTGCGTCCAGTAATGGGCAAAACTTCAAAATGTACACTAAGATAGGTCTGTGATGATGGGTTAGTTGTGTTGAATGAGGGCAAAAGGTACACTATAATAGCCCTGTGATGATTGGTTGTGTCCAGTATTGGGCATAAGATACACTATGATAAAGGTGTCACATAACCTAGGCGGTCGTAGGGGAACGAGGCATCAGAGACCTCGGCTTCTCTAGGGGCCAGCATAGTGAGGGCGGCACCCATCTCCTCTCTCCCTTGCTGGTTTACCTTCCCTGACCCTAAAGAGGGCAGGTACCCATTTACAACTGGGGGGACTGTACTGAAGCCAAGGCGTGCAAACGGTCACCCATCCAACTTGTAACCACACTTGACGCTGCTTAATTTGACTGGGGGAAAGCAAGCGCTCTGACCACTTAGCTATCCCGCGATTATGATAGGTCTTTAATAATTGTTTTGCTTACCTGCCACTGTGCTGGCCTAATCATGCTGTAAATATTTCAGAATAATTCTTGTGATAAACCCTTCTCACAAGACTGAAAAAATGCCAAACATACACCAAACATGGTGATATGAATTCCAAACCTGCTTTTTCAATCCACAAGTATGTTTATGGCCAACATATTGACCGAGTTTCACTTCAAACCCCACTGCCCACAATAACTATTGTTATACTGTCACTGGTATGGAATACAGGATCTGATTCAGTTCTTTCTTCTTCCCTCTCAAAGCTTTCACAGCTTCTCTATAGATATTCTGGCTGACTGCCAGCATTACCTTTGTTCTTATGTAGGTTAAGGTACTCCAGGATCTGTTTTGCGACTCATACAGGTCTTTTCCCTCTAATATGCACATGAAAACTTAATAATTGCTCAAATTCTGCTAGAAATATCTCCAGAAAAAAAAAGCTTCAGTATAAAATTCACAGATATGACAACAGGAAGAAATGTTGCAACTTTGAATGTTTAACCTTTGAAGGAACTCGGCAGTGAGTGGTGCTCATTTGGATCTTTGAAGGAATCCATCACAGGTTTCATGGGCATAAAGTACACAGTACCAGACCTATGATGATGGGTCCTGAAGTTGCCTCCATTTGGGGGTGATAGCCAAGTCATGTTGGATGCAAGTTGAGGGTCTTGGGTTTTGAATGATTGTGCTGTCTTGTGGCTTAAGGGTGGGTATTTTTGTTATCTCTGGTACAGTATGTATAGCCCTACGAAACGATTCCTTACCTCTCTCCTGCTTCCCTATATGGGGTAGGTTAAATATACATCTAAAAGATCTGGAAATTTATGTTGGTGTTCAGCAGGATGTAGAAGCAGGGAAATACCCAACATGTACTTGCGATGTCCCCAGCTCATTGAAGTTAATGAAACATCTAATCAGAGGATTTTAGAATGGATGTAAGGCATTGAGACAATATCTCACAAGTGCTAAAACTTTCCCCCAAAAGCTGAAACTGGGCCTTTTTATCTGAAGTATTATTCATAACGGTAGTCTCTCATCCTGAGTACGTTATAAAATGAACACTTTTGAACAACACCACCAAAAAAACCCCAACAAAAAAGCCCCCAAAAGTTGCCACTTCAGTAGTATATCCCATGTAGTTTGTGGGCAATCATAATGCTTTAGTGAGTTGAGCAAAGTCCATTGACAATTGTCGTCTATTGGTTGGTGGTATTCCCTACTTCTGTGTGTGCATTGAGGGGGGGGGGGGGGGGGGGGGGGGGGGGGGGGGGGGGGGGGGGGGGGGGGGGGGGGGGGGGGGGGTCACATAATGTATTCTCTCCTCTCCAATATGTCTGAAGGCAAACTGGTAAAATGAACTAGGTAAAAATGTGGTTCTCTTGTTACTGCTTTCTAAAACGGGTAGAAACCAGTTCCTTTTAGTGTTAAGGTCCTATGTCTTCACAGTAGAGATGATGTTGAAATATTGCTTACTCCGGCATAAAAAGTAAAGGTGTCCCATAACCTATGTGGTCATAGGGGCCAAAGCATCAGAGACCTCAGCTTCTCTATGGGCCAGCATATTGAGGGTGGCGTCCATCTCCTCTCCCTCACTGCTTTACCTTCCCTGACCCTAAAGAGGGCAGGTACCCATTTACAGCTGGGTGAACTGTACTGAAGCCAAGGCATGCAAACAGTCACCCATCCAACTGGTAACCATGCTTGATGCTGCTCAACTTTTGACTTGGGGGGAAAGTGAGTGCTCTGACCACTTAGCTATCCCGCTCTGGCATACAGAAGTGTAAAACTCTGCGTCAACAGACTATCTTAGGGAAAGTGCACCTAGCTGTTCTCAACCTAACTCAGTATGTCGATTTGAAATAATTTTTGCCAAAAAAGGCATTCCCAAAGCTACAGTAGCATTTTTGAGGTCTTGTTTTTGCTATGCATGATGCTAAAACAAATTTATGTTGTGATGCATCTTGTTTATATTTTACTGTATTAACTCCATAGCACTACACTAGTTCCTTAACTGAGAGTGGTTGTGGGGGGTGATGCACCGACAAAAACGGTCAGCCGTCTCATTCTTTGTCCCAGCCATAAGCAAGTGCCTGTATATGCTAAATTGTCATAGGTCCCTTGGTGGACTGGGTGATGACCACTTTTATTTCTGTCCTTCTATCTTCTCCCCGACTATGCCTTGCAAGGTGTCTTGTGACATACTGCATAGCTCAGTTTTTTGCCTTGACTGTTGTAAGGAGGTTCTTACTAGTGGTCTGTGGCTTGTCTGATGAGGAAGTTGAGCGCTTCCTCATTGTGACATGATCCAGGAAGGGCATGTCAATCATTTTTCTTTACACAATCATGATCAAATACACTCTCTAAGAAGCAATTTTTACTCATTGAATGGATTTTTCCCATGGACTTTTTATTTTCAAAAATTTGAAATAGAAAGAGTAACAGAATAGAATGGGGGCATACTCTGTACATGCATGAATGAAACCTCACACAGCAACCATACACAAACCTGTCCTTAACATTTGCTTCATCATGACCTAAAAACGATGCAGTTCTTTTCAAGCTACTCTTTAAAACTTGGAAAATACAAAAAGAAAACATTGTATAGGAGTTTGTGACTGATGATTATCATCTTGCAGAAAATGCAGCCTGAGAAAGTACTCAAACTTGTTTTGTCTAATCCAAGGTACATGTACACTGTATTGAACTACATCTTATACATCTGGGCAAGAAAGTTTGCAGTATTTTCTATGCAAGCATCAGCTTACCAATAAAAGCAGCTTTCGTTAAAATACTTGCATATATCTTTAACATCTCCCCCCTTCCCTGTAGTTTGAAAAGAGTTCCCATGTTGGAACACTACTTCACTTTTTGAAACTTTTCATGAAATGCTTATTGTCAAAAACAAAGTGCTGATATATTATGCACCAACTATAGTGCCTTACTCCTAAGCAACTTTGTCAACAACCAGGACCATTAAGAAAACCAGCAGTGTAAAGCTTTACCACTGTGCTAAAAAACAGGGTTTATCCAAATGGCATATTTTGCTTATGGGGAAAACAAAAACATCAAAGACCCATCTTGGCCACCAGTTCCAAGACTAAACTTTGCAATCTTCCAATCTGATGATCTTTAACTATGTAATGAACCTGGTGGTCAATTTTGCCAGCTGTATTTCTGAGATCAAAATCAATTACCACACTGTTGCAAGTTGTCAACTTTTTTGAGAGAAGAATATTGTAAAATTGCTCTATTCATTCTGATATTCCTGCTACTACACATCACCAGAAAAAGCCAGAACTGCCAATAATACTTTACATAGCTGAATACCCCCAAAAAAGTGTAGGGACACAATGGTTTTTGTCAACAGAATCACTGCCAGGCTAAAACTTCAGCTGAACAGGACTAAAGATGTGTTCACATTAACAGACCAGCAGTCAAAGTTATTCTACAAGCATAAGCTGGATAAAATTTTTTCTGAAAGGTCAAATTTCAGAAGTGCAAACGGCTAAGAACAGAGAGATTTGAAACAGCCACTAAACAAAATACTCCTGCTGACACAGGAACCAATAATTTGAGCACCAAATGAGTTGAATTGAATTGTATTTTTTTTTAAGCTTTTGATTCCAAGCATTATTTTTCACCAATCAGTCAGTCACACAGCTCATGGTACAGATTAATGGTTCAGTCATCATGCACATATGAGAGAACACTGGGAAACATTAGGACTTCACCGCTTTCTCTGCTTGTCGCCGCTTCACATCCCAGTTGTACACCCGTGCCATGTCTGATTATGGTGAAGAAATAAATCCATATGCACATGGGTATTATGTTTCAATGCTAGCTTTAAAAGTTAATTCACATCTCACAAAACACACACACAAGAGTAGAAAGAAAAAGAGCAGGTCATGTTGAACACTAATGAAAAAGATACTGAACTGAACGCAGGGATCAATTTAAAAAACAAAACAAACACCAAAAAACCCCCGCAAAAATTTTTTTTTAAAAATTTTAAAAAATTTTTTTAAAAAAAAAAAAAATT
>CM060327.1:29849958-29852458 GCA_030674155.1 Stramonita haemastoma | reverse complement strand
CTCTAAAAAATTGTTTTTTCACACACACACACACACACACACACACACACACACACACACACACACACACACACACACACACAAATAAAACTAACCAGCCTACCTTCATAATTTCCAACTCAAAGTCATATATTCCAATTAAACTATGCCATAGTAGTTTAACCCAACAACCCTGCACTAGTCCACATTAATCTACCTGTGGTGACTGCGATTTATAAACTTAATCTCAAAATAACACAAAATCAAATAATTACTCATAAAATTCCTCTTATAACACCAACATCAAACCATAAAATAATTCCAAAATCACACAACTAAATAATAAAAATCTTATGATTCTAGCCAATTTCCATGTGCAACACAACTCTACACACTTTCACTAAACCAATTAATAATTATATTCTGTTTGTATACACAAACACCATTTGTTTATCAAATTTGCCTTTACCTTAATAAAACCAACAACCACTATCCCCCCCAAAAAAAAATCCTCCACTCACAGCTCAACCAGCAAAACAAAACTGCAGTTTTCCAGCTCCTTACGTCCTTGCAGCCTCAGCAGTCCACAGCCCAAACAGCCATGGTTGACCCCCTGAAACCTGCAACAGGGAAAGGTCAAGTGCATGCCAGCTCCCCCCTCACTTATACCATTCCTCAGTCCACCAAAGGCCAAATGAAAAAATCAAGAAGAATACCATTCATCAAAGAACAGGCCTTACAAAGCTTGCTAAATAAAACTAACTGTGGCAGGCTCAAGGTGTTAGATCACATGACTGTCTCAAGTAGGCAAGGCTCACATCTTAACACTTGACTACCCTAGCCCTACAACAATGCCTCAAGGTACACACAAAAGAACCCACAGTAAGCCTAGCTGAGAAAGACAATGTAAGACAAAGGCTGAGCTACCAGCCCTGGGGCTATAGGCCCGAATGTCTAAGTTAGCTACCACACTGACTTGTCAAAAGTCTCTGAGCCCATGAAAACACTGGCCACTTAAGGAATGGACCTCTGCTTTTCTTTAACCCTTTGACTGCCCATATAAATAACCAGAACCTGAATCTGCTCTTCCAAAGGATTTTTGCCCAAATGGGGTAATAATTCACCAAAAAATCTAGCATCTAAACTACCAACAATTTGATATTGACATGTGTACAACTTTTGCACAGAATTGAATTCTGCATTAAACCAAACTAATTTGAAGGCCAAGTTGGAATTTATAAACATGCCTGAATCATCCAAAAATAAGCAAATAAAAAATAAAAAACTGCTCCAGTCAGCCAACGAAACTGAAGAAAAAACAGACTTTCCGTCCACGCAACGGGATTTCCCAACCATATATGGGTAAAGGGAATCCCACACAAGCTTAAAATATCAATTGTTTTGGAATGGACCTTAAAACGAAGTTAGGAAAAATCGGGAAAATCGGTGCACGTCATATGACGTGGTAAGGCACTGGGAGTGCGCTATCAGTAGCACGTCATATGACGTGCTAAGGCAGTCAACGGGTTAAAGAAAACCCGCAAGTACATTAACAAAGAAAAGTCCAGACCACTCTACAGGTACACAGACAAGACCTTGTTGTACCAAAACTCATAAACACTGTCAGATTTCCCATCTAGGCCTGTATAGATTTGGCCTACTTTAAAACCAACAATTCAACAAGTAGCCTAAAAAATAAACAACACTAGATTTACCAAAAAAAATACCATTTGCAATACTCATCATATTCTGTCTTCCTCATAGCTTCCTGTGTTACCATTAACAAACAGAAAAGGTTCAATAACATATATATACCAACCAGCATAATCATACAACCATATGCAATACAATGACAATTTCCTGCCAAATCAAACCATTTGCAACACAATCAAAAACATCATTGTCACTTCTACACATCCTGAAAAGAAAAACGAAACATTCATAACTAATACCACTACAATCCAAAACTAGAGATCAGAATCACACGTAACCAAGCAAAAATCCTTAAAAATTCCAAAACAAAAAATATTCAAGATCAAAGTTTCAGCCGGATGACTTCTGGAGGGATGTGAGGAATACACCTTTTTAATTTTATGCTTTTTTGTAACCTGGGGATAATAAAATTAATCAGAATGAGAGAATGGCTGGCATCCTCAGCACTGTCTACTTTTATGGGCCTTAAGAAACAAAATGATTTTGGTACTTTGTCATTTTTTTTTTCAGATTGATGGAATAAGTTATTTGAAGGGATTAGATAGTGTTGATTTTTAACTTGAGGTGAATGTTATTGGAGTAACTGAAATTACATAAGGGGACAACCATTATGGCCTTCATGGTTGGGGGTGCTTTAAAACAACATGGCATGAAATGAAATGCTATTTATCATTATGATAGTATCCCAGTTGGAACCATGTCAAGTAATCTTAGCAATGCTCACAAGATCTGAAGTGGAAAATATTCCACTAAAAATAATTATTACCTTAGGGTCTATGTGTTAATTGACAAAGTCACAAAATTTCAG
>CM060327.1:29717458-29844958 GCA_030674155.1 Stramonita haemastoma | reverse complement strand
CCTATGAGATACAGAACTACAGTATTGGTTAAGATTATTACAAAACTCTCAAAATCCCATGTGTAAAAGGGATAAAGCTGGACTCTGTGGTCCCATATATCATCATATGGAAGAGGCCATAACAAATTCACTCTGGTAAGGAAGCTGGGCATAGTAAAAAAAACAAACACGCACACAGAAAAACCCAACAAAACAAACAAAAAAACCATACAAACCTTACGACTTACATGGGATTGAAACCTTCAACCTTCCAGCCAGTATCCCAAACCACTGCTATCCATTGTTTTTGCATTCCTTTGCGAGCCCAAGGTATCCACTCTGATTGGTGAGATTTTTGGGTATGTTGCCTGTTTTGCCCATCATGAAGGTGCCGCATGGATTATGGGGTTTATCAAATGGTAGAAGTTTTTCTGTGTATCCAAACACACACAACGACATGAAGGTCTGTCAGAAGTAGCAACGCTTACTGGATCACACACACGACAACGCAACGCAACGCAACGCAACGCAACACAACACACCACACGCAACACACACACAACCACCAACACAACACACACAACACACACACACACACACACACACACACACACACACACACACACACAACACACACACACACACACACACCCTCATCACTACATCACCACACACACACACACACACACACACACACACACACACACACACACACACACACCCACACTCATACTCACCAACACACACACACACACACACACACACACACACACACACACACACACACACACACACATCACTCACACACACACACACACACACACACACACACACACACACACAAACCCATCCTAGACATCATGAGTTTGAACATAACTCATTAACTGTCCTATACACATTTTTTTCTCCCATGTTTCTTACAGAGGGTGCTGACACACAAAGACGAGTCTGCGTTGTTGCGAGCGTACATAGCGGAGTGGGGCAAGTTCTTCACACAGTGCAGCTACTTGCCCAAACCCTTCAACCAGTTGGAGGCCAACCTGTTGGGCAAGCTCCACTCCAGCATGCCCAAGAAAACTCAGACCGGGGAGGAGAGTCTCGTCAGAAAGGTAGAGAGGCCTTGCCCATGATGAAACGGACAGGCACGTGTGTGCAGACAGACGCGCGCACAGACGGACAGACACACAATGTATACGTATGCGTATGTGTTTATCGCGCGCACACACGTGCCTGCACTCATGCACACCTCCTTCCCCTCTTATTATTCACCTTAAAATTCAGCCATTTCACACACACATGCACATTTACACACACACGCGCGCGCACGCACGCATGCACGCACGCGCGCGCGCACGCACGCACGCACCTCTTCGAGGAGAGGGTGACAGTTTCCAGAATGTGTTCATGAAACTGATATTGGGGTGTCAGGAGTCTCAGCTGTGGGTCACTGTTCTGTGTTGTTTGTGTTTGTGTGTTTACCTGTATATAGGTAGAGGTATGTGCCATTCGTGACATACAATAATTGTATGGTTGGTTGGTTGGGGTATATTTTGTTGCTGCTGTTGTAATGACCTTGCTCATCGGTCACCTAATGTTGGTATGTTGTTATGCATGTGTATTGAAAGTTAAAGTTAGTTAAGTCTGTCCGAGCTAAGGCTCATCAGGCCGGTGCTTATCCGGTTTCTGTGGCGTTAAGCGACTGGAGTCATAGACTCCCCTGGATAGGACGCCAGTCTATCGCAGGGTTAACCCCAACACAGGTTGGTACCCTTTTACACCTGGGTGGGGTGAGAAATAGCGTAAAGTGCTTTTCCAAGGCACAACGCCATAGTCGAAAGCTGGGATCGAACCCGCAACCTTTAGATTCGAGTCCAACGCCTAACACTAGACTACAGCGGCGGCTAGTATTTGAAATGGGATGTAAATGTCCACCACAACACAAGAGTTCTCATGGAGAAATGAAAGATTTTGAGTTTACTTTGCCTGTCAGGCACTTGACAGCAGAGCAACACATTTTGGCTCATATGACAGACAACAGCAGTTGCTGTCTAAACATTCAATAAAGAAGAAAATTTCTTAGTCTCTTCCCTTGATGGAAGACTTATCCCATCTCTCCTACTCTGATTCATGGTCTTTTTGGATGGTTTTGCTTCTTTGAAGAGGTGACCATGGTCTAAGAGCTGCCATGTTGTTTGCAAAAAGTTGTTAGTGCTGCTAGGAATGTTGTTGAAAGCAGGATCAAGGTAGATCATTGTACACTGTCCTGTGCTACTCTGGTCTGTTGGAGTGATGACAAAGCTGGAGTGTGTACCATTAGGTTTGCCTGCGTGCCTCTTTTCTCCCTTTCAGTGCTGAGGTGGTAAAGTTTGGGGATATGAGACTTATTTACTATGGTGGAGGCTTTAGCAAAGTCGATATTGCAGTTATTGCATACTAGATTTATGTGGTTTATCTGTAGCACAGCTATGTTTGGATTGTTTTGCTGATTCTAATTGTCTTTGCTGGTGTATCAGACTTTGCTCTTGTAGTTCGACTTTTCCCTCTTTTGTCCTCTCTTTTCTTTCATAATACTCTTTACTATGATTAATGGAATGGTTGAATCAGTTATTTAATTAAGCAGTAAAGTTATTAAAACAAAACCCCAAAAAAATCTTTGAATGTGTTTTAGAGGATGTGGGTGATTGGGTATATGGATATATGAGTATGCATATCTTAAAAAAATGAAATGGTTTGATATTCGGGGTGCCAATGAGTTATTGTTAGCATCTTTTTTCTACAGCTGATGTTGGACAGCTGGAACCACAGCATTTTCAGTGACATCAAACATCGCCTGCAGAGTAGTGCCATGAAGCTGGTGAGGGATGAACGCTATGGAGATGCCTTCGACACCCAGTTGGTGATCGGGGTTCGAGAATCTTACGGTTAGTGGAGTTTATTTATGGCACTGGTATGATGGGTATAGTGGCGTTACATGTGTGTAGAAGTTCAGAATTTTTTTTTTTTTAGAAAACGATAAGAGGATAAACAGTATGAAGTTAGGATGTTAATCCAATCTCAGACTATATTGTGTGGAAGTAAAGATTTATTTTTTTTAAAAGGAAAAGATAATAACAAGTATAAATTTTAGGATGTTAGTCAAATCTCAGGCTACATTAAAAAAAAAACCAAAAAAAACTTAAGATTTAGTAAGTACAGATAAGATATGCATAACTGCTAACTTGTATGGATATCCTTAAAATTTTATCTCAAAGTACATTTAAAAAAAAAATAAGTAAAGGAATGAGTAAGTACTAATAAGGTAAACATAACTGCTCACTTGTATAAATATCCTTCCATTTTTAGTAATTTAAAATTCTCAGTGTGGACATACGAAAGTATTAAAAATTTTACTGATTGAAAAAAGAAAAAAAAGGAGAAAAGGTAAAGGTGCATGCTGGATCTAAGTTATTATCATATATATGCACAGTACAGATCGTGTTGTCTTACACAAAAACAGCATGAAATATCCTCATGACAGACACTATAGCTGATGCTGTAGCTGAGTGGTTAAGACTGTTTGACTAAATAATCTCCTAGGTCAACTCGGGAAGGAAGTTGGCAGGATGGTTAAGACATTCGCCTGCCAACAAGTAAACCGTGAGGTTCTGGGTTCGATTCCCAGCCTCGCCCTTTCTTCCCAGTTTGACGAGAAAAAAAATCTAACTAAATGTCAAAGTCATTGGGATGAGACTATAGACCGAGGCCCCATGTGTGAATGCACGCAGAACATCTTGCGCACACGTTAAAACCCTGTTTCGCCTTTCAGAAGAGCAGGTTATGTCCCGGTAGGAGCGGATGACAAAATTATAAAAAACCAGCATGCGCACAGGTGTCGTGTTTAGGCACCATCCCTGAGAAAAAGTTGGGGAGTTGGAGTCCCCAGGGCGGTTTTTGATTGTATATGGCACACAGTCACACACACTCACACCCACACACACATGCTCGCATGCAAGTACACACGCACACAAGTACACACACAGACACACACAGACCCCACACACACACACACACACACACACACACACACACACACACACACACACACACACACACACACACAGATCTATTTTGGTATTATCCTTTTTTTTTATGAAGCTTTGAAAAAAAGAGACAATTTTGAACAGTATCCAGGACAATCCCATAATATTACTTATCAAGTTATTAGACCTGTCCCGATTTGCTAGTTGATAAAAAAAGACCTAACTTATGGCTTTTGTACAATGAAAAGAAATTGGAAGGGTAATGAGCAAACAAATTAAGAGAAAAAAGCCAATAAGAAAACAAATAAACAACAAAAGACGTTTATTCTTCCCCTTGAAAAAGTATGTCACGAACAACGGGCAAAAATACTGAAACTACAGGTGAAAAATACTGAAAATCGCCGTGAAACTACTTAAATCGGTTGTAAGGGGGTGCACAGGTCTGCATTTTGCAGAAGCGTTGAGACATTGTTTTGTAGTTCATCATCCAGAGCCTTTTTATGCCCTCTTGGCATGTAGGGCAGCAATTTCTTTGTTGCTGTTTCTGTAACAAACTTTTTTTTTTTTTAACAGAACAGGGTTGTTAGCCCTGTGTCCAACCCCTTACCTGGGGGAGTGGGGCCACCTTAGTCACCTCTTACGACATGCCTGGCTGGCAGGCAGGGACCCTATTCTTGTAATGCTCGCTTTGCAAGCATTCCCCGGGAGTCCCACTGGGTGTTTTGTAGTTACCTACTCTTTTTACAGCCGCCGCTGTAGTCTAGTGGTTAGGGCGTTGGACTCGTAATCTAAAGGTTGCGGGTTCGATCCCAGCTTTCGGCTATGGCGTTGTGCCCTTGGAAAAGGCGCTTTACGGCTATTTTCTCACCCCACCCAGGTGTAAAAGGGGTACCAACCTTGTGTTGGGGGTTAACCCTGCGATAGACTGGCATCCTATCCAGGGGGGGGAGTCTATGACTCTCAGTCGCTTAATGCCACAGGAACCGGGATAAGCACTGGCCTGATGAGCCTTTGTCTCGGGACAGACTTCAACTCTTTTTACAGTGAACCTGAGCTCAGACACGGACGACAAGCTGAAGATCTACCGCGAGAACTTTGAGAAGGCTTACCTGGCGGCCGCTGAGGAGTTCTACAAGCAGAACGCCCACGAGTACCTGTCCCAGAACGGAGTGCAGAACTACATGAAGTATGCCGACCAGAAGCTGAAGGAGGAGGAAAGCAGAGCCAAACGCTACCTGGAGACCGGCTATGGCTGCCCCTCGGTTCATGCTGTGAGTGGGGTTTGGGGTTGTTTTTTGTTGGGGGGGGGGGTTATTTATTATGAAAAATAAGCGAGTCTGTGGTGTTGTTTGGTTTGGTTTGGGTGTGTGTGTGTGTGTGTTTTGGTGTATGTGTGTGTGTGTGGTGTGTGTTGTGTGTAGTGTGATGTGTGTGTGTGTGTGTGTGTGTGATGTGTGTGTGTGTGTGTGTGTGTGTGTGTGTGTTGTGTGTGGTGTGTGTGGTGTGTGATATTGTGTGTGTGAATCAATATTTTGTATGTGAGTGGATATTGTGTATATGAGTGTGTGTGAGTGAGTGATATTATTGTGCATGTGTGTAAGTTTACAGCAATAAAAGATTCCATTTATCTTTTATAAAGCGAAACCATGAAGGGTTCAACTTTTGCCTAAGATTATACAACGATGAAAGATTCCATTTATTTGTATATATTACATCAGGGATCCACTTACTCAAATAAGATTGCAACAGTGAAAAATGTGCTTGTTAGTATTTGTAAGTGTGCTAAAAATGAAAGATTCCATTTTTCTGTATAAGATTACAACAGGAAAAAAAACCTCCATGTATAAGATTACAGTGAAAGATTCCGTTTTTCTTTATGAAATTAAGGTGAAGGATTCAGCTTTTGTATAAGATTACAGGAGTGAAAAAATTCCATTTATTTGTCTAAGATTACAACAAGGAAAGATTTTATTTACTTGAATAAGATTACAGCAGGGAAGGATTCCGCTTATTGGAATAAGATTAAAACAGTGAAAGAGTCCACTTGTTTGTATAATAATAATATTGTAACAATAAAAGTAAAAGATTCCACTTATTTGTGTATGATAACAGCAATACAGGTTCCACGTATTTGTGTATGATCACAGCAATGGAAGGTTCCATTTTTTGTGTTACGATAACAGCAATGAAGGGTTCCAGTTATTTGTAAATGATAACAACAATGGAGGTTCCACTTATTTGTGTACGATACAGCAATGGAAGGTTCCACTTTTTTGTGTACAATAACAGCAATTAGAAGGTTCGAATTTTTTGTGTACGATAACAGCAATGGAAGGTTCGAATTTTTTGTGTACAATAACAGCAATGGAAGGTTCGAATTTTTTGTGTACGATCACAGCAATGGAGGGTTCCACATACCAGACTTTGAGTAAAATACAAGATTCCATTTATTTGAATAAGATTACAACAGGGAAGGATTCTGAGCTGATGCCTGTAAACTTGTGTGTGCAGTTGATAGAGACGTGTGTACGTGTACTGGTGACAGACTTCAAAGAGGCCATTTTGCATGAGTGCGCTCCCATGATCAAGAACAAGGAAACAGAAAGTAAGAGAGATGTGTGTGTGCGTGTGTGTGTGTGCGTGTGCATGTGTGTGTGCATGCTTGTGTGCATGTGTGTGTGTGACAAAGCCAGCTAAAGTGATTGATGGACTTGTTGAGGTTAAGATGATTGGATTGGAGGAAGTGGTCACTATTTTCACTGGGGATGCTTTGAAAAAGAACAGAAAACAAACCCAAACATGCTCACATGAATACAAGCTGGCACGCTCACACGTCTGTACATATGTGCAGATGCATGTACACGCCTACGCACTCTACACACATACTTTCACAGGGCTCCCATTATTCCATGAAAACCAAGAAAGAAACTGCAAAAAAAACAACCAACCGACAAAAAAGGCCTGTCAAAAAAAATCCGAAAGAATAAAAATAAGTAGCTGTGGTCAGAGCACTCGCTTTCCCCCCCGCCAAAGTTAAGCAGCATCGAGTGTGGTTACCAATTGGATGGGTGACTGTTTGCGTTCCTTGGCTTCAGTACAGTCCACCCAGCTGTAAATGGGTACCTGCCCTCTTTAGGTTCGGGGAAGGTAAAGCAGCGAGGGAGAGGAGATGGGCGCCGCCCTCAATATGCTGGCCCCTAGAGAAGCTGAAGTCTCTGATGCCCTGCTCCCCTACAACCACATAAGTTATGGGTCATCTTTACCTTTGCCTTATTTTTTTTAGCTGTACTTAATGAGCGGCTCTCATATTTCCTTTGAAAGCAGATGACTGACACAAGATCTGATAGGAAAGTTTATAGACCAAATCTAGGATTACCATCTTGGTTATGGAGCTGAACTGAGTCTTTTGACTGTCCATTGCCTGGAGGTGGAAAAAGACACACTGTCATGGTCTGACATGACATTCTATGTCGCCAAGATTTCTCGAAGGTGAAAGATCTTGACAAAGGTTGTACAAACATTTGGTGCTGGCAGTGGTTGAATAGAAAAGCAGATAACTCACTACTTAGTACTTGGTGTTGCAAGTTGAAGGAAGCAGCAAAGATCTTAATGATACTTTATTCATGTCCCGTATGTTATGGGTTTACGAAGCACAAACATACCCAGCATGCAATGTGTACGAGGAAATGAGCTCCCCTAAAGCCAGAATGTGTTGTAGTACTTTTCAGAAATTGAGCCAGTAAATCAAGTATGTGTGTGTGTGTGTGTGTGTGTGTGTGTGTGTGTGTGTGTGTGTGTGTGTGTGTGTGTGTGTGTTGTGTGTGTGTGATGGAGAGTATCTCACTTTCCGTCATTGGACCAGACAAAAGCTGAACTATTGATGTAAACTTTAAGTGCCAAGGCCTACATTAACATATTGTTATGTTCTAAAATATGTTATGATGAGATAGTATTCAGTCAAGACAAGCTCTTAGCATGATAAGCTGCACTCTCCTTTACCAAAAAAAAAAAAAAAATCCTCTGAAAGTTGGAATATAGTTATGTGGCGCGCCCCCCCCCCCTCCCCCCCCCAAAAAAAAGTGATGTGTCAAGGCACTGAAAAGAGAAACACACAAACTTCCCAACCAGTGTGCACTTTTATAGCCTAGCAGCGATTCTCTGGTGGGGACAAGTTAGACAAGAGTGCGTAGTCTGGGTCACCCCACCAGGGTGTTGAGCTGGGGAACGTGCAACAACAACTTTCTGCTAAAGCGGGTGAATTGGGACTGGATTCACCAGAAAGTACTGTTTCAGAGTTGCGGCTGATGTTCAGCCTGATGGACCGCACTGTGGACGGCATCAACCCCATGCTGGTGGATCTGGAGGCCCATATAAAGGACCAGGGGCTGGCCGACATGATCGCAGCTGCTGAAACCATCACCACCGTAAGTGAAGACACACTTCCCCACGTTTTTAGCACAGGAAGATGTTGGGGTTTTTTACGCGCATGCACACACACACACACACACACACACCAATCCAATCCAATGATGTTGCTTAGAGCCCCGCTGACAACACAGGCCATATCGGGGCTGTCACCTCGTCACATTTTAAAACTCATATTAAAAGTGTGCAACTGTATACAGTTTAAAACTGGGTATAAAACAAACTTGACTATCCTTGCTTGTATCGACGCCCTGATCAGCCATAAGGGTCAGCCCAGGACGGCCACCGTGTCGTGAAAAACACACACACACACACACACACACACACACACACACACACACACACACACACACACACACACACACACACATACATACATATGTATATATATTATTTACAGCAAGTAGTCTTTTTGAACACAGAAGGTTGCCATCTAAAATGTATGATGTTTTGCTGTTGTGAACAAAAATAGAATTCGTCAGAATGTACAGATACTGTTGTTAGCAAGTACTGTAGTGAGTGTTGTTATTGATAGGTTACAGACAGGGACAAATTCAAACACTTTCTTTCAGAGTCCACATTTATTATCAGTCAATGTATATTTCATTTATCTATTTATTTATCTCTTTTTTTGGAGGGTGGGGGTGGTGGTAAATGATTATCTGTCATTATACACCTTCAGTGTCTACTTGGGGGGAGGGGGGGGGGACATAATCTAAAAATTATAATGATAAGTAACAATTTGAATGCATATCAGAGCAAAAACTAAAAAAGGAAACCATGCTTTATTTTGAGTCTATGAGGGGTGGGGGGGGGGGGAAAGCAAGTTTGAAGCTCTGTGTGATTTGTGATTTGTTTTATGTTTGTTTGCAGGACTCTGAAAAATATGTGGAACAGCTTTTAGACCTCTTCAACAGATTTAGTACGTTAGCCAAAGATGCCTTTGGCGATGACCCCAGGTTCCTCACGTCTCGAGACAAGGTAAGTCAGCTCTGGTGGCCCAGGGTTGGTTGTCCTTCCTGTTAGCAATGTGTGCTATGCCCAGTTTTATTTTTCTTGTTAGGTCAGGCTAGAAAAGCAGGTTTTTTAATTCATGTTCATGTTACCAAAACTTTGTTGAAAGATACGTTTAGCTGTTATGCTCAAAGGTGTCGAGAAAATTGCAGTTTTGTTGCTATTTCTTATTTTGTTTTAGTTGGGGAGGGGGGGGGGGGGTGGTATCAAGTAATCTATTTTTTGGCTTGTTTATTTTTCTCCCCCCCCCCTTTTCCTTCTCCACATACTATGAATGTATTAGCTTCATTCTCAACTAGTGTGACATACATTTTTATGATGATAACTGTCTTGTGTTTCAGGCTTACAAAACGGTGGTGAATGACACGTCAGTATTTAAACTTGAAATCCCAGTGAAGAATAAAGGGTGAGTGGACTTTCTTAAAAAAAAAGAAGAAAAAAAAAAGAAGGGTGACTATTGAAGAGAGACAGGGGTGGGTGGCACATTCTGGTCTGTCAGTAAAGATATTAAGTAGGTACAGGCAGACGGTAAGTTATTAGAAGGGCAAGGACGGATAAAGATATTTCCTGCATGTAGCATAAGCTGATTCACCCTTACAAGAAGTTAACGATTACAGTTTCTCCTCCTCCCCTATAAGTCCCCTCATTCTGCATGATATGATATTTGTGCCAGTGAACCAAGTGTCACGTAGATACCTTTTTGACCTATGTTGCTGCAGTTCGGTTTTAAGCATCGTCCTGTCTTGTTCAAGCCTAGAGAGAAATGGTTGTTAGAAGATGTTTTGTCAGTATATGCGGACTGTAAACTGTGTTAAAACTTGTTGATAGGTCCGAACTGTTCTCTATCAACTGTTGGTCAGAACTGACACTACATGTACTTACAGTAAATTTTTTTTTTTTTTTTTTGCTGTCTCGTCTTCTGTGACGTCCTCGTACTGCTGTTCCCACACCGCTCATTTCAATCTCCCCGCCACAGCCATACCCAGATTCGTTGTGTCTCATCCTCGGGATTGGCAGTCCATAGGGAGCACATCAATATTAGGCCGCCATGGGGCCACCAGCCAGAGGGGCCCTGCACTTCTGCTGAGTCACTTTGGTGGTGTTCAGTGTTGTCTGTTCTGATCTAACATAAGCAGGACACCACCTACTAAGCCCCCTACTAACGACAGTATTAGCTCAGTCGCGGAGCCAGACTGAGTGAGTCACCCACCTGAGATGGCGACCACCTCAACATCCCTCCAACGACCGTCTCCCCGCGAACCTCCATCCCCAAAGGCTTTGACACAAACTCACCACAGGCACAGAAGCATATGGGTAAACCGAATCTGAGGTCACCATGAGACCAGAGCAATGGGGGCCACCGAATCAGAGGCAAGTTTTATTATTGCATGATGATCAATGGTAATGGGGATGATGTAATGCTGCTGCTGTGGAAGTTCATCCGCTTTGAGACTACTTGACAGGGTTGTATTCTACGCTTACTGTCATGATATATCCCGGCGTCAACCGGGCCCGAGAGATACAGACACCTGCAATGTTGGTCAGGTAATTAGAGCAACGCTCTCAAATTCGCATCCGTAAAGTGGATGAAGCTTGACTGTGGGATCCCAGTCTCCCCACGAGCCCACAGCACACTCACTCTGGGTAGGAGCCGGCTGGAGTCCGAAAAATCCCTTTGACTTATGGGACTCGAACCCGCGACCTTCCAATCTGAAATCCAAAGCGCTAACCTCTGCGCCAAGGCGGCTGGTTACTTACAGTAAATTTGTACATGAGAAAAAGGTTGTTTGTGTATGACAAAGTGTGTTGTGGATCAGGGGCACTTTCAGGGGGTGACTTGCACGTGTATAATGAAGGAAATTGTTCAGGGACTCTTGTGACCCAAGAGGTAGAAAGGAGATTTTGATAGCCCAGGATAGCTAGACTGGCACAAGTTATTGTTTAATTCCTGAGGAAAGCAACCGGTATGTAGTTATCATACTGGCTCAATTGTTGTTTAGTTGATGATGTAACTTGAAAAGATGGACGAAAATGGCAGCGTGCACCATTCACTACCAAAGGATTCAGTTATATATGAACAATGAATGTGGCTACCTGAATATTAGGTAAAAAACAGTCACATACACAAATAAGGAACAAAATAAAAACACACCCAAAAAATGAACAGAGGAAGGTTGCAGGACGGCTTTAGACATTCACCTGCCTGACAAGTAAAGTGTGAGGTTCTGACTTTAATACCCATCCTTGCCCTTTCTTTCCAGTTTGAGGGGAGAATGTAACTGAATGACAAGTGTTTCAGGGAAGACTGGCTGTTGTGTTGTCACACAGGGTGGGGACAAAGACGCAGCCTGAGTCCAAGTGTCCAGAGCTGCTGGCCAATTACTGTGATATGCTGCTGAGGAAGACGCCACTCAGCAAGAAACTGACATCAGAGGACGTGGAGAAAAAACTCAAAGATGTCGTAAGTTGGCCTCGTTTGCTTTTTGGTGGTGGTGGTGGTGGTGCGAGATTTTTGTTTTGTTTTGTTTTGTTTTTTTAGGGAACATGATTACTGCTGGTTTTTTTTTTTTTTTTTTTTTTTTTTTTTTAACTATTCTACATCTTTACTTCATACCACACTGCAATACACTTCTACATCTTTACAGCATACCGCACTGCAATACACTTCCACATCTTTACTTCATACCACACTGCAATACACTTCTACATCTTTACTTCATACCACACTGCAATACACTGCAATACGATTCTACTGTTCTTTTTTTTATCTTTGTGTGTGTCTGTCTTAAGTATGAGCAGTGATCTAGTTATGAACTATGACCAAGTTATAAATAGTGATCCTCTGCTCGCTGACTTTTAGTTTTTCTTTCTTCATTACCAGTTTCTATATGGAAAACAATTACTGTTTTGGGTGCAGTGATGTCTTTGGGTTTTTTTCCCATTAATTTAATGCAGTTTGGGATTTAAAAGACACATTTTTATTTTTAGCACAGAATGTAAGTGACTTAGGGAGCTTAATTCTCTTTGGCGCATTTTTCTCATTCATATTTATGCCTTGTGTTGGGGGTTAACCCTGCGATAGACTGGCGTCCTATCCAGCGGGGAGTCTGTGACTCTCATTCGCTTAACGCCACAGAAACCGGGATAAGCACCGGCCTGATGAGCCTTAAGGCTCAGGACAGACTTTAACCTCATACGAGGTTAGGAGGATTAATTAAGGTAACCGCACTCTGACTTTAGGGATGAATGTAGTTTTATACACTATAACATATTTCCTATTTGGACTTCTTCCCCAAATATGTGTTCATTGCTTTGCTGGGTTTTTTGTTCTTGATATTTTACTTTGTGTGCATGTGTGTGGGTGTGCGTGTGGATGTGCGTACATGTATGAATGCACGTGTGTGTGTGTGTTCTTTGTGTGTGTGTGTGTGTATGTGTGTGTGCGTGCATGTGTGTGTGTGTGTGTGTGTGTACGTGTGTGTGTGTGTGTGTGCGTGTGCGTGTGTGTGTGTGTGCGCGTGTGCGTGTGCGTGTGTGTGTGTGTGTGCGTGTGTGTGTGTGTGCAGTTACTGGTGCTGAAGTATGTACAGAACAAAGACGTCTTCATGCGGTACCACAAAGCCCACCTGACACGCCGACTCATTCTGGACACCTCGGCTGACAATGAGAAAGAAGAGAACATGGTGGAGTGGCTCAGGGTAAGCCGTCTTTTTCTTTGTGTGTCTGGCTTGTTTAAGACTGTGTGTGTGTGTGTTTGTAGGAGAACAGTAGGGAGACATACGTAGAATCCGCTTCTGAAAACTGTTTCTTTTTCTTCAGGTATGGTGATTTTTTAACATATTTGAACAAAAACAGAAGAAGAAAAAAACTACTCAACAATTTTCCTCCCGTTTCCATGAACTGGTTCCACCCCACCCAGGTGTAAAAGGGGTACCAACCTTGTTTTGGGAGTTAACCCTGCGATAGACTGGCGTCCTATCCAGGGGGGAAGTCTATGACTCTCAGTCGCTTAACGCCACAGAAACCGGGATAAGCACCGGCCTGATGAGCCTTAGGCTCGGGACAGACTTTAACTAAACCATGAAGTGGCAGCGACTGTGTACAGCAGCAGCGGGCGTGGTTGGCGTGTGTGCAGGAGGTGGGGATGCCTGCCGATTTCGTCAACAAGCTGGCCCGCATGTTCCAAGACATCAAAGTCAGCGAGGATCTCAACGGAGAGTTCAAAGAGTCCCACCGCAACAACAATGAGGGCATCGCTGGTAAGTCTCCTTCCTGCATCGTGTCAGTCACTTCATAACACAGGATGCTGTGGACTGATGTGTGTTTTGTTTGGTCATGTTTACATTCTATTCGTTTGAAGTGGGGAAATTGTATAGTGAGAGGAAAGTGCTTTGCACATGTATACTGATATTTGGGGTATAAAAATGAAAGTGTTCATGTTATTTGTTTTCTCTTGTGTGTGTATGTGGGCGGGGTGTAAAAAAATGTAAAAAAGTTATTGCTATATGAGGAATTTGTATAAGACAAGGAGAGACTTACCTGGTAAGTTGAGTCTTGTCGAGAATTCTGACGAATTTCTCCCGATGAAACCGGAACAGAGTGCACTTGAGATAAACACCACTTGCCAGCCGTCAGTCATTGGAGTGCAACGATAAACACTGAGTCAGTGAAGATACAGCCGCCGCTGTGGCCTAGTGGTTAGGCGTTGTACTCGTAATCTAAAGGTGCGGGTTCGATCCCAGCTATTCGCTATGGCATTGTGCCTTGGAAAGGCACTTTACGGCTATTTCTCACCCCACCCAGGTGTAAAAGGGTACCAACCTTGTGTTGGGGGTTAACCCTGCGATAGACTGGCGTCCTATCCAGGGGATCTATGACTCTCAGTCGCTTAACGCCACAGAAACCGGATAAGCACGGCCTGATGAGCCTTATGGCTCGGGACAGACTTTAACTTTTTTTTTTAACAGTGAAGATACAACACACAGGTTATAGAGCTACTGGTCTATATGGGTGGGTAACAGAATTAAAGGGAGGGCAAGTGCACTCTGTTCCAGTTTCATCGGGAGAAATTCGTCAGAATTCTCGACAAGACTCAACTTACCAGGTAAGTCTCTCCTTGTCTTATACAATTTTAACTCATCTCCGGCTGAAACCTGCACTAAGAGTGCTCTTGAGATATTTAGAGCAACAGTGGTTATGAGTTGCAAAAAGAACAGATCAACTTCATCTTTGACAAATTAGTATTACATAAAGACCTGTCCAAAGTGTGGTTTGCCACAGTTAATCATTTTGCTATAAAAGCAGGTGTAAATGGACTCCCTAGTCCAGCCAGCAGCTGTCATAACAACACTGATAGGCACCTGCAGCCTGGGGCAGGAGCACTAACCACCTTAGTAGGCTGGTGCTGTATAAACATCAGTATCTTAGTCTGCATCAGCTAGAGTGTATGGCTTCCAGTGAGCTATAATAATAGTGTCTCTGTTAACACTATGTTGAGGGCCTGTAAGGCAATGAAAATTTTTTTACAATTGTCTTTTCTCAGAGAAGCTGTTCTCAAGTATTATATTAGTGTTGCTACAACACCTAGCATATCATTTGGTTTAGTCAGTTCTATAGGATCCTGGTGATCCCCATGTCAAGTATGCTTCAATACGCTAATTGCAAATAAAAAGTGCATTTTGTTGTCCATCATTGACATGCCTGACAAGTCTAGTGCATTCAGGTTTTGGCAACATTGTCCAGTGAGGGGAGTAAGAAGCATGGTAAGCTTTTTCCCCTTTATTTTAAAATTTCTTCAGTGTCAACATTATAATATATATCTAACTCCACATTGGCATCACAGGTTTTAATCCTTTCCTTTGACTGGTCAGCACTGGATTAGCTTCAAAGCCCCATCCATGAATATTTTAACTAGGTATGTAACACCAAAAGAACATTAACACCATCAAAATTTTAGTGAGGCTTTCTCTTCTGATTTGAGAAAGGCTAGAAAATTGATGCCATTGACTGAAAAAGGTGAAACCTTAGCGTACCACTGCCACTTGTTGATGTACATGTTGTATGTTAGACAGTGGGTGCCTGCTAGGGAAGCAAGATGGTGTCGGCAACGTCGGCCACATGTATTCCATCTTTGTCAGATATTTGCTTATCAGTACCTTGAGTTCCTTCCTCACATGGTGTTTGAGGTTGGGATCATGGATTGATACAGAAGCTATCTCTATTTGAGAAAAGCAGGGGTCTGATTATCTCCCTTTTTTACACCAAGAGATAAAACATCTGGGTTTGTCTGCAGAGGCACAACAGTTTTTTCTTCTGTTTTGTCTGGCATTCTTTTGCAGTACTCTTGGAAGCAGCGCAAAGAAAGAGGGTCGGAAACCATGGAAAGAGGGATAATTCAAGCTGATAATGCAAGCATCAATTGCATAAGCATGTCAGTCAGGTCAAAAAGATATCTAGAACAGGTAGTTTGTTTTATGCATGCAGCAAAAGAGTCCCCTTCAGGGAAGAAAGCAAGTAATGCTACAGCCTCTTTAAGAAGGCTTAGTACAAACTACCATTCAACATACCATGAAATGGACAATTTTCTGACTTACAATTTTCTGACCAAGCAGTGCAAGCATACCTGATTGTGATGTCTTTGCTGATACATCATTTTCAGATTTCTTTGGTCAAATGTCACAGGTTTATGATCTGCTAGATCCCCTTTAGTTAATACAACTAACAGTTATGCTATTGTCAGATCTACTAGAACTGACTATCAATAGCAGAGGACAGTAAAGCCTGTAAGGCCAGAAACATCTCTCAGTTTGATATAACTTTAGAGTTTTGAGTTGTAGTTTGAGCTTTGTTTTGATTTATATACAGACCTCCCCATCCACGTGAGAGCTGTCAGTAACCAGTGTGGCTTAGGTAAGTGTAACTTTAATTTTCCCTCTTTGCTGAGGTAAGTTTGTGATATACCACTTAAGGTCATTTATCCACAACAAACAGTGTCATATATCTGTCCGAATTTCGGCACAACTAACAGTTGTGCTATTGTCAGATCTACTGGAACTGACTATCAATAGCAGAGGACAGTAAAGCCTGTAAGGCCAGAAACATCTCTCAGTTTGAGATAACTTCAGAGTCTTGTGTCCGAATAACCAGCACACTTATTACTTGTGAACAGTGTTTCTACTGCATTTCAGAGTGTGGCAGAGGAGCTTCCCATGGGGAACACCATCAAGCTAGCAACAGACTAGCAGCCCTCGGGCCTAACAAGAGGTCATTGTTAAAATTTTAGCTTTTCTTTGCTTTAGTAGGTGACTGCAAGCACTGAAAGATTCAAATTCTCTTTCTTCAGTAAGTCTGACACTCAGCTTCTGAGAGTTGATAACAAACCCTTTATGGGATGATTTTCTTGCATGGGTTTAATTATGATTTTTAATCATTTTTTGCAAACCCCAAAATATCAGTTTGATTTGACTATGTCAACAGCCCATTCCATGACTTCTGTCTCATGTTCTGTATCCCCTACTACCATGCTCAGAATTATGAGAATATGATCAAAAAACCCCTTATTTTAGCTTAGAAACAGTATAACTTGCCCTTCTATTAAGAAACGTGTGCAACACTAAAAAATGGGCCACTGAATAAACTGCATGATGCAGATCAATTTATGCAAATAAACGGCCTGTTGTGATAAAATCTAAGGCCTTCCTATATGTTTCCATATCAAACTTTTTACGATCTATATTTTTGTTGAAGGCTTTCAAACTGAGAATCATGTAATAGATTCCATTTCCTATGGAATTATAACAACTTACAGGCTCATTCTCTTAGAAACAAAGATTTTTCGCAAGAAAAATATATTCAGTTATTGATTTCTGAATCTACAGCCTCATTTCCTACTGAGCTACTTAGAGTCTGTGGGGTATAACTCAAGGAATATTGTCATCCCTTTGACTGTGTTAAACACTTATAATATATCAGAAGTGACTTAATTCCACTTCTCTCTCATTTGCCATGCAATAAATGCAATGCAAGGATGCAATAAAATTGCAAAATGCAATAAAAAATTTTATCATGAAGTTATTACTTCAATGGGAATATTAATTTTATTTTAAAATGAACTCATTTGGAAAAGGAAAGGATGGTTTCCTTATAGACAAACTTTCCATCACACCTTTCATCTCTTGGGGATTTCCCATTGCTCTCAGACTATCATTGGTTGTCTGGCTGGTAGCACCACCCCAAATAAAACGAAATATGCCAACTGCTGTTGCAGCTGTGACCCCCATGACACTAGCCTTGACCCCAAGCTTTCCCCCCTACACTCGTTGAGTGAGATGCTCAGTTTCTGAGTAACTTTGGCCTCTTTCAGTGCTCTGTAAAATTTGCCCCGTTCGGTTAAAAGCCATTCACTGCTCACGGCTGTGTGTGCGTAGCGCCAAGGCCTGCACTGTCTATGGAGTGGCATGTTATGGGTTTCTCTCTACTAGGTGAGAGGTCAAAGGTTGCATGCCCTGTAAGGGAAAGGACACCTGCCAGGGTGTCCTTAGCTGCTCAGGTTGCTTTATAGCTATGCTGACCTGCACGATAAGTTCACAGCAGTGCACGTGCACCGTTGCTGAAAAAGCAATGCTCCATTTAGTATATTCCACAGCCAGCTGTTATTGCCGTAGGCATTATAGCTGGCTGACTCCTTAGTGTGCGTTGCACAGAGTCGGCAGATTGTGGAATGCGTACTTGGCCAGTATGGCCTTGAGCCTGGCATCCTGTAGCTTGACATCTGTTTAATGTAAGTCAGCCCTCTTATCTGACAAGGGGTGGTGGTGGTGGTGGTGGGGGGTTCCCTATAGTGGCTCGCAGTGCAGCAGAAAGTAGGGTGAGAGGTCAGGAGATGGTTTTCTCCCTCTTTTTCTGTATTTCTTTTCTTCTCATCAGAACTTTACTCCATTTCAAATAAAAAATTTGGGGGTGAGTGGGGGAAATATAATTGTCTCTATTTCCTCAAATTCAGATTAATCATCAGTCAGAAATTAATGATGTTGTTTTTGTTTATCCCCAAATTATTGATGTTATGGCCTGCATTTAGCCTCCAAGTTACTGAAACAAGGCACATACTGTGTGTAAATTTGCTGAGGGAACATCTGTTGAGTTCAGCAGAAAAAACTTCCTCCTCAAGTAAGGGGGAGAAAAGGGGTAACTATTATGTCTAGGGTGGTACTCACAGTTGAGTCAAACAAGACTGTTTTAAATTGCCCAAATAGGTTACAATTATGTATATTACACATTTTCCCCCACAGCCTACACCACAGAAATTCCAAATCCTAGAACACGGAAAAGAAAGGCTGTACACATCCAACAGGAAAAAAGAAAGATCATAGTGCACACACACTCTAAAAGAAAGGCACAGAACAGAAAACAGAGAAGGAAGGCACTCTCCTGATGTGACTGGTCCGGCGGCTAGGCGCAAACTGACGGCTGGCAAGTGGTGTTTATCTCAAGAGCACTCTTAGTGCAGGTTTCAGCCGGAGATGAGTTAGAATTAGGGGTTAGGGATGGGAGTGTATTTTTTTTGTTTTCACAAGTTTAATGTCCTTGCACATGTTTGTGTGTATAAAAGTCATTGCCATAGGAGGAATTTAGGGGTGAGGAGTGGGAGTATATATTTTTTGCTTGTGTTTGCGTTAAAGTCATTGCTGTTTGAGGAATTAGGGGGTGAAGGGTGGAAGTATGTTTTTTTGTATTTTTTGCTGTTACAAGTTTAATGTCCCTATCACTGTCTCTGTTTCAAAGTTAGACCTCTGTATACAGTGGTTTAGTTTGTTAGGTTGGGTTTATTATTATTATTTTTTTTTTATAGAAAGATGTGTGGCAAAAATGCTTCATTATTATGCTTTTCAAACGCACTTTGTTTTGTTGGGACACAAAACTTGACTTTGGTACAAAGACAGAAACAACCTGTGTGTGTATGTTAATGGTCACTGAGCTGTACTGACAGGAACGTTTGTCCCGATATTATTAGTTATGACCTAAAACAGCATTGCCCGGAAAGTAACCGCCGTTTTGTTAGGTCGCACACACTCCTCCTCGAGGAAACGTGCTGCATCAGGGGCTTTGTTGTCAGATGCCATCAACATCAAAATCCTCAACGCGGGCGCCTGGGCGCGCACGAGCGAGCGTGTGTCGGTGACCCTGCCCATGGAGCTGGAGGACTACATCCCCCAGGTGGAGGAGTTCTACAAAATGAAGCACTCGGGCCGCAAGCTGCAGTGGCACCATCTGATGTCCAACGGCATTGTGAGTCAAGCGTGGCTGGCTGCCTTCTGCGCTGTCTGTAAATGTTTTGGGTTGGGTTGCGTCATGTTTTTGTTGTATTGTCTTGTGTTGTATTTGTGTTGTATATTATTTTCAGTCATGGCAGATTTTCTGTGTGTGAAAAGTCAGGCTGCTCTCCAGGAGAACGTGTTGGCTACGAGAGCAGCGCTCTCGTGGTTTGTTGGGTGTGTGTGTGTGTGTTGTGTGTGTGTGTGTGTGTGTGTGTGTGTGTGTGTGTGTGTGTGTGTGTGTGTGTGTGTGTGTTGTGTGTGTGTGTGTGTGTGTGTGTGTGTGTGTGTGTGTGTGTGTGTGTGTGTGTGTGTGTGTGTGGTGTTGTAGAGAGAGAGAGAGAGAGAGAGAGAGAGAGAGAGAGAGAGAGAGAGAGAGAGAGAGAGCATTGTTGAAGAACAGTAATGCTTTTATTTTTTGTGTTCAGTGCACCATAAGGCTTGGAAATGCAGTCTTAATATAAGTTGTGACAAAGATAAGGGTTTAAGGGAAACATGGAAGTTCATGTGCTAAAATTGAAAATGGTCTGGACATGATGTGCCTGTTCAGAAAGTGAAAAGTTGCAGGTTTCATGTTTAGACAGCATCCATGAAGTCTGAAAACAGCTACCTTTAATGGTGGGTAAAAACGGTTGTATATATATACAAAATCTCACCCTTGGTGAACCTTAGAGCTCTAGCAGAGGAATGAAAAATTTTTTTTAAAGATATACAGCAATGCATCTAGTGTTTTTGATTTTACATCTACTTTCTCCCTTGTCAATTGTACCTCAGGTGACCTTCAGTAACGACATGGGTCGCTACGACCTGGAGATCACGACGTTTCAAATGGCAGTGCTGTTTGCGTGGAACCAGAGGCCCAGAGACAAACTTTCCTATGAAAGCCTGCGTCTGGCCACCGAGCTTCCTGATGCTGAACTGAGGAGAACACTGCTGGTCCGTCCTGAAGTGTTTGTGTTTGTGTGTGTGTGTGTGGTTGGGAGGGGGGTGGGGGGGGGGGTGGCTTTAGGTGGGTGGGTGTGTATGGGTTGGTGGTATGTGCATGGATTGGTGGTCAGGTGGGTGGGTGAGAGAGAGAGAGAGAGAGCACTACTATTTGGTATAGAATCGTTGATGTGTGCATGTGCATATATTGTGTGTGTGTACATAAATGTATATGTGCCTGATTAGTGGGAAATCAATAGGTTTTCCAGAATAAGTTAGGAAGATAAATATTTGCATTTAAAGTGGATTTTAAATTCATTGAACAAAAATCATATTAATTTTAACTATATGGTTAGTTAGATTTATGCTTCACCGTCTGCTTTTTTTTCATATTGCTCTTCCTTTTCTTTTCTAAATGCCCAAACTATTTGAAATTGTGTGTTTGTGTTCCAGTTTTTACTGTAAAACTGACATGAAATTGTGTGTGTGTTGCAGTCTTTACTATTCTTTCCCAAACTGAAGCGCCAAGTGTTACTGACGGAGCAGGAAGTGAAGGGACTGAAGGACATCCATGATGGAACCATGTTTTGGGTCAATCAAGAATTTGCTCTTATGTGAGTTCTTTGAATTTTTGTGTTTTTGAATTTGTGCTGTTTCGCATGTCTGTGGAATGCTTATGGCAAGGGTATTCTTGGTTTGGGGTTTTTGTTGTTGATTTTAGTTGTTGTTGGTTTTGTTTGTTTTAGTGTTTGTGGTAATTATTTTTGTGTTGTTCATTGGTTGGTAGGGTGGAGTTTTTTGTTTTTATTTATTCTACAGTGTACTTGAAGTGGTTTTTCTTTTAATTACATATAGGGAAGCCTTTTGTACAAAAGTCATCATTTTGAATGAAGTATTTGAATCGAAATGATAAATCTTGTGAATGTGTGTGTGTGTGCATGCATGTAAGTGTATGTGCAGATGTTTGCTAAAACCTATAAAGACTTGGTGTCAGAAAGTGTGTATAAAGTAAAAATTGATGTTTACGAATAGCTTGTAAGTTTATTTTGTTTGGGTATTTTAGTGGGTGGGGGTTTTCCCTGAAGTTTTTGCTTGGTTGTTCTTATACTTTTGGTTTCCTGACTTTCAAAGAATGGCTGAGTTGATATGCTTTTCATGCGTTTTTTTTCCGATTAATGGCAACTTAAATAGTATCGCAGTGTGGTGTTCTTTGAATTGAGTGATGTGGCAGGTTAAAAGTATTGTTCTTGAATTCAGAGATGATACACCAAAAGATTACGTCAACTAATCTGTCGGCTATTGCACGTTGCAGCAAGAACGGCAAGGTGCAGAAGAGAGGCAAGCTGAACCTGATTGGTCGGTTACAGCTGTCCACAGAGAAGAGCAAGGAGGAGGATTATGAAGGCATTATGCAACTTCGTATTCTTCGTGTACAGGTCTGTCTGCAAGGCTGTAGGGCTGGTTTAGTCTCTGCCTGTCTGTCTGTCTCTCTCTGTCTCTCTCTGTCTCTGTCTTTCATACACACACACACACACACACACACACAACACACACACACACACACACACACACACACACACACACACATTTATGCACAGTGTTAAATAATAATGATAATAATACATGGAATTTATATAGCGATATATCTTGCAAAAAGCAAATCAGTGTTATTACTTGTAAGGAAAATTGCAAGGTTTGTTGTTGTTGTTGTCTACAGTGTAGTAGTATTTTGATGAATATTCCAAGAGGGTTTTTTTTTTAGTCTTCTTTTTCATATTTCTACCAGCTTTTAACTTCAGTAAAAGTCTTTGAAGCCGCCGCTGTAGTTCTAGTAGTTAAAGCGTTGGATTTGTAATCTAAAGGTTGCCGGTTCGATCCCAGCTTTCGGCTATGGCGTTGTGCCCTTGGAAAAGGCACTTTACGGCTATTTTCTCATCCCACCCAGGTGTAAAAGGGGTACCAACCTTGTGTTGGGGGTTAACCCTGCCTGACTGGCGTCCTATCCAGGGGGGGGGTCTATGACTCTCACAGAAACCGGGATAAGCTCCGGCTTGATGAGCCTTAGGCTCGGGACAGACTTTAACTTTAAAAGTCTTTGAGATTATTCATATCAAAACCTACCGATAAAGCCAAAGAAATTGACGTGTGCATGTTTTGGCTTTTTTGTTTTTAAATCTCAGCTTTACTATATTCATTATACTGTATTTACATATTGCAAATATTTCAATAGATATGTCTTCTAGGACTTAGGACTAGGAAATATTGCATGGGACAATAAAAACAAGAAAATGATAATGAAGCTTTCCGTGTTTCGCTGTTAACAACTCAGATTTAACGCATTGAAAAAGAAAAAAGGTTGTAAACCAGAATCTTTCACGTAACACACGTGCCTGTGCGCGTGGTGTGTGTGTGTACATTCTAATTTGCTAAAACTATTAATCGTCATTGATTGCTTGTGCATTGTATAGGTCAGATGCAAGCGTTTTGATTTGTTTTTGCAAGATGTAGAGCTATATAAATTCCATATATTATTATATACATATTGCAAATATTTCAATAGATATGTCTTTAGGACTTAAGCTCAAACAGGAAATATTGCATGGAACAATAAAAACAAGAAAATGATAGTGAAGCTTTACTTGTTTCACTGTTAACAACTCAGATTTTAACACAATGAAAAAGGAAAAAGGTTGTAAACCAGGTTCTTTCATGTAACACAACGTGCGCGTGCTTGTGTGTGTACATTCTAATTTGCTAAAACTATTAATCGTCATTGATTGCTTGTGCGTCGTATAGGTCAGATGCAAGCGCTTTGATTTATATTTGTGCAAGATATAAAGCTATATAAATTCCATGTATTATTATTTGCATATTGCAAATACTTCAATAGATGTGTCTTTAGGACTTGAGCTCAAACAGGAAATATTGCATGGGACAATAAAGGCAAGAAAATGATCGTGAAGCTTTCCTTGTTTTGCTGTTAACAACAGATTTAACGCAATGAAAAACAAAAAAGGTTGTAAATCAGAATCTTTCACGTAACACGTGTGCGTGTGTGTGTACATTCTAATTTGCTAAAACTATTAATCGTCATTGATTGCTCGTGCGTCGTATAGGTCAAATGCAAGCGCTTTGATTTATATTTGTGCAAGATATAGAGCTTTATAAATTCCATGTATTATTATTTGCATATTGCAAATACTTCAATAGATGTGTCTTTAGGACTTGAGCTCAAACAGGAAATATTGCATGGGACAATAAAGGCAAGAAAATGATCATGAAGCTTTCCTTGTTTCGCTGTTAACAACACAGATTTAACGCAATGAAAAACAAAAAAGATTGTAAATCAGAATCTTTCACGTAACACGTGTGCGTGTGTGTGTACATTCGAATTTGCTAAAACTATTAATCGTCATTGATTGCTCGTGCGTCGTATAGGTCAAATGCAAGCGCTTTGATTTGTTTTTGCAAGATATAGAGCTATATATAAATTCCATATATTATTATCATCATTAACATTGTGGGCTGTGCGTACAGCGTCTCTCACACATTTGTGGTGTCTGTCTGTGTGTGTGTGTGTGGGACAGGAGGCGATAGTGAAGATCATGAAGATGCGCAAGCGGATCACCAACGCGGCCCTGCAGACAGAGCTGGTGGAGATCCTGAAGAACATGTTCCTGCCCTCCAAGAAGCTGATCAAGGAGCAGATCGAGTGGTTGATAGAGCACAAGTACATGAAGCGGGACGAGGACAACATCAACCTCTTCATCTACATGGCTTAACCCCCCCGCACACCTGTGTAGGAAGGAGCTCTCGTCACCTCTCGCAGCAGCAGCAGCAGTCGTCGTCTTTGTTTCCCCCCCCACCTGGAGCCAAAGCAGCAACGTGTTTCTGGTCTGAAAAATGCGCAACTCTTTAACCGTCTTCTGTCTCTGTCTGTGGGATTCACTCTCTGTGGTGAGTGTCACAGCGTGGAGAGGGGAGGAGGAGGCAGCGGAAGTTAAAGAGTGATGGACCTGTTGTGGACTGGAGGTTCTTCTTCTTTTTGAGTGAGGACAGGCCAGAGCTTGGGGGTGCCAAGCCTGAAGTGGACAGACAGTCAAGATTTCAGTGTGAGCTCCAAATAACAACAAAAAAAGAATAAACAAAAAAAAACAAACCTTGATGCAATCATGTGTGCGACATTTGTAGTTTTCCTTTTTCTAGGACAACACCCATTTTATTCGTTTACTTCTTTCAGAGCTGGAGAGGAATAATCAGATTGGTCAAGTGGAAGCCTCAGTGTGTCTGCATGAGTGTGTGTGTGTGCGTGCATGTGTGCGTGCATGCGTGTGTGCATACGTGTGTGCATGCGTGTGTGCATGCACATGCCTGCCTGCCTGCCTGCATATCTGCCTACCCAGATTGGGTCTGCTAAGCATCATTTGTCAGAGGATGGATGGACCATTGCAAAACCTGTGGGTGCATGAATTTGAAGTGGCCTTGTCAAAATTATGGACCACGGTGATCAAAACAACATGGTGAATTAGGCGTCTGTGCTGTGAAGTGATTTCTGACACGGTGTTGTGCATGACGGGAGTTACGATGGTCGAGCCAGTGTCAAGGTGGACTGCAATTCTTCTCCAAGGTCCCAATAACAGGGGGGGAAAGAAACTCTTTTGTCAACACAAGTTTGGTTGTCTTTTTTTTTTTTTGGTGTATGCCTCATTTTGTGGGAAATCTCAGTCAGTGCTGTTCTTCCCTACAACACACATCCTAGTCTCACAGCACACACAGCACGCAGCCACACCCAGTCTTCTCCTGTCACACTTCTCACAACCACAATTCACAAGGGGCCGCTATGAGACCACCCTATGAAAGAGGCCCTGCATTGCGGATGGGTCATTTCAGAGATGGAAAAAGGATAATTGCAGCTCTTTATCCACATCCATCCACATGCAAGCATGTGTACAGATGAATTTTCTGCTTGTGGGATACATTCCCTCTCCATGCCAAAATGTGCTAGCTCATTACCTATCAATGCAGGGAGCTCATGAGGTCATAGCAGACCACTTCTGAAGTCCCATCCTGTCTGTGTGTTTTGCTCACCTCAGACAGATCTGAGGAGAAAGAGCTGCTGTTGTTGGCTGGTTGTGATGCCAGTGGGGCCTGTTCTGGCCCAACCTATAGACATTGCACTGTGCTGATTCTAGGGTGCGCCCTTGCAGGATTCCCGCATTAAAAAAACCAAACTTTTCTTCAAAATAATGTAAGCAGTGCACCCTAAAGGATGCCAAAAAAACCGTGGACAGTGTGTATTTGAATAAACAGTGCGCCATTGCAACTGCCGCTTATAAAATCTCTGAAATATAGGGCTGCGTGCGGCGGTCATTACGTTGATACCCTAGGGACAGCAAGATGTAGGCCTACTGATTGCCACAATGAAGTCGGCTGGTCTGACTTTCCTATTCCTTGACATCATTTTTCAAAAAACCTTGTGACGTCATTTTGACAGATTGATTTAGAGTATTAATCGTATTAGCAAATACTATTTGTCCCCTTTTTTATGAAGGGAAGGGGTAAAAGGTAAAGGTGTCCCATAGCCTGTGTGGTTGTAGGAGAGCAAGGCATCAGAGACCTCAGCTTCTCTAAGGGGCCAGCATGTTGAGGGCGGCGCCTATCTCTTCTCCCTCACGCTTTACCTTCCCTGACCCTAAAGAGGGCAGGTACCCATTTACAGCTGTGGGAACTGTACTGTAGCCAAGGCGTGCAAACGGTCACCCATCCAATTGGCAACCACGTTCGACGCTGCTTAACTTGGCTGGGGGAAAGCAAGCGCTCTGACCTCTGAGCTATCCCACTCAGGGAAGGGGTGGGGGGGGGGGGGGGGTGCCAAATACCCCTCTTTTTTTTTTCATTTTAGGGGGCCTTTGGGTCCCCTTTTTTGAAAACCTAGAATCAACACTGCATTGCACAGCACTACTCAACCCTGTACTGGCGATGTACAGCTCTGTCAGAGAGTGCAGCTGAGTGAGAGAGATACCTTAGGAAGGTGAAAATCATGACATCCCTTGAACAATAGGGATCTACTGATGCTTGAAGGCTTTCACACAACCTTACAAGACACAGTGTACCGAGGTTGTGAGACCATAGTTTGAAGAGCTGCAGGAGCCATAAGACATTTTGAAATCATTGAAAATGAGGTGGGCAATGATAATCCTATTGTGAAGGTTGGAGTCTACATGATTTTGGGCAGGGGTGTTCCTTCCCCACCACCTCTCCTCAAGACACCCCAACAGGGCACTGTCCTTAGTTTCCAGACAGCTGAAGCAAACCTGCACCTTTGCTTCCTTTCAGTCATTATAAAATTCATCCTCGCAATAATTTACAGGCTATTTAGGTATCATAAGAGCTCTGTTGAAACGTCTTTTATTCTTGTGTATTTTTTTGTGTGTAGTCCCTTTGAGACTTGGTTACTCCGTGTGTTTTTGATGTCAGTCATGAGACGCCAGGAACAGTTGAATATTTGGTAGCTTGTAGAGGTCAGATTGTTTCATCAGCTGTCAGGATCTAACTCTAAAATTTCCTTTTCTACTTTGGCATATGCCCTGAGTCTTAGTACTGCTTAGTGACCCGAGAAATTTATTCTTTATAATTAATGCAGATTACTGACCAAAATCCATTTAATCCTTGCGGTTCAAATGGACTGTTCTTGGGTTCTTGTATCCGTGTTGTTATGTGCCTGTTATAATTGTTTGGCCACTGTGGTCGGCGGGGCTACAAACAAAAAGATTGGATTAGAACAGAATCATTTTCATTGAGTGATGAGAAGAGCAGTGTGCGTCACAATGTGGCAGAACACATTCCTCAAAACTGACGAGCTGCGAGGTCTAAAAGTTCTGTTTTGTTTTTTTTCTCATATCATGATTGTTGTTGTTCCTGTGAATCATGAAGGCCTCTGAATGTGGGTATAGTCCTGGAATGCAATGCTTTGGTTATCGCCTTTCACTGCACTGTTATAATGAGGGTTATCTCTAGAGACATGTAACTTTCCTTCTCTAAGGTGGCTGTAGTCAATGCAGGTCACTGTATGAGCATGAAAGAAGGCTTTTTAGGGACATTTATTGTGGCCTTGTTTTCAGATCTACGCTTCAAGTTGGGTGTTGTAACTGTTTGTGTTTTCCACCACCTCTTTTGGCGGCTCATTTTGCCGCTTTGATGCCGCTCACTGCAGCCAGACCACACTCATAGATCTGTGTCCAAACTGCTTCTTTTGCGTGCAGCAAGCCATCTGTCACAAGAAAGGGAACTTTTTTCTTTTTTCTTTTTTTTTTACAAGAAAGGGAGCTATTTAAGTGGGGCTGCCATGGGACCCCTGACCAGAAGAAGCCCTGCTCTGTGGCTGGATCACTGAAAAAAAAAGGCTTAGATGTGTGCAGGGAATTGTTGGTTTAGCAAACTTGGGGAAGTTTATTGTTACCATCGGGATATGCAGGGTTTCTCAAAAAAAGGGGTGAAAGTTTTGAGTTCTGTTGGAATTGATATGACAGGATTTGTTTCTGAAATAATTTGCTGTGGTGTCTTACCCCTCTTCTTTCATTTTTATCTTTTCTTTTTGTGTGTGTTACATTTTGTGTCTTATTTCTTTTTATGGTGTCTTACCCCTCTTCTTTCATTTGCATCTTTTCTTGTGTGTGTTAGATTTTGTGTCTTATTTCTTTTTCATTTTGTCTTGGTTTTGTTATGTTTATTTTGTCAATATGTAACTTTGCTCATGTAGTAGCCATGACAGATCTGAGTTGATATCATTGTCTGTGGTGTAATGCATTCTTTTCTTGTGCTTGTATTCTGTGTAACTGTATCTCTTTCATGCAGTACTTAATCATAATGAGATACGGTTTCTGTTGGCGCAATTTTTCACACAAACTACAAGTGGCTGCTGAAACAAAAGAGCCGAAATTCAGTTGAACTCACATCACTTAACGTCTGTTTCAGATGGGAAATGTCTGCTCAATTTTTTTTAATTTATTTTTTTTAGGGCTTACTTGTTCACGGATCGCAGTTCAGTTGCTGTGAAATTCAGTTGTGCTATTCTGTATCTGTTAGTATTTGCAGGTACCAGAAAGGTTAGAAGAATTCACTAGATCTCTGCAAAGCTTTCATGGTCAAATGATTTTCTGTATCTTTTTTTTCTTTTAATTTAAACTGTTACCAGTCTTAGAATTTGTTCCAAAATTATTTTGCCAGCCAGAGATTTTTGTTACTCTGCAAAAATGTGCAGGTATATGTATTCTTAGCAGTTTTTAGATACATTTTCTCTTTGATAGAAAGCAGATCACAACCTGACTCTTGCAGTGCTGACATACTGCTGGCATAGTCCAAACAATTCTGTTTTTATAAGATACATGGCAGTGCTGCCTCTAAAAAAAAAAAAGGCTGTGTGTAAATGTGTATAAGTCAGAGAATAAAGTTTCCATTTCAGATAACAACACTCTAGGTTTCTTTATTCTATAAGACATGATGATAACAACATCAGCACCATATAGACAATACTGCATAAATATATACACAAGCACTTTTTTTTAAAATCCATATTTGGTATTCTCCTGTGACTGCAGATTTCCCTCCATTCATTTCTTAAACATTTTCACGAGTAGTGATTCTTTTCCAAAGGGAATCTTATATCGCTCATCCTATTCTACCCTTCTTGAGGTCATGCTCATGTAGAGAGGATTTTTGTTGGATTTAGACCAGAGCTTGAGGGTGCTGCTGCTATCATTGTGGGTGGGGTGCCATTTGTTCATGTTTAGACGAGGATTACGCAGATGTAGTCAGTATTTGTCTCTGTAGCTTATGTTTTCAACGCTGGATAAAAGAGAATGATTATCACATGAATTTCACCTGCTTTTAAGATATTGATTTAAAGACTTTGTTTTTGGAAATATGTCAGGACATAGCTTGCTTGCTTTTTCAGCCCAGGACAAAAACTATGATCACCACAGTAAAACTGTCCGTTATTGATTGAATGAACAATAATGAAAATGTAAAGAAATTTTAATTACTGTCTTATATCACAGCTGGGAAAAGACAAAAAAGTTTTAACGGACTACTACTCATATTAGTCCTAGCTAACTGTAAACTGCAGGGAATTTTGGAGGCCAGAATGCCATAATCGCTCTCATTTCAGATACCTTGTGCTTCAAATTTTCTTGAAGCATGGCAGTTTGTCCCATGAAGGTAAAAGCAGGCTTTAGATTCTTTGAAGCTGGATGTAGTGTTCATGTTACATGTTTTGCAAGTGATGAAAGACAGGTTTGAAGAAAGGAGATTCAGAAATGCCCTGTATGCTATATATCATAATGAATGTGCTGCTAGAGTTTTAGTTTGTGAGTGGTTTTTTTGTTGTTGTTTTTTTTCTACCTTTTCTTTAACACATTGCATAAGGGGTGAATTCTGGCATGGCATGTATATGATGAGCCCACCCATTTGCAGTTGTTTAGTTCTTTTATCGTTTATGGCTGAAAAAAAGTGGATTGATGCATTGTATGGTGTTTTTAATCACTTACAAATGATATTCTGATTCTGGAGATAAGAATATTGTTCAGGAAGTATAAAGATTGTTCTTGCTACACATTAAAAAAGAGTGAGTGCAGGTGAGTATTGTTGTCTTTTGGAATATTGTGAATGATAAAGGTATACCTTGAGTTTATGTCAGATTTCTTCAGTATTTATATTGTAAAGATTGGGGAGGGGGGAGGTAATATCCGCTTACAATTTTGTTGAATCTGTTTTTTCTCATTCAGAAAACTGAGGTGACAAGAGAAACTAGAATGACAAAAAAATTTGGAAGCCTGTGCCTAGTGAGATGCATAGAGCGAAGAGTGATAGAGGGTTAGGGTGGGGGTAGTAGACATCAGACATAAAATGAAATGGTCTTCATCATTTCTACTTCTTCTTCTTCATCGAACACTCTGACAGCAACCATTGTGCCTGTCCCATTGAACAAAAATGCGTTGCACTGCTGTGAAGTGCCGTACGAGTCAGGCCCAGCACATTTAACTTTTGTGTGGGAAAGAATTGTTTCGAGTCTATCTAGAAAAAAGGCAGGAGAATGGACCAGGAAGGCAGAAAATAGACAAGGGGGTATTAGAGAGAAAAGGAAGCAGGCAGAAACAGAGGGGTAGAAAAGGGGGAACTCCAAGCACAGAATTTCCAGGTGGGGATTCCATGTGTACCAACAGGCCCCCAGCATCCCCATGGGGATGATGAAATACCTAAGTTTGGCTGGTTGTAAAAGTGTCCTTTACCCAGAGGTAGAATGTGCGAGCTTCACCCTGAAATTATTTGGGCAAAAAAATTTGTTCACAAGATTCACCGTTAACAGCGGTCATTTGCTGTATGAAATTGATGATTCACTGTCACAGTGTTACCTCTCTTCTCTTTTTCTGTTAGTTGTGTTATTATCTTAATCTTACTAGAGAAAATGATTGCTGGGTCTAATTTAAAAAATAATTATTGCCTTCCACCCTTCCCAAAGTGATTTAGGTTTGTTTGATGGGGGAAAGTGGGGGGGGGTTGTCATTTGACAGGAAGTACCTCTTAACAGTGCAGAATTCAGGGGGAGGAAAATTTTTGATTATAGCAATTGAGGTTCATCATTTGTTTGATTTTTGTGGATTGGTAAATATGAAATGCAAGCCGAGTTATGTGGCAAGGTGTGTGTTGTGACAAGTATGTAATGTATTATTTATAGGTGTGTTTACAGCAGTATCAGATGGATGCATGGAAAGCAAAAATGAAAAAAAAAAAAAAAAAAAAAAGTGGAAAAATGAGATGGAAAGAGTGTGTACATTGTGCTCTGTATATTCAGTGGATCTTCGAAATGTCTTTTGAATGTTGTGAAGTTCAAATTATGAAAGAATCTGAATGCATGTCTACTAATGCCGCACATGCAGAGAGGGTTAATTTCAAGTTTGAATGAGTTTGCAATTCTGAATGTGTCTTATTCTTACATCATCAGATTTTGTGATTTTAAGGCTTTTTTTTTCTCTCCAGTGTGTGAAACCGAGTTACTGAATTTGGTAACCAAACCATGGAAGCTAAAATAAAGCAAGTCAGTTCTTTTGTGCTGTTTGTGAGTGTGTGTACTTAGGCAGAATGGAAGAGTTCAAGATCAGTAAACACAAAGTTAAGCCACCCCTTTCTACTGTATTCCAGTTGTACAATATTAGCTCACAGTCATCCCAGGCAAACTAGAATGTTTTTCCCATATAAAAAGTCAGTGGTGAGAATGGGGGAAAAGTCAAACAGGAGGAAATAGAGGCGGGGGTCTGGGGGCCTGCGTGGACTCCAGGGGCTAGGCCCCTGGTGGGTTAGGGGGGGGGGGGGTTTCCCCATGAAGCTGGAAGATTTTTTGTATTTCAACACCTGAAGATGACACATTTTGAACACAATATACAGGATCTGTTTTACCAAAACATTGCCAACTTTAATCCTCGTTTGCTCTGTATCTAGATAATAAAATTGTACACTGCATTTTTTTGTTTTAAAGTGCTTGTTTCTTTTATGCTCACACACACAACACTTCAGTTGCAAACACTCTCTACCAGTAATGAAATATTTATGTGTGCAATACGCATTTCGTGTGGTTTCTTTAGACCACATCTGTCCAGACTTGGTCAAAAGCCTTCTGCAAGTCTATCCCGTTAGCAAAGACGAGCTTCTGCTCCTGAAAGTCACCTTCTATCTCTTGTGAAACATAGGCGGCTTTATCTTTAATGCTCCGGAATGGCTGAGAGCCCACTTGCATAAGCCAGGATGTTGTTAGCCTCCAGGGGGTTAACTAGTAGATTCCAAAAATGACTTTTCAGCAGAACTTTTTGAGAGGAAAGAGAAACGAACATCAGAGAGAGAAAGACAGAGAGAAGAAAACAGAGAGATTAATTGAAAATCTTTATTCTCAAAGGTTAAGATGGTTAAGTATTGATAATTATATACTTTTTCATCATACCTATGAGAGAGAGAGAGATGTTGTTTGTGTGTTCCCCAGCTTAATACTCTGAAATTAATGTGCACCCACTCTGACTCACTCATCCCACTTAGGAATCACTGTGAGATTGAAATTGCACACCGAATGAGGTTTGCATGTACGACTATTTTCAAGTACCTCGCCATAGGCCTAATAGCAGCCATACTCAGCGTTGGAGAATTTTTTTCCCTTTAAAGGAGAGTGCAGGTTATGTTAACCCTCTTAGTCCCAATCCGAGATTTGCCGGGATTGAATTACCCCCCCCCCCCCCAAGTCCGGATCCGGGATTTGCCAGGATTTACACACAGTAGATTTCCATCACGATGTGACCATCACAAATTGCTACCACATGTCAAAGCTATATCAGGCCAGAAGGAGAAACCCTGTAGAGTGTCTGGCAGTAATTATAGCTGCTGGTATGTACTTAGGAGGAAAAGGCCAGCCAGCATGTGTGCCTGACCTGATTTCGTGATGGAATGCGAAATCTAGGGGCAGTTTGTGTTCAGAGACACTGTATGCAAGAGGGTTAAGAGCTTGTCATGGCTGAAAGCAATCTCAACACAACATTTTACAACATAACAACATTTTAGTGTAGGCCTTGGCAATTATTGACATCAATAACTGACAAAGCTTTTGGCCTGGCCCAAGAGAGAGACTATTTAAATCAAGCTCTGGATGTGTATTTAAAGAATCGTGAGCTTGTCTCAGAAATTATGTGTGTATCATACGCATGTGAATGAAGATGCACATATGAGTGTAAGGTGGTATTGATAGGGCTGTCGGAGCGCAGTTGCTTTGCCATGTGCATGCATGCACACGTGTGATGTCTGTTGGTCACTGTCTGGTCAGTGAGCCAACTTTCAGTTTTCCAAAAATCCTACTTGTTTGACAATTCTTACAGGCAATTCCAACCTTCCCATCTTGTTATACACATCATACCTTATCCCTCTTGCTGTTGAATTCTACAAAGCTAAACTGCCAACAAACCAAAACACAGACATACTCACACACAACATGAAAAACTCGTTGTAGAACAATTTTCAAACATTACCTGCTTCATCTTAAAACAATTTCTTTGATGATAAATTCCCATGCATTCAACCCAACTGAATCGTAGTAGTGAACAACTCAGATTTTTAAAATGCTCAGATTCTGAAATTTATCGTCAAAGATTGGTTCTAAAATTTGATTCTGTAAAGGCCCTTTCTTTCTCTCTCTCTCTCTCTCACATACACACACACATATACATACAATACAACTTTTCCTCTCGCATCATCCCTCACTCTCAATCTTTGATTACCACTTTCTCTTTGAAGACTGCTGCACTTTCTCCTTGTCTCCCCAACAACCTGTACAGATGTCTGAACACACTATCAGTCCCAAGGTTCCAACAGGTAGCCTACAAATCAGAAATCAATGACTTTTGAAGGACTATGCTCGTAAATTCCAAAGATTTAAATATTGACATGTTCAACACTGACACCATCATTAAAACTACAGGTCACATAAGAACTAGTAGAGTAAAAAAAAAATTTTTAATTAAAAAGTTTTGTTGTTTTGGTTTTTTTTAATGAAAAAACAGTGTTCCGTTTCACCCAAGTTTTAGTACTAAACCTACACTTTTTCTTGCGGCTGGGCAGAGAGGGGGTGTCTGAGACAACTGACTGAACAGGTGGCTGGCAGTAAAAAGGAAAATAATAGCCTACATATGCAGCTGCCTATTTATAGGGTTTTTAAGAACTTTTGAAGGCACCACCATCATCCTGCTGTCCCCCCCCACCCCCCCTCTTGACTGTCTCCTTCATCCCTGATCTTCACTTTCATGAAACCTGATACCCACTGACGGTAATGTGGAAGTGGTTTATCCACCACTACCCTTAACAACTCATGCCCCTTTTTTGTCCTCTTCTTTTTTTGTTTTTCACTGCTATGTGGTTAGCTACTACAAGGGACACCAAAATTTTGCCATCTTGGATGGAAGAGTGCCGATGGCCTTTAGAAAAATTCCATGATCCAATCGTGAAATGCAAGTGTGAGCACTGTACAAACCCTAACCCCACCAGCAGCAGCAAAGTTTAGTCTGGCAAAATGAGTTCCTCCAAGCCCCAGTCCTCAAAGCTGCCATCGGGTAGGTATCTGCGAATGATGAACGGGATTTTCCCAGCCCTGGATCAACACAGAACATTGAATCAATGCAGCATGGCTATTGTTCATGTTTAGTTTAAAAGTCTTTTCATGTTTGGCGATAGACTACAGATAAGATAATGCGCAGAAAAAGACAAAGGAAAGAAATGAACACACAGAAATTTATACCAAACCCCCCCCCCAAAGCAACGACGTTAAAACCTGCACACAAATATGAACCAGAACATTTACCATAAAATATTTACGTGTGCCTGAGTTATTATTCTTATGTCTATTCTAAAGATAATGAAATAAGCACTCATGTGCTTTTTTACACCTTGTCCCCATAATTATGTGGTTTTGTAAACTTTGTCATCCATTCCTATTGGCACAAATGGCCTACTTTTCTGGAAGGCAAACAGGTTTTAATGTGTACTTGTATGTGCCTATGAGTAAATCTGTGCCTGTAAGCATGTGTAATTATGCATGTTGCATGTTTATGCATATATAACAGATGATAAATTTCTACCAATTATATTTTAACATTTCACAGAGTATCCAAAGTAATGCTAGGTTAAGAGATAAGAGCAATAGAATACTTGCTTTGCACATATACACACAAAAATCCAAAAAGATTATATTTTACAAACAAAATGCTTAAAGAAAATTAAAAACAAAAATGCCTAAAAGAATATATCTATAAAATAGATAGACACACACACGCACACAGAGTGAAAAAGCAAAAGCAACTCAACAGAGTTGTATACTTAAGTTTGCACATGCGCTCCCCAGCTGAAGCTCTGACGTTCACCAATGCTGAGATTTTGTGTATGTGACTGTTTTTACCCATCATTAAAGGTAGCCGCGTTCAACTTACGGAATAGTGTCTAAATGCGACACCCGTGTGCATGCTTTTTTTTTATACTTTAAATTCTGTGATCCATTTCAACAGCATGAAATAGCCAACTCTTCCAAAAGGAGCAGTGGGTTTTGACCTGTGTGCAAGATGTTCTACATGCATTCACACAGAGGGCCTCTCTTTATCGTCTCATTTGAAGGACTTTGGGGAGGGTGGGGGGAGGAGGGGATCATGATTTCATGTTAAAATAGGGTAAAATTCCCATAAATGGGCCCTCTGAGGTGGCTTGATCCCAGGCTGAGAGATCATGAGTACTATACTCTAACCACTAGGCTATCTCCCCCCCCACTAAAAGACCTACGAAAAGGTTCAAAAGAGATGATCAAAAAAAAAAAAAAAAGGCAGCTCACTTCAGTTCTCTCATGGCAATTTGCAGAGGATCCGTATCTCCCTGCAACTCCACCATGACAGGAGCACACATTCTGGAAGGAAAAGAACATCAAGAAAAGCTTTGAAATGTTGCTAGGCCCTGCCGCATCTAGCGCCTTCAGATTCATCTTCTCATCATTTTATACTGACTGATTGTACAACGTTGTGCTGTCAAGAGATACAACTGAAAGGTACAAAGCTTTGTTTTACCAACATTTTTTGTTCATTCCTTGACTAGGGATCTGAGGTTCACCACTGGGGAGATTTTTGCGTACACATCAGTTTTTGTCCACCATTAAGGTAGCTGCATTCTGACTTCAGGGACAATGTCTAACCAAGACATCAGTGTCCAAACGTTTTGTTTTTTTGTCATCTGTTCTTACCAGTACAAATGGCCCAATCTTCTGCAAGGCAGAACAAGTTTTTTCATGAGTGCGAGACTTTCTACATGCATTTGCACACAGGGGTTGGTTTATAGCCTCATCCAAAGGACTTTTTTGAGGACCGGAGTCTGTAGTGATGTTAAACTCCTGAGGAAAAAAATTCCCCCAAATGGGTACCTCAGTTGTGGTTTGAAGCTGAACTGAACCATCAGATCACAAGCTGAATTGCTCTAACCACTGGGTAATCCTGTCCCCCTAAAAGCAAGTTGGAATCTTGTCTTATGTCACCTGCGATCTGACACTGACTGAACTGTGCATGTATGTCTGTCAACCAGTCCGAGTATAAGTTAATCTTCAGCTAGGTATGAGCACAGCTGGTTGAGATATATTCTATTGCTGTGTACTGTTTTCTGAACGCTTCCATAAATGCAAAGGAAATATTGGGATAAATTTTCACAGTAAAACAAGTCACTCAGTAACTCACATACTTTATTTCACATTGAATTTATCTAGGATGACATAACATTTCTATCCGTCCAGATCTAAAATGAAGAACTCCATGCAAAAAAAAAACCCCTCACCCCAAACAAAACAAAATAAACCAACAACAACAACAACAACCACACACACACACACACACACACACATTTACGCACAAGCTACTTACGCAATCTGCAATGCTCGTGTGCCCAGTACCCGGGCTCGCTCATACTTGGTCATGTGTTTTGTGGTGATGCGTCTGGAGGGGTCCACTGCTCCTGGCTGGGCCTCTGCCAGCACCTCTACCCTCTCCTCCCCCTGACACAGCACCAGCCACATGGTCAGTCAGCCGGCCAGTTTGTCAACCAGTCACACAATGCATACATGTATACAATTGAATATATGCACACACACACACACACACACACTGTCACACAATGCATACATGTATACAATTGAATATATGCACACACACACACACGCCCTGTCACACAATGCATACATGTATACAATTGAATATATTATGCACACACACAACACACACACACACACCCCTGTCACACAATGCATACATATACATACAATTGAATATATGCACACACACACACACGCCCTGTATTGATCCAGCATTTCAACTATAGAGGCCCCATAAAGTAAGACGTCTCTTTAAGTAAAAATAAAGTCTTTGTCTCCCCCCCCCCCAACACACACACACACACACACACACACACACACACACACACACTACACACTCCCCTTTTCTCCACACACTCGAAGCTACCCAAAGTGCCCACTTACAACAATCGTCACTTTTTTTTTCGTGTTATCTCTGCTGGAAACTTTAAAAAAAATTTTTATGTCTGCTGTCAACGTGTTGGCTGATGCAAAGGACCTTGATAAAATTGTTTGAATGCTGTTCTTTTTTGAGTTTTGTTTGTTTTTACAAATACATCTTGATGTATGATTTTCCTTTTTTTTTAAAAACAAAACAAAACTAAACAAAACCACTCTCTCTACATTATAATAGATATGGTCAGGCCAGAGGTCTCCTCTGTTACTCTTAACTATGTAACCCGGTACCACCTGTTGCATGTAGGCAGTATAATTATATGGTCAGCTATAGTGGTTAATAAAGCCTGACCTACCATTAACATAGGGGGATGTGTGCAGAGGGTTGTTCTAACTATATTTACCTGAGTACCCTCATATAAGATATCCGGCGAAAGTCTGATGCACACAGGCAGCTACATACTGGACATTCAACAGAATATCTTACAGTCAGAGTTGGTTCTGGCCTTTACTGCTGCACGCTTTTCCACTCGGCTGCTTTGTTTTTCATTTTCATCAGCTTCTGTTCCTTTGTGGACAGATTGCTGCCAATAAAGTCTGTGCCTTTTTAAAACTAAACATAATTCTGGTTCTTGAGGTATTGTATCACTTACATGAAAGTGTTACGATTTCATCATATTTACCCCAAAATAATATGATTCATGTCTAATGTAAGTTATCAAAGTATCTGTTCACTGTTTATCAGTCTAAGTTAATTCCCTTTAGCACGTAAATAACTATTTCACCCCAATACCAGTTCTTCTTATGTTTCATGCAAGGAATTTTCAGTTGTTACACAATCACTTCTTTCCAGAAACACAAAACATATAAATTTCTAACAGCCTTATAAAGCACAGTTTTTCCTTAACACACAACAAAACATTGTGCTTACCTCATTTTCAACAGGCTCATCAAGAGCCTCCTCATCGTCCATCTCATCTGGACCTTCTTCAAAGCTGAAAAAAATGCAATACATTTTAAAATTATTTATTTCAAATGAAAAGTTTACTTTGTGTACTTTTTGTATTTGCAACCTTTTTTTTCAATGTAAGTAGCCTAAATCACTCCCATGCTTATCTTGACAAGTTACACATTAAATAAATATCTAACAGATAAACCACAACAAAGAACAAGGCTAATAAGATTTGCAGAGCCCTATCAAAAGGGTTACAGACACCCAGGAAAACTATGTCAGCCATATGAATTTTTTCCCATTGTTCCACCAGAGACTATTTTATATTCACTTTAAAACAAAATAAATTGGACACAGTGGACAAACACATTTGATTGCCATCCACAGAATGAAGGTGGCTGATGGTTAAGATGTTCACCCCATACCTGCCTTACTTTTTTAACAAAGTAAAGCAAGATGTCTTCTAAGAGTTAGACAATCCTCAGCCTTGCCCTTTCTTCCCAGTAGTAAGAAAAAATTGAACTTAATGTTAAAGTCCTTCAAATAAGCCTATAAATAAACCAGAGGCCCAAATGCAAAACATCTTGCACACACACTTAAAAACCCATTATCATGATTCTGCCTTTTGGAAGAGTAAGCCATTTCGTGTCTGTAGGAATGGATGACAATTTGATTTTTTTTTAAAACTAGAACATGCATGTTTCTAAAGAGACCATCTTTGAAGTTGGAATGCAGCTACCTAAATGGTGTTCGTTGGGGAAGGGGGAGGGAACAACATTCCATAGTGCACCTATTCTGCATCAGTCAGTCCACAGCTAAAATAAGTGTGCCCCATCTTTGTACCCCCACACCCCTCCCTTTCTTTTCCTCCCTCCCCCCACCACTGTGTCTCAAACCATTGCATACTCATGCAGAAGGCCTAAGAGGGGGATGGCTAGTAAGACAGCAAAGCTTACGTTATGCAAGACAAGCGCACTGTATGCGGCAGGCTTGTTGACTCAACATACACATGCAGTACGCTAGTCTAGATCAAGACAGCAAATTTGAAAAGGTTTTCCCCATATTTGAACCCCTCAAACGTGATGAACACGTTGACTAGATACAAAAATATTAAAGGAAGTTTAAAAATGAAACATTAAGATTACAATCCTGACTTTGCCAAAGTCAAATTTATCTGATTTCAGAAGGAAAATTGCAATCAATTTTATCATTGGCACAAAAATTACCAAGTGCTCTCAATACTAAACAAAGAAGAGCAACCTGACGTGAACATCCAATCCAGCTGTTATTTTTTGTTATAGCTCCTACGCAGATCAAACATCTTGATTTAAATTTACTTCTTCACAACAACAACAGAACACTGCATTGAATACACCTGAATATAGGATAGCACTGAAGAACTCCACAAACACATCACAAAGCACTGAAAAGTTGGAAATCAAAATCTGTCCGGTAACTTTTCTCCACTGTTAAGTGTAACAGTGGAAAGGGCACATGGGAAAGTGGACCCTTCCTTGCAGTCAGTGGGTGAGCTAGGATTGGATCATCAGGGTTCAAGTACCAGCGTCTGGAGCAGGAGAAAGTGGGGTAAATGACTGAGTGAGTCCTATACACTAGTATACAAAAAAAACTCCCCATTAGTGAACCTCAGACTAGTCAGAGCTCTAGCTGAGGAACCCCCCCCCCCCAAAAAAAAAGGAGGGGGGGGGGGGGAGACTGCCAGCCTATGGGTAGGCCTACATGAACTTAGTCATGGGTTTTAATCTCAGCTGTGGGTTTTAACCTCAGCTGTGGTATTTGGTGAATTAAGGATGTGGATTTCTATGATCTTGAGCTCATGTTAACTTAAAGTGCAGACCTGGAAATTCTTTATTCCTTTCATGGTGTGAAACTGTTACATACTATACAAGTGCATGTTATTTTTTTTGTAGATCATGATCAATGTTAAAACTTTAAGTTAAATATTTGATAGACCCTATAAATTTGTCCCTTGGCAGTGATTGGAGGGATATCATATGGAAATTATACAAACACACCCTACCATACACCCTGTATCTAGAGAGGGACTGGCTCCACCAGGTTCAACATGCCAAAAACACGTGGCTGGAAATGCTTAAATCAAGAGATCAGATTCTCCGAGGACTAGCACTAGCAGCTAAAGTATTATTAGTATTAATTTAGCTGATTGGTATATTGTAACAAAAAATGGCTGACTAGCTGTCCTTTTTGAAAAGATTAGGGCCCAAAAGTTCAGCATTTACTGATTTAGACATGAGTTAGGTATAATAAATCACCAAACTACAGAAATAGTGAAGTAGGCCTCGGCTAACACAACAGTGTTGATTGGAACACGCTATTTTCAAAACAGATCGAAATCAGTCAATAAACATGACAGCTGGCAAAAATATGACTCTATTCGAATTACAATGACTAAATGGGCAAATAATTATGTGGATTTAAAGGTAATCAAACTTTCCGATTAGGAAACATAACGTAATTAACTTTAAAATGCACTCACTCATCGCCGTAGTCTTCTTCGTCAGCCATTTTGCGTGTAAATGACGGATGTAGCATCAGCTTTTGTCTATATACCGAAACACTTTGAAACTTTACGTCGATTTACCGGAACTTTTTTATTATAACCTAAGGCTACACACCGGTACTAATCTTTACTACTTTTCCTTCGTACTAAGGCATCCACAGAAATAATTACCAGTTTCTGAGAAATACTGGCCCCTGACTCAAACTTCATGTTATTTTGCACAAATTTGGTAGTTTTGAACTTTTTTTTATTTACTTTCCAGCAAACACTATACCCCCTCACTCCTTTGTGGTCTGCTACCTTCATTCTTCAAAATCTTCAGATGTGCCCCCACGGTCCATGGGACAGGTGAAGGTGAACCTTCATTACCCCAGTATGCATGTGCAGGGTCAACGCGGTATGCCTAGGAACACAAGTAGTCCTCATTTGATGATCATTTCCAACTTCTTCGTGACAGCTGGTATTGTTTGCTTTATGTCCTCGATCAAAAAAACAAGTGCATGGTGAATTTTTTCATCTATCTATCTATCTATCTATCTATCTATCTATCTATCTATCTATCTATCTATCTATCTATCTATCTATCTGTCTGTCTATCTATCTATCTATCTATCTATCTATCTATCTTTCTGTATATCTATCTATCTATCTATCTATCTATCTATCTATCTATCTATCCCTTAATCTGGCGACCATGGAAGACTTGACAACCAGTTCCCTCCATTCCTCTCTCTGTTCTGCCTTTCTCAGGGTTTTGTTGAGTTCTAGGTCTGTCCATTCGCTGATGTTCTCCCATCTCTTCTTTAGTCTGCCTCTTTTTCTTCCTCCTTGGACAGTGCCTTGCAGTAGGCTACTGTTTTTGCTAGTCCTTTTGATCTTGTGACATGCCCCTCCATTTAAGTTTAGGCTTCTTTATGATTCATAAAAGATTTTCATAGGGACCAATAGTTTGCTGGATTCTGTTATATACGTCTTCATTGCTTATGTGGTCTCTGTAGGAGATGCCAAGGAGTCTCCGGAAGCATGTCATCTCTACTGCCTGTACTCTTCTCTCCAAATCTGCAGTCAGGGTCCATGATTCACAGGCATACAGGAATGTGGATATGACAAGGGAACACATTAATCTGAACTTGGACTTGAGTGGGATATTTTTTATCTTTCCAGATGGTGTTCAATTTAAACAGTGCTGCTATTGTCTGTGCAATCCTGTATACTACATCTAGCTTGGGTCCCTTGTCTCATAGGACAGCTCCCAACTACTTGAAGCTGTGAACTGTTTCCAGCATCTGGTCATTGACCCTGATATCAGTGCTGATGCCCTTGGTGTTATTGGTCATTAGTTTGGTCTTCTCTGCACTGATTTCCATGCTGTATGTTTTAGAGGCCTTGTTCAGGTGTTCTGTCAAGCTGGCAAGCTCCTGTTCTGATTTCGCTAGTCCGTCAATGTCATCTGCGAAGCAAATGTTTGTGATTGTTCTACCACCAATGCTGACTGATCCTTTATGGTGTTCCAGTGCATCAGCCATGATTCTCTTGAGGAAGATGTTAAAAAGAGTGGGTGAGAGTAGACAGCCCTGCCTTACTCCAACTGTTGTTCGAAACCACTCTCCAATGTTGCTGTTGTAGCACACTGCACTGATGGCCTTGTTGTACAGCTCTTTGATGACTCTGATCAGGTTTACATCGATGCTGTACAAATTCATGGTTGCCTACAAAGCTGCATGTCACACCCTGTCAAATGCCTTCTTAAAATCAATAAATACGTGGTAGAGGTCTTGTTGGTGTTGGAGGTACCGCTCACAGAGTATTATGAGGTTGAATATCTGTTCAGTTGTGCTACGCCCTGCTCTGAAACCTGCTTGTTCCTCAACAATGATGGTCTTTTCTTGTGGCTTCAGTCTGTTCAATATTATCTTCCACATGACCTTGCCTGGGTGGCATATGAGGCTGATTGTGTGGTAATTCTTGCGCTGGTAAAGATAACCTTTCTTGGGGAGAGTGATGATGAGTGACTGTGTCCATGGTGTTGGCCATTTTCCTGTCTGCCAGATCTTGTTGCAGATTTTCCAGATCTTGTTGCAGATTTTGTTTAGGGTGCTGATCATGGCTTCCCCTCCAGCTTGAACCAACTCAGCTGGAATGTTGTCAGCCCCTGCTGTCTTCCCCTTTTTCAGCGATCTGACTGCTGTTTCCACTTCTTCTCGGAGGATAGAGTGGCTGTCTGTATCTGTGCTTGTGGGGACATTGAGGACTTCTGGATCTTCTGTGGTTTTGAAGTTACACAGGTCGGAGCAGTATTCTGTCCATCTGTTCAGAATATCATGGTCATCAGTGAGGCACTTCCCATTTTTGTCTTGGATTGTTGAGCTTCTTCCCTGTTTTGTGCCAGTCAGGTCTTTCACCAGTTGATATGCTTTCTTGCTGTTGTTTTTCTTGATGTTTTCTTCAATGTCCTGGCACTGTTCGCCGATCCATTCTCCTTCGCTTCTGACATAGACTTCCTGATTCTTTTGTTGAGTGCCTTATATTATTCTGCTCTTTCTGTGTTTTCATTTTTCTTTTCTTCAACTCCCTACGTCTTTTTTCATACTTAACAAAATTTGTGAAAACCAACACACACAAAATCTAACCTGCACTCGACCCCAAAAATAATACCTGAGTGTAACCTAAGTGATTCAGTTAGGTTTTTGCTGTAGTTGTTGCTGTTGATGTTGTTTGGGAGGGGGGGGGGTGAGTTTTTTTTTAAGGATAATGTAATAAGCACTAATAGGCTTTTTATATCTATTCCCTATGTGTATGCAGCTTTATAAATTTTGCCATCCGTTCCCACCGGCACACAATGGCCTACTCTTCCGTAAACGGAACGGGATTTAACGTGCCCACAAAATGTTCTGCGTGCGTTCGCACATGGGACGTCGGTTTATAGTCTCATCCCAAGGACTTTTTGGAGAAGTGGAGTTAGCACTGATGTTAACTCCAGGGGGAAAATCCTCTTGAACGAGATTCGAACCTGTTGACCAGATCACGAGCGCATCACTTTGACCACCAGGCTGTCCCATCCCCTCCCGTTTTAGATTAATGTGTTCTTTTTACTGAGAACTAGGGCCAGACAAAAAGTTGTACCCCACGTGAAAGCGAAGGACAGGATTGTTTTGCATCTTTAGATATAACTTGTGACAACAGTATCTCGCTTTATTTCACAAAAAAGAACCATGTGGCTTCCTACTCTGATATCTAAAAAAAAAATCCAACTAGCAATGATGGTAATTTGAGGGGTGGTAGCCGAGAGGTTACAGTTTTTGAGGAGTGGTTAGCGTGTTGCGCTTGTAATTTGGCGCACAAGCTTCGAGCCACTACCAAGACGCTCATGGGGATCTTTTTTTTTTTTTTTTAACCCCGAGAGTTACCATCAGTACTGACTCCACTCCCCCGTAAGTCCTTCGGACTAGACTATAAACCGAGGCCCCTTGTGCGAATGCACACAGAACATCTTGTACGCACGTCAAAACCCGTTCTGCCTTTTGGAAGAGTTGGCCATTCGTGTCGGTAAGAACGAATGATAGAAAAAAAGTGTTTTAAAAAAACTAACTATCAAATAGGCCTGCACGGTGGTGTGTTTTGACATCATCCGGAGGTTGAAATGCAGCTACCTTAACGGTGGGCAAAAACAGCTGAATACGCAAAAATCTCACCATTGGTGAGCCCCGAAGTGGATTTAGCGCATATGTTAACTCCAGGGGGCAAATCCTCTTGAACGAGATTCGAACCTGTTCACCAGATCACGAGCGCATCACTTTGACCACCAGGCTGTCCCATCACCTCCCGTTTTAGAGAGTTAACATCAGTATCTGACTCCACTCCCCCTAAGTCTTTCGGACTAGACAATAAACCGAGGCCCCTTGTGCCGAGGCGGAGGAACAAAACAAAACGACAACAAAACAGATAAAAAGGGGATGATACCTAAACCATGACTTAAATCAAACTCTGATACACGTTGCTTTGGGACAACTCCACCAACACGAAATCTTATGGTCAGGTGCCAGCCTCTTTGGCTTGGAATCCTTTGCCACAGTATCTGCATTAGTTGTTGTTGTTGTTGTTTTTATACCACTTTATGTCACAGCAGATTTCTCTGCGTGAAATTCAGGCTGCTCTCCCCGGGGAGAGCGTGTCGCCACAAGTGCAGCACCTACCCATTATTATTTTTATTATTTTTTGTTGTTGTTCTGAACCCTTTCTGCTTTTTTTCCTGTTCCTCCCTAGAGCTCCAGGAATCACCAATGGTAAGGTTTTTGCGTATGCGACCGTTATTCCCCCCATCATCCAGTTAGCCGCATTGTGACTTCGGGAATATAGTTGGGAATTCAATCTACTAATTTTGCTATGACAGTCAGAAGGTACCTACCTGCTGTTTCTGGTGTTCAACTCTTGTGGGTTGATTTGACGGTCACAACTTTTTTTCTTTTTTCTTTTTTTTTGCTGCCTCATCTTTCGTGACGTTCCTATCCCTGCAGTTCCCACGCCGCTCGTTTCAGTCTCCCCGCCACAGCCATATTCCAGGTTCTCTACGTCTCATCCTCAGGATCGGAAATCCACAGGGAGCACATCAATAGTAGTCACCGTGGGACCACCAGCCAGAGGGGCCCTGCATTGCTGCTGGGTCACTTTGGTGGTGTTCAGTGGTGCCTGTTCTGAGCTAACATACGCAGGACACCACCTACTAAGCCCCCTGCTAACGATGGTATTAGCTCAGTCGCGGAGCCAGACTGAGTGAGACGCCCACTCGAGGTGGCGACCACCACAACGTCCCTCCAATGACCGCCCCCCCTCCCCCCTCGAACCTCCAACCCCAAAAGCTTTCACACAATCTCACCATAGACACAGGAGCGTATGGGAAAATCGAATCTGAGGTCACCATGAGACCACAGCAACCGGGCCACGAAATCAGAGGCAGTTTTTTCATTGCATGATGATCGATGAGAATGAGGATAATATAATGATGCTGCTATGGAAGTGCATGTGCTTTGAGATTACTCGACAGGGCTGTACTCTACGCTTACTATCAAAATATATCCCGGCGTCAACCGGCTCGAGAGATACAAACACCTGCAGTGTTGGTCAGGTAATTTGAGCAACATTCTCAATCTCGCATCATTTATCCGTAAAGTGGATGAAGCTCGACTGTGTGGTCCCAGTCTTCCCATCCAGCCCACAGCACACTCACTCTGGGTAGGAGCCGGCCGGGCCCCGAAAAATCCCTATGACTCTTATGGGAATCGAACCCACGACCTTCCAGTCCGAAATCCAAGGCGCTAACCACTGCGCCACGGCGGCCGCTGGTTGACTGCCACAACTTTGTAAGTAGGCGTACACATGTCCAGCCGGTTTGGAGTCTCCTTCAGAAGACAACCCTGAGAAACAGCTTTAGTGAAGTGTGATACGAGCACCTGGACATCGGACCAGAGGATAAAAAATGCAGCATTCTTTAGCTAGCTAGCTAGAGCTAGAGCTGCTCAAGTCATCCATCATCTTTCAACTGTGAACAGGACACTGCCGGCTCCAGCTCCTATCACATCCCCATCACCTGAAAAGATCCCACACACACTGACCTGTGCTTTTTGTGGCACAGGCCCACAACCGTCAGGATCCCATATCCTGCAGTTCTGTGCTACCTTCAACACTCTTGAGATCATACCTTTTTTTTTTTTTTTTTTTTTTTGGCTGCCTCGTCTTCTGTGGCGTTCCCGTACTGCTGTTCCCACGCCGCTCATTTCAATCTCCCCGCCACAGCCATACCCAGATTCGTTGCGTCTCATCCCCGGGGTCAGGAGTCCACAGGGAGCCCATCAATATTAGGCCGCCGCGGGGCCACCAGCCAGAGGGGCCCTGCACTTCTGCTGGGTCACTTTGGTGGTGTTCAATGGTGCCTGTTCTGAGCTAACATACGCAGGACACCACCTACTAAGCCCCCTACTAACGACAGTATTAGCTCAGTCGCGGAGCCAGACTGAGTGAGCCACCCACCCAAGGTGGCGACCACCACCACGTCCCTCCAACGACTGCCTCCCCGCGAACCTCCAACCCCAAAGGCTTTGACACAAATTCACCACAGGCACAGAAGCGTATGGGGAAACCGAATCTGAGGTCACCATGAGACCAGAGCAACGGGGGCCACCGAATCAGAGGCAATTTTTATTTTTGCATGATGATCAATGATGATGAGGATGATGGCGGCTGGTCTTTGAGATCATACCTACCAGACTAGGCGTGGTCCAGCCCATGAAAACCTATTGGGGACCTGCAGGGTTACTGCCACAGACTGCAGGCTTGGTTATTAACATATTTAATTAACAACAACAGCAAACAAGGACTGACTGGACATGAGAGAGAGAGAGAGAAAGAGAAAGAGAGAGAGAGAGGCAAGGCAAGGCAAAGTATTTTATTGGAGGATAATAGATAAGCACTCGTGTGCTTTTTTACATCCAGTCCCCGCCCTTTTCAGGGATACATCAAGATGAAAAGAGAGAGAGAGAGAGAGAGAGAGAGAGAGAGAGAGAGAGAGAGAGAGGAGAGAGAGAGAGAGAGAGAGAGAGAGAGAGAGAGAGAGAGAGAGAGAGAGAGAGATTGATTTATTGATTGATTGATTCATTTATATCGAGGATAATGGAGTAAGCACTCATGTGCTTTTTTACATCCAGTCCTCGTGTGTACGCAGTTTTGTAAATGTCATCTGTTCCCACCGGCACACATTGGCCTACTCTTACGAAAAGCGGAACAGGATTTAACGTGTGCGCAAGATGTTCTGCGTGCGTTCGCACACGGGGCCTCGGTTTAAAGAGAGAGAGAGAGAGAGAGAGAGAGAGAGAGAGAGAGAGAGAGAGAGAGAGAGAGAGAGAGAGAGAGAGAGAGAGAGAGAGAGAGATCCTTTTATATCGAGGACAATGGAATAAGCACTCATGTGCTTTTTTTACATCCTGTCCCCGTGTGTGTGCAGTTTTGTAAATCTTGTCATCTGTTCCCACCGGCACAAAATGGCCTACTCTTACGAAAAGCAGAACAGGATTTAATGTGAGGGCAAGATGTTCTGTGTGCGTTCGCATACGGGGTCTCAGTTTACAGTCTCATCCGAAGGACTTTTTGGGAGAGTGGAGTCAGCTCTGATGTTAACTCCAGGGGAAAAATCCCCTCGAACGGGAATCGAACCCCGGACGTCAAATTGTGAGCGCAGTGTTCTGACCACTAGGCTATCCCATCCCAGAGAGAGAGAGAGAGAGAGAGAGAGAGAGAGAGAGAGAGAGAGAGAGAGAGAGAGAGAGAGAGAGAGAGATTCTTTTATTTTGAGGATAACGGAATAAGAACTCGTGTGGTTTTTTTTACATCCAGTCCCCATGTGTATGCAGCTTTGTAAATTTTATTATCCGTTATCGCGGCACACAATGGCCCACTCTTCCGAAAAGTGGAGCAGATTTTAACGTGTGTGCAAGATGTTCTGCTTGCGTTTAAAAACGGGACTTCGGTTTATAGTCTCATCCGAAGGACACACATACACACACACACACACACACACACACACACACACACACACACACACACACACACACACACACATCGGTGGATCGGTGGTCTAGGTGGTAACGCGCCTTGCCTAGAAAGCAAAAAGTCCGGGTCGGAATGTGCGGGGTTCGTACCCCGTTTGGACCCAAAACTTTTCCCCCATCCATTAGACCATGAGTGGTGGTCTGGGCGCTAGTCTTTCGGATGAGACGATAAACCGAGGTCCCGTGTGTTACACATCACTATTTAGCGCACGTAAAAGAACCCACGGCAACAAGGGGGTTGTCCCCGGCAAAATTCTGTAGAAAAAAGCCACTCTGATAGGGAAACAAATACACTTGCATGCAGGAAAAAAAAAAGTGGGTAGGCGCTGCACATGTGGCGACGCGCTCTCCCCAGGGAGAGCAGCCCGAATTTCACGCAGAGAAATCTGCCGTGACATAAAGTGGTACAAAATACAAAAAACCCCAAAAAAACACACACACACACACACACACACACACACACACACACACACACACACACACACACACGTGCACAAACGCACGCGCGCACAGACAGACAGACAGACAGACAGGCAGGCAGACAGACAGACAGACAGAGAGAGAGAGAGAGAGAGAGAGAGAGAGAGAGAGAGAGAGAGAGAGAGAGAGAGAGAGAGAGAGAGAGAGAGAGAGAGAGAGAGAGAGAAGCTCAGATCAAATAAAATCAACAAAAGTCAACTCAAATCATATCAAGTTACTTTTTTAATTTTTCGCGGATTCAGGTGTTTTTTTAATTTTATTTTTTACATCCAGTTCTCACCCTTATAAGGAATGACATCACACACACACACACACACACACACACACACACACACACACACACACACACACACACACACACAGATATATATACACACACATGCGCGTGCAGCAAACAAAAAAGCAATTAATAAAAAAAATATTAAAATATTGATAATTGATATGTTCCTGTGTACAAACAGGTTCAAGAGATACAGACATTTGCAGTGCTGGTTAGGTAATTTTTTTTATTTTTTTATTTTTTTGGCTGCAGTAGCAATCAAAGTTATTCAGTTGTAAAGGCCGGATTTCTTTCTGATAAAACGTATAATGAAGAGAGAGAGAGAGAGAGAAAAGGAGAGAGAGAGAGAGAGAGAGAGAGAGAGAGAGAGAGAGAGAGAGAGAGAGAGAGTATTCAGGTAGTATCAGTATCAAAACAGCCAAATGATCATAAGAAAATGCCCTTACAAGGATAATGATTTTGAGCACTGCATGCTTTTTCAACAACAACAAAAGTTGTGGGGACATCCAGTCTTAACCTATATCAGGGATAACAGCTTGGCGTGTGTGCGCCCACACAACACACACACACACTGCAGGCACGCAGGCATGCACACACAGACACAATTTTTGACATCTGGTCCTAACCTTTATCAGGGATAACAACACACGTACGCGTACACACACACACACACACACACACACACACACACACACACACACACACACACACACACACACACACAGAGCATACATACAAGCATGTAACAAAAAAACAAAAGGAAACCCCAATTAAAAAAAAAAAAAGTCATTCCCACCCCCCCAAAAAAAAACCCCAACCAAACCACAAACAAAACCAACCAACCAACCAACCCCCAACACAAAACAAAAACAAATAAACCCACCCACAGTAAAACCACACAAAAACATAAAATGTTGACATAGAGGGAAGAATAATGTAACTATTTTCATCATATGCGGAAGAAGCAGGACAATACTTTGTGTGTGGCGCCTTTCACTTTTGATGACTTCATACATAGTTTTTCACTAGCCTAAGACTGCGGCCATAGTAAACCCGGCCGTGGGGAGTTTTGACAGGCCGTCTCTTTATCCGTCAAAGCGGCCATAGGCCTAGTCAACCAGGCTTTCTGGAGTTTGACAGTCGTCTCTTTCTGACAATGTGGTCACCCCGAGTGCCTTATTTTCTTTTCCGCAACCCGGCAAACGGACAGTTTGTTCAAAAGTCAAAACGAACTTCCGAACTTCTCTTGCCTGTGCATGCACTTAAAAGTGTATTGCAATGTTTGGGTTATTATCCAGCTAAGACTGACCACTTGGCTGGATACAAACTTTATGACCTCCCTTGCATCCTTTAATAGGATCTCCAAACTTAAGGCACGAAGATTTACTAGGTGCTTATTTTGTCTTAATCATTTTTTTTTCCCAATATATATTCTAAGCATATTTTCTTTCTCCTTTTATCATCGTCTTTTGAGAGCAGCTTCAAAAGGCCACGGGAATATCAAATATTCCTTTGAATGCAATGGACACTTTTAAATTTTGAAATGTGTCTTGCTGTAAGGTACCACAGCAGGTGGAGTTTCAATCTCGGCTGGGACCTCTAACGAGGGCCGAGTCAGGTCAGGCCAAAGGCATAGTTCTTACACAGAAATGCCGACAATGCTGCCACTGAAAGACATTATTCCCTAGAATTTATGTTCATTTCTTTTTTTAAATCATTTGAATCTTTGATAAGTCATTTTCAAAATGATTGAGAAGTTGGTACCTGAACTGTCTTTCCTTACTACCTTTTCCTCAATAAGTCAAAACGTAGGGTTAAAAACGCGACCAGGCTGGCTCTACTATGGCCACGCACAGCCGTCATCAGTGACGCCACAGAGTAGGTCTAAGTCAGAATATTTCAACCAGGCAGTGAGAACTACTGTAGCCCCTAATGGAAATGATGGTGGAGCAGCTTGGGCAACTCCCTACTGTGAATGGGAGCGTTCCTTTTGACCGGGACCTTCCTAGCCTCATCTGGACTTGTGAGGAGCAGCATGGGCAAACCTGTGTTCTCAATCGGGGGCTTCTCCCTCTTGACTTGGACCTCCCTCTTGACTGGACGTGTTGTTCTCTTGACTGGGACCGTCCTTGTGACTGGGACTGTCCTTGTGACTGGGACCGTCCTTGTGACTGGGGCCCTCCTTGTGACTGGGACCGTCCTTGTGACTGGGGCCCTCCTTGTGACTGGGACCGTCCTTGTGACTGGGACCGTCCTCTTGACTGGGACCTTTCTTTTGATTGGGGCCATGCATGAAAAACGGAGTACATGGCAGTTCTCAGAAACATGGTGTTTTCCTCCTGATACTTGGAAAAGCGATATACCCACCCACTGCCATAAGTGTATTTGGGATGAAAGCGGCGTCCATAGTAGGCAGTTATGGCCAAGGGCTTGTCCTTTTTAACCTCTGTTTCAACCTCCACTGTGTCTCCAGCCCTAGCCAAACCAACCAGATGCAGGAAACTGGTATTGCGAGGAACATAGAGGATGATGTTCTCTGTGATCTCGCGAGTCTGCTCCATGAGGGTCGGTCCATCCACGCCGTGTGCTCCATCCAGATTATAAGGAACGGTTTTGTCGTAGTCAGGGCCACCCCAGGGGGGACTGAGGAAAACCACATCAGCCCTCAGCTGGGACGCAATGGCATAGTAGTCGCCAAGGATGAATTTGATTCGACGAGCGACTCCGTAGATTTTAGCGTTGTGTTTTGCTAGCGCCAGTTTTTCAGGGTCATTGTCAATGGCAATAACACGCTTACAGTGACGAGCAAATTGGATGGTATTGCCGCCCGCCCCGCAGAAGGCGTCCACAACAATCTGAACGTTTACAGCGCTCTGCTATGTGTTTAGCAATCCTCTCTGGGGTGACTGAAAACCAGCTCTCGTAGTCCAGCCGGATGCCTTGGTCATATCTAGAAAAGAGAAAGTAACGCCCATACCAGTACTTGTGCAGCTCTGGGTTATTTGCTACTACTTCTGGCATGACGGCTTTGTCATTCATTGCCATCCTCTGTATATCACTCCAATGACAATGTTTAACATCCTTCTCCTGTTCGAGTTCATCCCTCTGTTCATCTGTTTTCTGTTCTTCCGTCTCCTGATTACCTTTCCCACATTATCCATATTTGTTCATTCGTCTCCTTTTCGTCCATCGTATTCTGTTCATCCGTTTGCTGTTTGTTCATCTCCTCATTCCTCTTCTGTTCGGTCATCTGTCTTGTTTGCTCGCTGTTCAGCACAGGCGCACATGTTTGCGTGCCGTCATCACAACAGTTTTCTGACGTGGAGTGTTCTTGTCCATCCTGCTGCAGCACGTTTTTCTCCATAGCAGCCAGTCTTGTCTGCAGATTCACTGTAACAGAGAATGTTCATTGTTTATTATCTTCAAATATCAAAGTTGAGTTGTTTTTTTATGAGGTTATTGCACAGCGTTATAATTATCACTTTTGGGTGTGAAGTCCTGGTATGGGTCATTTAGCTTTCAAATCACAACTCCATCTGACAAAATCTTGCAAAAGACAAAGAAATCAACACTGGTTTAGGGATAACAAGGCCAACTTAAGTTAAAATGGTATACAATACAATACAATACAATACAATACAATACAATACAATACAATCATACAATAGGCCTATGTACAATACATCCAAGGTTCACCAATGGTGAGATTTTGCCTCTGGGACCTTTTTTTTTCGGGGGGGGGGGGGGGGGAGGAGGTTGTTTGGTGTCTTCCTTGGGAATGGGGGGGGGGGGGAAGGGGGGGGTAGGGGGGGTAGGGGGGATAGCCTAGTGGTTAGAGGGGTAGCCTGGGATCACGCCAGGGTTCAAGCCATCACTGAGGCACCGATCAAGGGGATTTGGAGTTAGCATCAGTATAGACTCCATTCCCCTGAAAGTACTTTGGATGAGACTACAAACCCAGACCCAGTGTGTGAACGCGTGCAAAACATCTTGCTTACATATTCAAACCCGTTATGCCTCTCAGAAGAGTAGGCCATTCCTGCCAGTAAGAACAGGTGACAAAAATGAAAATGTATGCCCACTGGCGTCGTAGACATCATTCCCCAAGCAGGAATATGCTACCTTAACGGTTGGCAGAAATGGTTGCATACGCAAAAATCTTTAGTGAACCTCGGAGCTCTAGCCGAGGAATGAACAAAACAACAACAACAAGAAGCCGCAATATGGCTACCTTAATGGTTGGCAGAAATGGTTGCATACGCAAAAATCTTCAGAAAGAAGGGAACCCCCCCCCCCCTCCCTCTTCCTAGCTCATATTGACTAGAACTGGTGCGATTAAATTGAGTATTGCTGATTACAATTCGAAATGGTGCACACTGCTCTGGAGTGATCAGAACCCCCCCCCCCCCCCCAACACACACACACACACTTGCTACTTTGTATCAAGAGATCTGTGTTATGCATAATTCTCTGTTCGAACACATAAAGACTACAAAATTGTTGAAACTTGCTGGAGAGATTCTACAGTATGTTCACCAGGCTGCAAGGAATGCTTTAACATCTGTCCCCTGGTTATTTCCACGACTGACTAACAAACCCCGTACTGAGGATACACTTGAATGATCTGGCTCGTGTTACAGTCTACAGTCTTCGTACCTAATCTTGCCCCCCCCCCCCCCCCCAAACCCTCTCTCTCCTCTCTCTCTCTGATGAGACTTCCCGATGGCCGAACACGCAGAACATCTTGCACACACGTTAAATCCTGTTCCGCTTTTCGAAGAGTAGGCCATCGTGTGCCGGTGGGAACAGATTACATTTACAAAACTGCATACACACGGGGACTGGACGTAAAAAAGCACAAGAGTGTTTATTCCATTATCCTCGATATAAAAAAATAAATGAAATCAAATAAATGATATGATCTCTCTCTCTCTCTCTCTCTCTCTCTCTCTCTCTCTCTCTCTCTCTCTCCGCCTCCTTCTCTTCTCTGATCTACCTCCGATCTACCTCCACCACTGCATTTTCACCTCATTCTTCTTCATGTTATAGTTATCATATCATCATTACCATTATCGTCATCATCAGCATTATTCATAACCTTGTGTGTACACATGTGAATATGAAAAGGACGATCATAAGTTTACTTGTAGTCCTGTCAAGGTGTGCTTGTATTTTTGTGACTCTTTTACTGAATATATTTTGTTTTTTAAAAAAAAATCAGAGATCACTTCATCCTTGTGAGCGATGGGTTAGGTAAACACGAATAAAGTATATTCCCAGCATACATGACAAAATACCCCAAACAAAACCAAAAATAATTGTAGACAAGGTTCGTTGGTTGTCAACAATAAGGGGTGAAGATATGGGGAAGGGGAAGATGGTAGGATGAACTCAGGCACTCCACATCTCAAACGTATTGATGGAGGCCACGCAGGGGTGTTATGGTAACACGTTTTATTGTTTTATTTACCAAACCCAACACAACACACACCTGAAACAAATACAAAATTCAGGTAACTATCCATAACTAACCAGGTACATAGCTCATGAAAGGCACACATAGCAAATACTATTGTCGTCTATGGTCTAGCCGAGTATCAGAATAAAACTCCTTTCATCACCGACACCAAGATACCAAGTTAATCACAGGGAACCAACAGAGAGTATAAAATTGTAAATAGCAAATCCACATATTACAATTAACCAGGAAAACCCTTTCCTCAGTACTCTCAGCTGACATTATCCTAAATAATGTCCAACAGAACTTAGTTTATGCTAAGATCTTTTCCACAACATTGGTTCCTATCAAACCTATGGATATCGTAGCACACGAGAGAGAGAAAAGAGACAGAGACAGAGACAGAGAGAGAGAGAGAGAGAGAGAGAGAGAGGGGGTAAGGAAGAGATTGAGCAGGCATAATCTAGTGTCTCAAAAATCGCATACAAAACTAGCAGCTTTTGGCACACAAATGACTGACCATAGCCACACAATCATGGTTGCTGAAACCCCTTTACAGTAGTAGAACAATTATCTCAAGGACCAAGCTAGTCCTTACTTTCAAATAACAGACTAACCAGACAACCTCCACGGTTTCTTACTCAAAGTCATCTATTCCGGTTAAACTATACCATAATAGTTTAACACAACAACGTTATACTAGTCCACATTAATTTATCTGCGATCACTGCGATTTATATAAACTTCGTCTGAGAATAACACGAAACGAAATCGATAAACATCCAATCAATCGTAAAATAAACCCAAGCTCTCACAATTAAATAATAAAAGTCTTACATTCTCAACCAACTTCTGTGTGTCAAACAATACACACTCGCACGAAACCAAATCCATCATTAAATTCAGTTAGAATAGGGGATCGAATTTGTTTGTCGAATTGACTATCACCCTGATAAACTGAACTACAATAAAAGAAAATGTTTCACTTACAGCTCAACCCAAGAACAACTGCTGTATACTAGGCTAGTGTCTTAGGCCATCGTTGCGCTCTACGGCCCACTAGTCGTCTTCCGTCCTCTGGCTGTCGAAGGGAAAGGCTGAGTGACTGACCGCTCCTCTTACTTACACGAAGCCTCTTCTGCTCTAAAGTCTAAACCAATCATTTCAAAATGGAAATTTAAAAGAAACCAAGTCAGCAAAATTTCGATGACAACACCAAACTTGTTGAGCAATAGACTAGCAGGGACGAGCCCTCCAACCTGTTAATTGTCACCAGCTTGTCTCAAGTGGGCAGCCACGCTCGCCTGCTGACTCTGTCTCTCTAGTCCTCACCCCAAAGAAAGTCGGGTACACATAGACCTATGCCAGCCCCTGTAACACTCTTAGAAGAGAAGGGGAAGGAGGGGGGGGGGGGGAGGAGAGGGTTGTAGTCTAACCTAGTGTCTAGTTATAGTGTCTAAAGTGCACACTATAACATAATAATGGACATTTCTTCAGTGCTTGCCTTCCCATTTGTAGGAGCAGCACAAAGAGCTTTACATTATAATAAAAGAAAATCTATAACATTACAATCGAATACATATCAAATCAACAGCACACATATAATACATTAAAATAAATAAAGTGACATTTTAAGCAAAGTAACTTGAGCACAAACTTGAGATTTTCTTTTTATCTAATGTCAGTAGTGATGTTAGATTAGCCACGTGTGTGTGTCGTAGTAATGTTAGATTAGTCACATGTGTTTATTTAACGTAAATGATGTATTTATCTATTTATCTTTTTTTGAGCCAAATTATAGCTGCCTTTCCATAATTTTTTTACCACAAAACATTTTTTTTATTACACACACAAATTAATACTATCTATCTATCTATCTATCTATCTATCTATGTCGTACTCAATCTGTACAATTTGCGCATTGTATACAATGGGCAACATTTCGTGCTCAGTGTCTACAGTGCGCAATACATTTTGCACATTATACACAATGAGCAAAACAGTTACACACTGTATATAGTGAGCAATACCGTAAAGTTGCTCATTGTATACAACGGGCACAGAGTGAGCAAGTCCATAAAATTAACATTGATTCAGATTCTTTAATGCCATTTGTCTATTGATGCACTGCTAAATCGGTTGTAAAGCTTTTAACAATAGTAAATTTTGTTCAATGCTCATTGTACATGGTTCTGCCTGTTTTGTTAATAATAATAATAATACATGGAATTTGTATAGCGCTATATCTTGCAAAAACAAATCAAAGCGCTTGCATTCAACCTACACGACGCACAATCAGCAACTATTTACAGTTTTGACAAATTCGAATGTACACACAACCACACACACACCACGCACGCACGCACGCAGCACGCGCGTGCACGCACACCCACAAACGTTATGCACTTTGGCAGGTGGATGTTGAAGGCAGGGACAGGTAAGAGATGGAAGCGGAAGGAGAAAAACTTAGGTTTGGAATAAGTGTGTCTTGAGGTTGGATTTAAAAGTGTCATAAGTAGGCTTTTGTCGGAGGGAGAGAGGAAGGTCGTTCCACATCGATGGACCGGAAACAGAGAAAGAGCGGCGGCCAACGGTAGATAGGTTGAATCTGGGTGTTCTTAGGGACAAAGTATCTGCCGACGAGCGGAGGGAGCGAGAAGGTGTGTACAAGTGAAGACATTCACAGAGGTAGGAGGGTGCAGTATTGTGGAGACATTTGTAACAGAGGGTATTGATCTTGTAGTTTACTCTCTGTGGTACGGGCAGCCAATGAAGAGATTGCAAGAGAGGGGTAATGTGCTCAGATTTTTTCTTTCTGAGGACCAGACGAGCTGCGGAGTTTTGTATGCGTTGAAGGGAGTGGATGGATGATGCTGGCAGACCAGCCAAAAGAGAATTGCAATAGTCCAGACGTGAGAGAATAAGAGAAGTGACAAGTTTGGAAGTTGCATCAGTGGACAGGTACTTTCGAATTGCGCTAATACGCCGTAGTTGATAGTAGCATGACTGACAGGTTTTGGTAATGAATTTTTGCATGGAGAGAGTGTTATCTACAACGACTCCTAGATACTTCACAGAAGTGGATAGCGGAACTGACGTATTGCCGAATTCTATTGAAGTTATTGGAATGGAGGAGAGTTTGTGTTTGGTGCCTACAAGCATGGCTTCGGTTTTATCTGCATTTAGTTGTAATTTGTTTTGTATCATCCAGTGTTGGATGTCTTGAAGGCAGCTGGTCATATTTGTCAAGAGAGAAGGAGATTTTCAGGTGTGTCACTGCTTTGAATCTGCGAGTCATCAGCATAAAAGTGATAATTGATATGATGACGGTCTATTATATGTGACAGTGGAGCAGTATAGAGGGTAAAAAGAAGAGGGCCCAGAACTGATCCCTGAGGGACACCACATTCCAGTTTGGCAGGTGCTGATTGAATCTTGTTTACTGCAACTGTATGGACTCGGTCTGCGAGGTATGAAGTGAACCAAGTGAGGGCTGTGCCTTTAACGCCAAACATGTTCTGGAGACGGGAGAGGAGAATTGAATGGTCTATAGTGTCGAAGGCAGCAGATCAATTGTTCAATGCCTATTGTTCATTTTTTTCTGTTCTGTCTGTCTGTCTGTCTGTCTGTCTGTCTGTGTCTATCAGTCTGTCTGTGTGTCTGTGTGTGTATCTGTCTGTGTGTGTGTGTGCGTGTCTGTCGGTCAGTCGGTGTTGGTCCATCGGTGGGTAGGTCTCTCTCTCTCTCTCTCTCTCTCTCTCTCTCTCTCTCTCTCTCTCTCTCTCTCCTCTAGTCTCCTCTCCTCCTCTCTCTCTCTCTCCTCTCTCCCTCCTCTCCTCTCCTCTCTCTCTCTCTCCCCCCCCCTCTCTCTCTCTCTGTCAGCTTGTCATTTGTCGTCTGTCTCTCTTGTCGATCTACTGTCTGTCTTCTAGTGTCTCTGTCTCTGTCTGTCTGTCTTGGTCTGTCTGTCTGTCTGTCTGTCTGTCTCTCTTCAGTGTTGTGTTTTCCCCCCTAAAGTTTTAATCATTTCATGGTGCATGCATCTTTACAAGTACAGACTGTAACTAAGACTAGGCTTGGTCTGAAATCTTTATTCTTATGGTTTCAAGATCATTCAATCATCCATTCATTCGTTCATCCGTTCATTCATTCATTCATTCATTCGTTCGTTCTCTGTCTGTCTGTCTGTCTGTCTGTCTGTCTGTCTGTCTGTCTGTCTGTTTTTCTCTCTTCTGTCTCTCTCTCTTCTCTCTCTCTCTCTCTCTCTCTCTCTCTCTCTCTCTCTCTCTCTCTGTACTACAAACAAGTGCAAGTTTCACAAGGGCTCGGCTACAGTGCACTTCTCATTGCCACCCGAGAAATGCAAAGTGCAAAGAACAATTACAATTGAGACATGTCAATTAAACATGAAACATGTTTAATTGTGAGGGTGTGTGGGGTGTGCGTGTGTTCGCGTGTGTGTGTATGTGTGTGTGTGTGTGTGTGTGTGTGGGGGGGGGTGTGCTTGTGTGCTTTAGCAAATGGTGTGTGAAGGTGAATATGAGTGTAGGCATGCGTGCGCTTTTAAGGGTGTGTGCATTCATGTGTATTGACAAGATTTAATGCGTAATTTACTAACTGCAAGAATAAACCAACACCAAAACATTTTCCTATGTTTTATTGTGAAGATGTTTACAATAGACAAATGGCATTAAAGAATCTGAATCAATGTTAATTTTATGGACTTGCTCACTCTGTGCCCATTGTATACAATGAGCAACTTTACGTATTGCTCATTATATAGGCTACAGTGTGTAACTGTTTTGCTCATTGTGTATAATGTGCAAAATGTATTGCGCACTGTAGACACTGAGCATGAAATGTTGTGCAATGTGCAAATTGTACAGATTGAGTACGACATATTATATATATATATATATATATATATATATATATATATATATATATATATATATATATATATATATATATCAAAACAGTACCAACACCAACTTGAGATTTTCTTTTTATCTAATGTCAGTAGTAATGTTAGATTTACCATGTGTGAGTTTTTTTAAAACGTAAATTATGTTTTATTTATCATTTTCCCTTTTTTTTTTCTTTTTCTTTAAAAGCCCCCCAACAATATAGGCCTATTTTTTACCACAAAAATAAATTGTATATCAAAACAGTACCAACATTAACTTCAGATTTTCTTTTTATCTAATGTCAGTAGTAAGCCGCTGCCGTAGTCTAGTGGTTAGGGCGTTCGTAATCGAAAGGTTGCGGGTTCCGATCCCAGCTTTCGGCTATGGGGTTGTGCCCTTGGAAAAGGCACTTTACGGCTATTTTCTCACCCCACCCAGGTGTAAAAGGGGTACCAACCTTGTGTTGGGGGTTAACTCTGCGATAGACTGGCGTCCTATCCAGGGGGGAGTCTATGATTCTCAGTCGCTTAACGCCACAGAAACCGGGATAAGCACCGGCCTGATGAGCCTTAGGCTCGGGACAGACTTTAACTAATGTCAGTAGTTAAAGTTAAAAGTTAAAGTCTGTCCCGAACCTATGGCTCATCAGGCGGGTGCTTATCCCGGTTTCTGTGGCGTTAAGCGACTGAGAGTAATAGACTCCCCCCTGGATAGGACGCCAGTCTATCGCAGGGTTAACCCCCAACACAAGGTTGGTACCCCTTTTACACCTGGGTGGGGTGAGAAAATAGCCATAAAGTGCCTTTTCCAAGGGCACAACGCCATAGCCGAAAGCTGGGATCCAACCGCAACCTTTAGATTACCAGTCCAACGCCCTAACCACTAGACTACAGCTGCGGCAATGTCAGTAGTAATGTTAGATTAAACACTGTGGTTTTTTTTTTATACCTAATTATTAATCTATCTTAATTTAATTTTTTTTAAAAACCAAATTATAGGTCTACCTATTTTTCACCACTGAAATAAATAATTTATCAAAACAGTACTGGGCAACTTGAGATTTTCTTTTTATCTGATGTCAGAAGTAATGTTAGATTAGCCAGGTGTTAGACAAAATTATGTATTCATTTTCTAGGCCTACCTATCTTTTACCACAAAAATAATGATATATCAAAACAGTACCGAGCACCAACTCGATATAAATAATATAATAATAATAATAATAATAATAATAATAATAATAATAATAATAATAATAATACATGGAACTTATGTAACGCTATATCTTGTAAAAACAAATCAAAACCCTTGCATTCGACCTATACATCACACAAGCAATCAATAACAATCTATGGTCCTAGCAAATTCGAACATACTCACACAGGCAAGTGCGCACACACACACACACACACACACACACACCACACGCACACCACACACACACACACACACACGAGCCCACAGGTGGGCGTCCACACACACACACACACACAACCACACGCACGCACGCACGCGCACGCGCACACGCGCACACACACACACACACACACACACACACACACACACACACACACAAACACCCACACCCGCCCACAAAGATGCCCACCCACCCACAAATATAAATTAGACTACACATGTATAAAATGATATGGCAATAAAACAAGGCTTTAAATTTTTTATTATTTTTTTTAATATTATATATCATTTTTTCTTTTACAAAACCATGAGTTAAATATCCACACGATTTTGTTGTTAAAAAGCAAATACTCAAAAATAAACACCAATATTCTTTCCCCTATCAACATAGAAAATAAAATAAAAACATTTTCCTAAACTAATCAGCTGGGCTAGTCCCTAATATATATAAATCTCACAGGTTTGCTTACCTTTTCCAAATACCAGAGCCACCACACGTCTTCAGATAGTCAAATCTCACGTTTAAGTCTTCAAGTGAGCTCACAAGGTTGTCATAGACTAGACCTAGTTGTAATTAGTCCAGGCAGTGAAGTATCAGTGGAGATTTTGGCTTTGGGACTGGAGCTCAAGACGGTCAGGATCTCTCCAGTGCCCGATAGGAAATGAAGATCAGAAGGAAGTCCACTCTCTTAAATTAAACCCCAGCCAACCACATGTGACCTAGGCACATGTGACAGGATGTTTGTCGGCAAAAACTTGCACTGCTTTTCACAATTTTTAAAATATTAAATTAAAAAAAACAACAACAACAACAAAACAACCCTTCAGCATGAAAAAAATGCACTGTGTACTCCTTTTGTTGTGTGTACTTTCCCTCCATACTTACTTACCCAGCCTTTGTGCACCAGGCCTAGAGGCAAGTTGATAATTATTTTACAGTAAACTATGTTGTCATTTTACACTGGACCCAAACTTTCAGTTGCCCTGCCCATTTCGACCATTTATTTGATAGATAAATCATAATATTGCATATTTACCGCCCATGAGAACCAGTTAAAGCTAAAAATTCATTTCATTTCAGAAGATTTTGTTGTTGTTAGGCTTTTGATTTTGGTTTCTCCAATATCTGAGCTCGGGTAGTTTTTGTTACTTTTACTTTCACTTTCAGTCAATCTGACATACGTGAACAGTGTCTGCGTATTTTTGGACAAATGTATTCGAGCTATGTAAGTGCACCATAAATCTGATCTATTTCAGAATTAACATGAGTTAAAATTGTGTTTTATACTTTGTGAGAACATGACTATTGCGGTTAACGCCTACGAAACTAAGTCTCATAGGGTAATGTAGTGAAATGACTTTGCGTGAATAAAATCAACGCGAGATCTCCTAGTATTATGGGCCGTACCGAGAGTTCATACTACCTGGAAGCCATTTTGTAAAGAAAGAGCTATTCTGTCTGATGTTAACAACTTCTAAGCTCAGTTGCATTTGTCAGGGGCAGTGCATTAGAAGTGTGCATTGTTTTGTAAAGCAACACACTTTGCGTGTGTAGTCTTAGTTTGTTCAGTCGGTCTGTGTGCTTTGTCGCAGGTACAACGAGATGACATGATTAATTTCGATCGACGCTACTATTTGTTTTCTGGATATTAGGATCAAACTTGTCCTTTTTATTTCACCAACGCATTTTGTGTTCAAAGACTTTATTGTTTACAATGTAAACCGACTTATCAGCGCAACATCAAAGTGACCGCTTCATGAGACGGAGAGACCTGTACTAAGCTGTAAGTAGTCTAATATATAATCCTTGCTTGAGTTTCATTTTGACGTAATAAAATTGCTGGTCTAGCCTATCACAACCTGCTTGTGATTATGCACAGATCTATCACTATCAGAATTTTAAATAAAAGGAAAACAGTAAGATTATTTTCGAAGACAACGAAATGAATATAGCTTAGTTACCTTATAGTCAAGGATTGATTGGGTTTTAATCCATTTGTGATTTTAACCAAATGGACAATGTATTGTAGGCCTACTGTTGGTCATCTTCCTGAATACATAATGCCCCACACCCCCTTCTAACATGTTTTCTGTCTTTGTTGATCATTTGAGTGAACTGGAGCAACTAGTATAAATGGGTTGTAATACTGCAGACTGCTCAGTACTTGCTTACGACATATACAGTACAGATCTATTCACATTCACTTCAGAGATTGTTCAGATAGGCCCACAACTGTTCAGTAAATATTATTTTTTTAAAATGTGTAGAGGCCAAACACTAAACAGAATTCCTTTAAGATTTTGGATATATATATGTTTGTTGCCTTGAACTGATAAAAAAGCAAGCCATTGTTAGAGGGCTGGTTTTGTGAATTTGTCTCATCATCATGAACTTTTCTTTCTTTCTTTGATCCACTTGGGCAATATTTTCTTGAAATTAGAGGTCAGACTTGGTGAAAGCATATATAAAGTTAAAGTTAAAGTCTGTCCCGAGCCTAAGGCTCATCTGGCCGGTGCTTATCCCAGTTTCTGTGGCGTTAAGCGACTGAGAGTCATAGACCCCCCTGGATAGGACGCCAGTCTATCGCAGGGTTAACCCCCAACACAAGGTTGGTACCCCATTTACACCTGGGTGGGGTGAGAAAATAGCTGTAAAGTGCCTTTTCCAAGGGCACAACGCCATAGCTGAAAGTTGGGATCGAACCTGCAACCTTTAGATTACAAATCCAATGCCCTAACCACTAGACTACAGCGGCGGCATATATGTCTTCTTCTTCCTTTTCATCTGTTTCTGTGAAAAGTAGATCTAGTTTGCCAAGCACCGTCACTTGAGTTCCAGTGCCTAGCAGTGAACTTGTGTCCTCTCAGGACACCTGGAATCAGATCTAGCCATGGCAATCAAAGATCAAATCAACAAGTGATGCCAACAATGATCGTTTAACTCGAACTTGTTGAAGGCTGAATTCATGCACAAGGTTTGTACAAGTCCTTGAAAAATGAAAGGGCCATTCCAGGGGCTTGAAAAGTGTCTGAAAATCATCACTGGCCAATATGGTCCTTGATTTCTTCTTATAAGCCAACAGCAATTATTCTTTCTAGAAAGCAAGAGTTTAATCTGTGCCCAAACAGATAGAGGAAGAGCACATGAAAAAGTTAATCTGTTGATCACCATGTAGATCTAGTACTAGAAGAAGGTGATGTTACAGTGCATGTGTGCTGTCCCACTGATGATTATCTGGAAGGGGGGGGGGGGGATGAGGCTCTCTCTCTCTGGAAAAAGGGTGGGGGTTAATGACATGAAGGGGGAGGGGGGGCACTTGTAGTGTACACTACTAACCAGTTTCATTACACTAGGGAAGGGGAGCAGGGATGAAGAGGATCATCGTCGAGAAAAAAATTACAGCAGCATTGTCTCAGTTAAGAAACTTAAGCATAGAACACTGAACAGATATGTGTGTGTGTGTGTCCAGAGTATGCAACATCGAGGTGAAGTATGTACAATATTAACATAAAAAGGTAGTTCTCTAACAGCTCAAAATGGCCCTGGGAGCACTAAAAATGACTCAATTTGAATTGGTATGAGAACATTTTGTTACGGGGGAGCATGCCCCTGGACACCCCTAGATTTCAGAGTTTTTTGCCTCGCCAATTCCCACACCAGGTTATTGATGAAAGCTAATCGCCAAGGCCTACACTAAATACATTATGTTATATAATGTTGTGTTGAGATTGCCTTCAGCCATGACAAGCTCTTAACAAAACATAACAAACAGCACTCTCCTTGATTTGCTTAAAAGGAAAAAAATCATCTGAAGTCAAGAGTATGGCTGCCTATATGGCAATGGTCCTTGCAAAGAGGCATACTCACAAACTTCTCATTCAGTGTGCAATTTCAATCTTAGTGATTCCCAGGTGGGATGAATGAGTCTGTGCACATTCTGGGTGACCCCCAGAGTGTTAAGCAGGGAAACGTCAGACAACAACATCCAAGTCAGGAATGTTTTAAAGTTCACTTAACCTTTGGTCTTTTTGTGGGTTTGTCATAGATCTGTAGCTTCAGCTAGTTTGGGACATATCTTTTGATGATTAAAAGTATCAACACTTATTGCTCCAGGAGATTCAGTCCAGTCATGTGATTGTATGGTTTGATTGGCCAGGCTGTTTCAATGATTGTTGTGTTTTTTCTTTCTTTCCTTTCTTTTTTTTTTTTTTTTTATAAACCAAAGGACAGTTCTCTAGCAAATAATCTTCATTGACAGTAGTAATTTCCATAGCCATGAGGACAACTGACCCGTTTATTGTGTGTTGGTTACTATTATGCAAGGCAAAAGGTATTGTTTTATAGTTTAAGCCATCAGATATGAAAAAGAAGGTTGAGGGAGGCAACTTACAAGAACTATTGTCTTTGTTTTTGTTGTTGCCTTGTTGTCTTAATCTTTATTCTGCTCACCAGTAATAACTAATTACTATAAGTGTAGCTAGTTATGTTACTTGAAGGAATTTCAGATCATGTGCTTCAGTTCAATAATCTTTATTTGTTGATAGAACTAAGAAGTAACTTATTAGGCTGAAACATTTATGGATTTTCTACAAGGTAGCTTTTAATTTTTTTTGAAAAATTAAAGTAGATGTCTTGGCATCTATTTTTTATCTTTTTATCTCCAGACACTATACAACATTACATACATGTGTGATTTGGAAAGTAAGGGTCCTTAAACTTATAGTTAAGCTTTTCATTGTGCCTAGGATTTTTTAAAAGTGCTATTCCCCAATGGGCCTCTTGAAATAATAGTATCAGCGGAAAATCAGTATCATGTATGTCAAGGTGTAATTTGGTACATTTTGTCATCATACTGGCCAAAACTCTTATCGTGTAAGAATAAGATTTTGTGCATTGGAGTGAGAGATTTGTTTGTTGTTTACTGGTGAGTTGAGAACTTGAGTCTCAGGAAGGGAATAAAGCATGTTTTGATTAAAAAAAACAAAAAACAAAACAAAGAAAATACCTTCTCTTTTGCCTGACCTTTGTGATGTAATCTGGACTGTAAACATGCAATGAGTCGAAATGAAGTGAAATGTAGACATTTGGAAAAGTTCTGTTTTAGCTGTAAAGGTTGGGAGTGATGTTTGATCGATTGATTGATTGGGGTTTTTGTTTTTTTCATATGGATTGATGCAGTTTGACTTGTTTTTTTGTCTGCAGGCAACTATGTTTTGGAAATTTAATTTGCTGACCTCATCTCACGTGGACACACTTCTTGAAAAAGATGTAAGTAATGTTTTAAAAATATTTGACATGCATTCAGGAGGCAAAATAGGGGTGGGATAACCTAGCGGTCATGTTAGCAATTCAACCACTCAAGATTAAGTCTGTGTTTGAACCTGTTCAGGGGAATTTTCCCCTGTGGACTCCACTCTGCCTGAAACTTCTTCAGATATAGACTATAAACCAATTACAACTGCATGCATAGTGTCTTGTGCTCCTGTTTAAACTTGTTTGACATTCTGCCTTTTGGGGTTAAATAACTCCCATATTTATCCCTCTTTTTATCATACACATAAGCACGCACATGCATACTTATATATATATATACCTGTTTGCATGCACACACATGTATGCTTACACAAACAGTATGCTCACACACACGCAAATAGAGCACACACATACAACAGTACCCCCCCCCCCCTCCCAACACACTCACACACGCTCACACACACTCAGAAGGGGGATGCATGAGTGTGTATGTCTACAAGGGTTGGGTGGTGGTGGGGGTTTTAAAGTTTAAATGAGCCACAAAGGAAAGGCCTATAATGGTAGTGCAGAACTCTTGACTGTGGGTTTGACTGATAGGAAAAAAAATTAAAGAGGTGTATGGGACGGGATAGCTCAGTGGTCAGAGTGCTCGCTTTCCCCCAGCCAGGTTAAGCAGTGTCGGGCGTGGTTGCCAATTGAATGGGCGACTATTTGCACGCCTTGACTACAGTGGAGTTCCCCCAGTTCACCCAGCTGTAAATGGGTACGTGCCCTCTTAAGGGTCAGGGAAGGTAAAGCAGCGAGGGAGAGGAGATGGGCACCACCCTCAACATGCTGACCCCTAGAGAAGCTGAGGTCTCTTACACCTTGCTTCCCTACGATCACATAGGTTATGGGACACCTTTACCTTTATACAACAAAATGTTCTCTCTGTCTCTCTCTTTTTTTTATTTTTAAAACTACTGTCCCAGTAAGTTGGCTGGACTGGGGAGGGGGGAGATGATAGCCCCTTTTTTTTCTTTTTTCTTTTCTTTTAAAAAAAAAAAAAAAATTTAATATTTTTTTTTTTATAGATGATAGCCCCTTTTCTCCATTTTAGGGGGCCCTCGGCCTCCGTTTTATGAATCAACACTGTCAAGCAGACACCAGCCCATTATATTACAAGTTAAGTGCTCAGATCACTAGGTTTTCCCCAGCGTATGCAAACCTGTTTTTCTATAATGTCAGTGATCAGTGATTGTTTCAACTGCCAGAAGTTTAAGAATTCTTGTCTGTGTGGAAAAGCTGTGTTCTTTTGATGAAACGGTGATCATTCCACTTCTAAAAGTTTTAAATATATTCAGCACTTTGTGTCTGTTGAGAGTTCACTTCTGACTTACCTCTTTTCAGTTTGTTACCACTCAGAACCTGAATTTGAGATACCTACTCTTACTGCAGCATATGTTCTATTTTTGTTACGTAAGTTGAATAAGTTCTGTGATTTTCAGTCATATGTATGGAGCAAAGTCCAAAACAAAGAACATGAGAGGTGGAATTCAATATTTGGTGAGATCCAAGCAGAGAAAGTTGGACAAGTATCTGCCATTAGTGCCAATAAATGTGAGCGTACTGACTTTGTCCCCTTTAAGACTCGTTGGCTTAAACTTTGTTCAGTGACTGTGCCCTACTTTTGTTCTCAAATCTCAGGCTGTCCTTCCTTTGGCATTTGTACTGTAATGGTTGCATTGTCATTTGTTAGGTAACGGTTGCATTATGGAAAAGTGTCCTTGACATTCTGAAATATAGAACAAATTTTGCTGAAGAGAGTACTTAGTCGTGACCAGGTTATAATGTGGCAGTTGTAACAGAAGCGAAGTTTGGGGAAGTCTTAAGCTGGTGCCCCCGTCTTTCCTCCCCCCTAGAAAAAGATGATGCAGAATTGCATGAGAAATAGAACCTTATTGTGATCTCTTTAGAATTCAACTCATTATTTTTTAAAGATTCTTAGAGCAAGTCTCTGTTGAAATTAATTGTCTTTAAGAGGAAGATAAAGAGTGATCCAGATATTCAAGTAAAATTTCACAGTTATATCTAATGAAAACAAAAACAAGATGCAAAATATCAACTCCCACCCTCTCCTTTCCATAAGACTAAAACAGGAACAAGCACAAGAATTTGAAGAACTTTGACAATGACCTTGATTTATAAATGACAAAAATTGAAAGTATGTTAAAAAGTTGACTGCAGTGCATCAAAGATGATTTGTAATTTTTGTTTTGGAAAGAGAAAGATATGTATCTCTTCAGAGAATAATCAGTTATTGTTTATTTTGCCTATTACTAGAGTGGAGATTATTGTAAATAAAACAGATAACATTGTACAGTTGGGAAAGGGGAGAAAGGGAAGAGAAAAGAAGTGATGCATGTGTATACTTTCATGAATGAAAAGACCTCAGGGACAATGAAAGGCATTTTGGTTTAACCATTTGAGCTCACATTTGATTTAGACGGTAAAACTTTTGAGTGAGATCCAAATTTTGTTACCAGTTACTGAGTTAGATTTATTGACACTCTTCCAATCCTGATTACAATCTATGGTGCATATTATTTTTATGCACTAAAAAAGAAAAGGAGGGTGTGTTTGAGTCAGTCATAAGCAGTTGTGTTTTTATTTTATCTTTTTTTCTTCTTCAAATAGTCGATTCCAAATAAAAATTATATGACAGTGAAATATTATTTGAATACTCCTTGTATCAGGGTCAAAGGACAAACCATAGTATGAATGGTTTATTAACTTATTCACTACCAGTGCCAGCAGTTCTCAACTACAGAATAAGAGTTTGCCAGGTCCTTGGCCCATCTACTGCTTCTCCAATGATTGTTTAGTGCAACTCAAGAACAGCAGGTGATCGAGGTATTCACTTCAGTGATTGTATGGAAAGAGCCTGAAGGAAAAAGATTAATTTCATGAAGTTGTATAGTTTCTGAATAAGACTTGCTTTTGTTGTAAGCCATAAACTGATAAAGGAAGTCGTGGCAGAATTGTGTGTTGTGAAAGTGAAACTATCAATTTCGGGCTGTAGATTTCCACAAGATGATCTGTTGTGCTTAGCAATAGGAATTGAATTGAAAACAAAGGAGGTTAGGGTCCCTAGTCATAGCGAGTCTTTCATCTCAGCCTGAGGTTGCTTTAACGTTGAACCGTGACATGTATGGGTGACTCATTTCAGTTTTCTTTTTTTTTTTTCTTTTTTCTTTTTTTTCGTTTCAGCTATCTCATTTTGTGCAGTTCCAGTTTTAAAACTGATGATTTAATAAACACAAAAAAATACGTTTAATTAATAGAACTGGAACTGATTGTGATTTAGTGGCAAGAGGAATGGAGGAGGAGCTGTAGAAATATCCTTGAAAAATGTGGAGAGGGGGGCGCTCAGGGATCAACAAAGAATACTGTATATGCTGTGCTAAAAATTCTTCCTAGCCTGCCAGAATTGTATACTTGTAATTTGTAAGCAGGGAGAAAGAAGCTACAAAACTCTCTCTCTCTCTCTCTCTCTCTCTCTCTCTCTCTCTCTCTCTCTCTCTCTCTCTCTCTCTCTCTCTCTCTCTCTCCTCTCCTCCTCTCTCTCTTGTATTGTACTGCACCCTCTCAGTTTTTGGTAAGGAGGAAATTCAGGAAATTGAGAGGGGACCATGTATTCTTCACAGTTTATAGAGGTGTAGTAAGTAGAGGAAAAACCATTGCTGGGTAAGCCAGTGCATGGAAAAATATGGCTGCCCACCAAACTTTACCTGTATTTGACTATCAAAAGCTTTTTTTTTTTTTTTAAATAGTTTAAAAAAAAAAAAAAAAAAAGTTAAAATTTCACCATCAAGCATGATACTTTTGCTTCCTTGTTGACTAATTTGAATAAACTTTTAAAAAAAAAAACATAAAGACTAAAGGGAAATTCTGAAAATCCATTTTCAAGTGAAATACGTACACCAAATCTCCGTAATTATTACAGGATGTGAGGATTTGTACTATTTTGTCATGGAGTTGTTCATGTTTTCAGGATGTCACACTACGTGAACTCATGGATGAAGATGACATCTTGCAAGAATGCAAGGCTCAAAACAGAAAGCTCATTGATTTGTAAGTATTTCATGAATATTACTAATTGATTGTAAATTAATTTTAAAGTCTGTTCATATTGTGTTCTGTACTATATAAGGTGTAAGGGATGGCAATTTTCTCAAAACAGAAAGCTCATTGATTTGTAACTGTTTGGCATTTACAACACTAGAAGAAAAGAGGTAGAAGTTTGAAGAAATGTGCCTGAGACCAAAAGGATTACTGCCATCAAGGAGCCTAAAGAAAAAATAATGTGAAAAATCTTGAAATAGCCTTTGAATGTTCCAATCTGGAAAAATTGAAATCAGTCGGCCTTGCAATCAGTGGAGATGATACAATTGTGTGTAAACATGTTTTCTGTCTTTTTGTTTGCGTACTTAGACCTTGTAAATGTTAATCATTGTTCATTTACCTTTTTACTAGATTTTTGATCAGTTCTCTGATAAAGGCCTATGGTTGACTGTACATGTACCTCATTTTTTTGTTTGTTCTTTTTCAGCTTGATCCAGTCAGATAACATGGAAGATATGGTCAAAATGATCACCAAAGAACCGGAAGAAGATGTTGACGAAAAACTTCGTTTCAAGTAAATCATCTTTTTTTTCTGCTTTATTTGATAACAGAAGAGGAACCTTGGTTAATCTAACATCCCAAAACTATGTTATAAAGTTAATTGTTGGTGTGGTTAGGGAAGTTTTATCAAAGTAAAAAAACTATTTGATGGAAGGTTTTTAGTGTAAAGAATATACACTTCTGTAAGTAACAAAAGAAAGCTTTTTTTTTTGGTTTGTTTGATGTGTCATGATATATATTTTTTGTGGATGGAGCAGTATGCACTTTTAGGCAGAATTATGATATCATGAGGACAAACATCTGTTTACTAGCCTCAAGACTCCACTGAAAATTGTTAGTAACTGGTCTTTTGACTTCTGTCCCATCTTATGGGTGTTCTGTGCATCTTGCACCAACTTGTCATTTGTGAAACACACACTTCCATGTCCCACAAGTGCATCTTGGCTTGGTTGTTGAGGGGATGACTCTTTATGAAAAGCAGAAAATTCTAGAAAGATCCACGATATGTGTACTGTGGATTACTCACAGTCTGCTATAGGTAATTTCCTTCTTCTTTGTTCTGGCAAAGTGCAGACGTCGTCTTTTGCACGCTTCTCTTCAGCTACTTAAATCTAAGCTATAATTGGAACCATGATCACATAAATGACGATAAAGAATACATGGAGAACAAGAAATCATGCTAGTACTGTTTTTGCTATCAAAACAATTTTTTACCTGTTCAAATGCTATTTTTCATTTGCTGGGGTAGGCAGGTCTGCCTTTGTGTTAGATACCATGGAATGAGAGAGAGAGGGGGAGGTGATTGATTGATTGATAGTGTTAGTAGTTTTTGTTACATTTTGTGCTGTCTGTTCTTTCCAGGTACCCAAACACAGCCTGTGAACTGTTGACATCAGACGTCTCTCAGATAAATGACAAACTTGCCAGTGACAGAGAACTAGTCGACCAACTGTATTCCTTTCTGGAGTCAGAGAGGCCCCTCAATCCTCTCCTTGCTTCCTTTTTCTCCAAAGTCATGGGCCTTCTGATCACGCGGAAGAGCGAAATGGTAAGCTGTAGCCATGGATTTTTTTATGTGTCTGTTATTTTGGATGTACTTGTTTTTTTGTGTGTTTTGTGTTAACTTTGTTGTTTTCTGATTTTTAAGCTACTGATTTCATTATCTATCTTGCTGCTTCAGTATTATTTGGAGTTTTTTTTGGTTACAATTTTGTTTTTCTGGTTTTTAGAGCAGCCCATAAGCTTTGTTTTAATTGTCAACAGTTTTCTAGTTTTTCATATTGTTTAGTAGTAAAAGCCATGCAGCAGTGCTTGACTGAGCACCTGTGGACTAGTGTAGTATGTCAGTGTATCCAGAAATGTATGCGAAATGTAAAAATGTACTTTTCAAAATACCTGTGGAATACATTTCTGAAAAATATCAATCGACCACTGATGATTGGAAACCAGAGAAAAGAAATGACAGGAATTAATGTTTTCATTGTTAAAAAAAAAAGACTTGTCTGTTAATATCTCATTGTATGTGAGTGTAGTATCATTTAAGTATTTTTTCTCCTGTGTGTGTGTTTGTTACAGTTTAGCCCTTCTAAGTCACTAAATTTCTTTCCTTCCCTGTGACTAATATTGTTTGTGCATGTTATCTTATCACAGAGATATCTGAACATTTTCCTTTCTGTTTTCATGAAATCTTGTCCTCTCTCTCTCCCCCTTTCCAGATTTATTAATAGTAGGTAGCGGCAGCCCCCGGCATATCCCGTCATCACAGCTGAAAAATGGCTGTTTTTCGATCTTTTCACTTCTTTATTACTCTGCTTCTGTTGTACTGATTAAATTTTTTTATATATCAAAATAAAGTTCGATCTTTTCTCTTTTGATTGAGTGCATTTTTATTTCTGTGACTGATCTGAGATGAATACGCGAAGTGCGTGAATGAGGTGTGTGTTCCGCTAAAAAACGCTGCGCGGCCGCCATTTTCACGAACACGGACAAAGCTTCAAAAAGACATGCCCACTTTAAGTTCCCCGAGCATTCGCGATATACAATCAACTGTGCTATATCAGGTATCACTGTGTTCAGTATTTATGCTACAATACTGAAATGGGTACATAATTATTGATTTATGGATAGTTTTTGCAAAAATTCCGTTTTTTTGCGGCACACAATCTTCGTCGGCAAGTTCTAAAGAACCTGTAGCTTAAAATAGTCAATACCACAGGCGAAAATGAAACAAGACCACCTATTGGTTCTAATTTGTAAATGGGTTAATGTATTCATGGGCTGTCCTACATAAGCAAACCAACCAAAACATAGTTTTCAAATCTTGGAAAGATCAGAAACATGGAGGCAAGAACGAACGATCGCTGCGAAACGATCATGTCGAAAATCGACGATTTTCTCGATTTACTGGGTAGATATGATAAATTTGTGATTGTAGATCATTAATGTTATTGTTTATTTAGACACGGGTCGCGTAGTTTGAAAAAAATTTCATTAGATCATTAAAAACGAAGACTTTGAAAAGGGTAGATACGATCGTCTTCGACAATCGGGCATGCGCAAACCGGAAAGAAGAAAACGTGTCCGATTTCCTTGGATATTTTCACGAAATTACTTCTTAAATTTATGGTGCTTATAAAATCAGATATTTTAAACATACTTATATTCAAACTTTTTTTTTTAAGGTCGTATAGTGAAATAGGTGTGTTATTGTACGTTTTATTGAGTGACCGGTCTAACCAAGAGGAGGTAATCCCGAGATCGCGATTCACTTCTTCGTGAAACAAACGTCGGTCGTTGCTTCTGTTTTGGGGGATTTATTAGAACCAGTTTAGGTCACGGTTTCATTTATGATTGATGAATTAAAAGTTTAAGTTTGTTACAGTTTTCATTTTTGTTTTTTGTTGTTGTTGTTTTGTGTTTTTTTTGGGAGGGGGGGGGGGGGGGGGGGGGCTGCATGACTTGGAATATTTTATGCAGCCTGAGTAGTAAATCACTAAAATGCCATATCAGTGTTTGAATGAATTTCTTTTTTAGTAACTTGAACTAAAGCAGGTTTAGTTTCAGCACAGTAGTACCACAAGTAAGCTTGCTCTTTGTGATTTATGCAGTGTATCTAATAGCCATAGTCTTTTCTTTTCATTTTCCCCAGTCATTCTCCTTTTCATTTTCCCCAGTCATTCTCCTTTTCAGAGTTTCCATTATTATGTTTTTTTGTTTTGACTCATTTGAGGGTTCACTATCTTTACTACTTGAATTAGTACTTTACTTTTATTTTCTGTTGATTGGTTTTATACTATTTCGAGATATTAAAAAAAGGCAGAATCCACTTAGGCTACTATTTTAATTGTGATTTTAAGAAAAGGATAAAGAAGTCAACACCGTTAAAAGTAAAATTGTGCTATATATCGGGTAATTTTTAACCTTCAGTGACTTTACAAAAATATGTGACACATCTACATTGATAGATACCATCCCCAATACCACAGTTCTGATACTAATGAGATGTTTATAAATTTCCCTATGTGTGTCAGTTTATTTCAAATTTCAATTTTCAAAATTTCAATTTTCAAAATTTTATTTCAAGAAAACCCCCCAAGGGGTACATGAAATTTGACAAAACCAATGCTTGCAGATATGGGCGTGTGAAAAATACTCACAACAAAAATCCTAACACAATGGATGGTAGAAAAAAGAAAAAAGAAAGAGTATTCACAATACATTAGGAGAACAAACCCCCCCCCCACACACACACACAAAAGTTGTTCAGTTGTCACTCCTATTGTTTATCTATTCTTGTTATCAGATTTCTTTTAAACCTTTTGGCAGTTTTGCCTTTTGAAAGGAAGAAACAAATTCTTTTACACTAATTACAGTTTTTTTGCTGGTTTTCTTTTTTTTTTAATTATTGTTTTTTAAATGTATTTTTTATTCCCTGAAATGCTGACACACAGATGGAAGTCAACTGAGCAAGCTGGGGTCCATTTTTCTGGCTACTGGAAAAGGTCGTTGTCCAAAGGTGCCTGTTGTAGAGATTTCCAATCATCTGCTGATTCAGTTATTGGTACTGAAGCAAGAGGGTGGGAAGACATTTGATGAAACAGCTTCATTTCTCAGTCAACTCATTCCGGATGCTGAACTTTCAAGGTTGCAGTATCATCTCATTAAGGAAGAAGAAAATGTGCAACTTCTTTAGGATAAGTCACAGAGAGATAGATTTCTGTCTGAGCCAGTTTATGTTGAACAGCTGGGTCCACTGTTTGCATAATTTGATAAAATTTGATGTTTCATAACATTTCTCTAGAATGTTCGCCACATTTTTGGGCACTTGGCGGCCATTTTGAATCCAAAATTACATTATGTAATGGATGAACAAATTCAACAAATGCATTTTTTAATAGCATATAAAACCATGTTTTACATCACCAAATTTCAAGTCAGTATCTCTACAGGTTCAAAAGTTATTGACAAAAAATCTACTGTGTACTGTATTTTGGTCCGTCGCAGGGCATTTTAAGGTTTTTAGCAAAATCAGACCCCAATATTTGAAACATTTGGTCAAGTACAGCCTTAGAAAAAATTGGGCATAGTCTATATTAACATATCTTTTGAACAATGTAAAAAAGTAACCATAAGATGCCATCTTATCCTTCCTGTTGGACCTCAAACATGGCCAATCGTGCAATTTGAACTGACTGCCAATCACACGATTAGGCAATTTCAACATAGTATATCTTTTTTTCCCTTCAAGATAGAGAGTTGATGTTTTTTGTAGGGATTATCAGTGTTACAGACATTGTGTATAGAAATGTGCAGGAATGTGATTGCAGTGCTTTGCACAATAGGCCCTTTCAAAGTATGGCTTTCATATTATGAAAACACCCGAAAATGTTATGTCATCTTTGGACATCAATAACTTTTGAAAGAATAAAGATAGAGACTTAATTTTTTTTTTATTGTGTTTCTTTTAAAAAGTTCTTTTTAAAAAGACCAGTTTCATGCATGTATATGCTACAAAAAAAATTGGCTGCCGCTACCTATTAATAGTCAGTCTTCAGATTTCCAGTTGTTATTCACAAAACCTTTTCTTTTCCACCCTCAGATTTTCGAATACCTGAAAAACCAGAAAGACTTTGTGGGAAGCTTGCTTCATCATATAGGCACATCGGCCATCATGGACCTTCTGCTGCGTCTCATCACCTGCATCGAGTCGCCGGAGACCAGACGAGCTGTGATAGAGGTATGCAGTTTGCTTACTTTCATTGATATTGCCACTATTGTCATCAAGTAAAACGCATTAGTTTGATAATGAAAAAAAGAACATGGAGCAAAATTAAAGCCTAGATAGGTAGAATTGAAGGCATAAGTGTGAACTTAAGTTGCATGTAATATAGTGTTGTGCAAAAAAGTTTCTAATCTGTTCAGTTCTATGTATAAGTTTTCAGTTTTTTTTTTCTAAAAAGGAGCTAAGCCAAGTCAAGATGGTTGGCTTGTATTAACGCAACAATTTTTGGAGAGAAAAACTTATTTTCTTTTGGATCCTTATTCTGTTCTTTTTTTTTTTCGTTATCTGTTTCTGCTGTTTTCCTTGTTGAATTAAAATTTTCATTTTGTCATGTATTTGTAAATGATAGCATAAGTTGATCACTTACTTGGCAATAAGACAAACTTCCTAGCACATGTACTAAAACAGAGTCTGAACAGTCTTATCATATGAATTGTTTTGAAAAAAAAAAAAAAAAGGATGTTATTGATGGGGGGACTTAGTAACAAAGGTAAACATGAAATGTTTTAATTGTTTCCCCTATTCTTCTGTTGCAGTGGCTGAATGAAAATCAGATAGTTCAGAGACTAGTTGATTGTATAGTACCTTCCAATGATGAAGATGTGAGTATTTTGATTTTTTCTTTTTTTAACCCTTTGCCAAGTTAGGAAATGGCGTGTACATAATCTCTGTTGTCAGTGATGATGCAGTAGTAATAGTAATACCTCTTTAGCCATATGTAGTTTTGTTTCATAGCTTTCAAGCTGAAGGAATGTTTGCTTTCTATGCCATGTGACTATTAAAACGATTTTTTGTTTGTTTGATAAATAAATTATTGGCTTATCGCGAGTGGAAAAAAATTAAGGAAAGAGGCTACTGCTGATGAGTTTTTGTGTGTGTGTATTTTTTTAAAGAAAAGATTTTTTTCTCTGGGAAAAAAATGGTATCCGGCATATAAAGTACAGCCTTGAAGCAAATAATACGAAGGATTAAAATGTGTGATATAACCAGCTGCCATGGTGCAGTGGTTAATGCCTTTGAATTTGAACTGGAAGGTTGCGGGTTTGAATCCCATAAGAGTTGTACAGATTTTTCAGACTCTGGTCGGCTCCTACCCAGAGTGAATGTGCTGTGGGCTCAGTGGGAAGTGGAACAGTAAAGAATTAGATACTATCTCATCTTCAGAGCATTTTTTTTTTTTTTTTTTGTAAATCATTAGTGCAGGTAACTTCTGATCTAAGAGGGAAGACTATTTGACTACTGGACTTAAGAATCTTTCTTGCTGTTTTTATCCTTCTCGGAACAGTGCTCTGCCATGCCATTCACTGGGAAAACTCCAGTCCCAGATTTGATATTCATAATGTTCTCCAGCTCTTAGCACTCTGATCGTCTTCAACTATTCTTTTGTTTAATTCAAGGCCTCTGTCATGGGTCATTCAAACAAGAGTAAAAATGCGAATATCAAAGGAGAAAAAAACACAAACATAATTTGCCTCATTCTGATTGGTTGGTTGCAAGGGAACCAAAAGGGAATGGCATATATACAATTAGGTTTTGTGCTTTAATGAGAGATATATTCAGCTTGATATCTGAAAACAATAAGTAAGCTGCCAATAGCAGGGGTGAGAGCTAAGGAAGAATTGGATTTAGATTTAAGATTGTTTTTAAAGCCATAGAGAATGCTATTAGTGATGTGAAAAATAATTTTATTTTATTTTTATGTGAGGTAGAAAGTGTGTGTAATACAGAGAGAATGTGTAATTCATGTATTTGTGTTTTAAATTGAGAGAGTATGTTCACATGATGTTTAAAAGTGCTTGCATGTGATAAAATTGTGAAAAGATGATGACCGAGTAAATGACAGCTTATGTTTCCACAGATTCACTGTAACGCTGCCCAGTCTTTATGTGATATTGTGAGGTTAGGCCGGGAGCAAATGATGCAGCTTCAGGATGCTTCTGATCCTGACCCATTGTTAACAACAATGGAAATGTAAGTGGTGAATATTCCTCTCTGTCTTCTGTATAGAAAGTAGTGGGTGGAACAGTAATTATCCAGAAGGCCGAAAAAGACAGTGTTTTAGCTGGTGTGTTGCAGTATATCTTTGGTTCTAGCCTTGATCCAAGATATGCCAAGGTACATTTAGTCTGCAGTAGGGTTTTTTTTGTTTTAAAAAAAAAGTTTTTTGCCCATCTACAAGTTTTAGAAAAGAACAACTGGCATTAGTGCTGTTGACTGTTTGAGTATTGTGGTTATGATTATTGGAATATGTAGAAATATGCTATCCAACCAAATTGAGGGGTGCTGAGTTTTGCTGGATGCATTTTTTTGCTACTCGGCAAAGCAATTTAAGCTCCTTATTTTTTCAAAATTAATGTCAAGAGTTACTATTTACCTAACCATGACAGTTTGCACAGCAACAACATTGCCTATCAATTTTTGAATTTATTGACTTTTTACATAACCATAAAGACTACATGCTGCTATAAAATAACACTCATTTAAAAGCTTGTTATCTAAGCTTTCCAGTTATTTATAGCTTTACACCCTGCTTCAAAATAACACTGGCCAATGTTAATTCTTCCAGCACCACTGAGTACCGCTACCATGAATTCAGTGCTACTAAAGTGAAAGTTTTTGGTTTTTAGAAATAAACTTTTATTGAATTTTGATTGTTTATTTTTTCTTTTTTGTTGTTGTTCTGGAATTTATTTTTTATTCTGTTTATTTATTTATTCCAGGCAAGAAACTGTCTCCAAATTGTTGAGCAACATGTTTGAACTGGAACAGAACGAGTCTGTCATCGTCAACGGTCTTTTCGTCATTCACACGTTGCTTGAACCCCGCAGGCAAGGGTAAGATCACTCAAATGTCTGATATCTGTCGTACGCATAAACATTGTTTCCGTATAAAAAAACCGCAAGCCTATCTATAAACAGCAACACTACAACCACCACGCCACCATCAGACCCACTTAGTTACAGCTATAATGAACAGCAAAACCAAAGAAATACCTCACTGTTTTAGATGGTCAGAAGATCGCTGTGTAAATTGCCAGATGAAAGAGCAAGTGATAGCCTGTAACCCTTCAAGGTATCATTGGAGAAACCTAGGTGGGCACCTAGGTAGAGAAAATGGTTCTGTTGCAAATGTTTTGGACTTGAGCTTATACAGCTACTTTCCTCTTTCATTCTGGGTAAGTGTACAGAATATTGAAGTTTTCTGATAGGTAGGGGTGGCACTGACTACTCAACATATTAATTTGGCTTGATTACAGGGTAAAATTTATAAGAGGGTAGAGGATGAAGTCGACATTTTCTTTTAAGAGACTGCACAAATTGTAAGTGGGAAAAGGTTTTATTTTATATTCTGTGTTTTTCCATGCCCTCTCTTTTTTGAATTATAGATTTGTATATATTTATTACAGATGAAATATAAGTATTGAATGATAGTGCAAACTGTTAATGAGAAATTGTGAATGATAATGAATTTTTATTGAATTTTTTCTTCCGCTGTTGCAGACAAGAAGGCCTGAATGAACAGGTGGCAGAAACTGATCGTCTCTCTCAGGGAATCAGCAATGTCATGGCAGCTATCATACCTCGTTTAAAAAACTTCCACAGCTTGCTAGTTAGCCCACCAAAGGTCAGTCCTGAATCCTTTAGTCCTCAAAATAGATTGTTTAGCTTCAGTGGTGATGTGTTCACATGCGCTTTCTTTCCTATTGATCAACCTTAAATTGTAGTTGGTAGGGGGATAGATATAATAGTAAAGTGCCTTGAATTTTTTGGCACAGGCACTATTTGAGGTAAATTTAATTTCAGATAAAAAAGTTTATTATTCTGTCCTTTCTGTATTAGGTCAGGACATATCATTTATCCCTATTTGTTTTTGCATCATCTTTTTGATCAAAGGACTATGTTGTGTTCAGGTAAATTTTTGCATTGTTCAACCTTTGAATGTAAGTGAAGGGCAGTTAATGCGTGTTCATGCAAGGCTTTGTGTTAGCGTGTACTGTTTGAATTCGATCAAAGGGCGGTTAGTTCTGTTTGATGTTAGTTCTGTTTGATGTATTGATTATTTTACAACTTTTTGTTTGATATAAAAAAAAAATTTATTTGGCCATGTGAGTTTGTGCATGAACTTCTTTCCTAAAGTTCTAACGTCCTTTAGTGTGCAAGTTAACTTTGTTATTAACTCATAACGTTTTTAATGTGACCAGCAACGGTATAGCACCATGCCAACATCAGTGGGAACCTTAGAGCCTCCACTGGGGAACGCTCGTCTGCAAGTGACCAAGCTGGTGACAGCTCTGGTAGGTACCAACATGCCTGCTGTCAACATGGAACTGGTCAACCTCAACACCCTTCAGGCAGTTCTGGTGAGCTAATCCTTCAGTCCTTGCTTGCTCTTACCTTGCTGTAACAGTTACGTATGTAAAGTGTGAAGTCATTTTTTGTGAGGAAAACTGTGCTTGAGGGGGAAAAAAGTTGATAGTGGATGTCTGTGACAATTCTTGAGTGTTTGTAGCCTAACAGAAAGAGAGAGAGAGAGAGAGTAAAATTTGGCCATATTTTTAGGAGTGTGTGTATGCTTTTTGAGAACTTGCATGTGTTTGTGGCTGTGTGTTTTGAAATAAATGGATTGAAAAAAAATCATTATAGGTTTTTAGCATCAGCAGCTACTGGAGAAATAGAATTCACCCAGTAATAATTTTTTTTAGATCTTTGTTTAAAATATGTTAGGTTAGGGAAGCTATGAGATTGAATTTCCAGTAGTTAAAGATGGAATTCGGTGCAAAGAAATTATGAAAAAAACTATTAGTAATACTTTTTTGTAAATACCTAAAGAAAGAAAAAAGGATGTAAGTTATTGAAAAAAAAGAAAGCCAGTAAGCATAATTTATTGTTCAGTACAGTGAAGTGTGTCCATGAAGTGCAGCCTAAGGTGTTAGCATTGTGTTGTCTGTGGTTTGCAGGACCTGTACTTCAAGTACAGCTGGAACAACTTCCTGCACACTCAGGTAGAGCAGTGCATCACCCTGGTGCTCAATAACCCTCCCACTGAGGTGGACGGTGCCACTGAACAACCGCTCTTGCAACAGGTAAGGTGCCGCCAGTCGTTTGTCTGTCTGTTCAGAAAGAGGGAGAGAAAAAGGAAGTTGAAGATTTAGGAGGGGTAGAAGTACAGTATTAATATTTGTGGCGCTCCACACGAAATGAGTCGCTTAGCACATTACTAATTTTGCGCTAGGAGCCTTTAAAGCAGGTGGGGGTCAAGTTGTCAATTTTGTGATTTTGATTGATCATTAAACTAGATCTGTTTATTTATCTTATAATGAAATATCAAGGAATAATTTTTATCCTTTTGCTTTTAAATGTGTTTTGAAAATACCAAAGCACTCATTCTGACAACCTGTTACTAAAATAAACTTGCCCGTTTCTCATTTTGTCACATCCTGCAGTGTTCATTTCAATTTGTAATAATGTTGCACAAATTGTCCGATTTTCAATCTGTTTTTTGTATTTGATAGCCACATTATTGCACATTAATAACATGTAAATAACTAAAAATTGACCTCATGTGCACTCCGTCTCATTATGTGGTGGAGCGTCACATTTGTTGTTTTGAAATTAAATTTTATTTTTAGCTTGGACATATTGTGTTAAATATTTGTTACAGTGCTGAGCTGTTTAAAAAAAAAAAAAAGCACTTAACTGTTTTAGTTTTTTTTTTAAATCTGTTTAAATAGATATGGCCAGGTTTTTTTTTCTGTTCAGTGAAATGGTTAATGTTCAGTAGTAGTTGAAGCAAGAGTTGTTGAACTTCCAGCCATTTTGTTCAGTTGTTGATCTCCTCATGACCAGGTCATTTTGTTTCATGTTGCTATGTTTTTTTTCAGTTGTTCACTGACGTCAGGTTGCCACAACGGCTGTTGGATGAGTGGGAGGAAAATGAGCAGCAACAGTAAGTGTGCTTTTTACAATTCGGCATCCAATTTGTCAGAATCTCAAAAGTAAAAAGTGTTAATAAGCTTTGGCTGAGGATGAGAGGTATTTGAGATATTTCTTTCTTGTTGTTGAAGAAGAAGACTACTTTTACCTGTGAAGGAAAAGAAAATGGGATTTTTTTTTTTTTTTGTTGTTGAAAAAGTGTAGTATACAGTGTTGTGTGTGTGTGTGTGTGTGTGTGTGTGTGTGTGTGTGTGTGTGTGTGTGTTTGTGTGAGAGTGAGTTAGTGAGTGAGTGAGTGAGTGAGTGAGTGAGTGAGTGAGTGAGAGTGAGAGAGACTGTGACTGTGACTGTGTATCTCTGTCCTTTTTATCACTTAGATGAATTTTATTTTAAACTTTAATTCCACTGGTGTAAATAACTATTGGAAAAAAATAATACTTAGTTATATTTCAGGATGTTTGGTCGCAAGGGCCTTTCTTTCAGGTGCGTTGACTATGGCATAATATTTATTCTAGAGTGTGGAAAAAAATGTTCAGATGTGTCTTATGAAGTGAATGTTGCATAACACACATCTTCCTCTCTGTTCAGAACAAAGGAAGGAGGCAAGCGTAAAGGTTTCATGGGCCACCTAACCAAGATGGCCAATGCCTTATCTGGGTCCAAAGAAAGAGGGTGCAACTGCGACATCATCAAGTGCTTATGGACAGGTTAGTATTTGCACGGTCTTTTCTGGCAGAAGGAAGATGTAGGCTTGGTAGATACACAGTGTTCAAAAAGAAAGATAATTTTTTATCCCCATTCATAGAAGTTTAGTCAGGATTTATTTCATAGTGGTCTTACTCCAAAAACAAATCTTGTAGCAGGGGAAAAAGATTATGTCTAAAACAGTTAAGTCTGTCCCGAGCCTAAGGCTCATCAGGCGGTGCTTATCCGGTTTCTGTTGGCGTTAAGCGACTGAGAGTCATAGACTCCCCCCTGGATAGGACGCCAGTCTATCGCAGGGTTAACCCCAACACAAGGTTGGTACCCCTTTTACACCTGGGTGGGGTGAGAAAATAGCCGTAAAGTGCCTTTTCCAAGGGCACAACGCCATAGCGGAATAGCTGGGATCGAACCCGCAACCTTTAGATTACGAGTACAACGCCCTAACCACTAGGCCACAGCGGCGGCCTAAAACAGTTAGTGGGTCATTTTTTTTCAAATTTTGAAGAACAAAAGGGAAAACAAGATGTTAACATCAGTCAGCTTTACAGTGCTTTGTGAGAATGAATTTAGTTGTTTTTTTCCCCATGTCTTGAAGGATTTGGGGGGAGTAAAAGGAAGGGGAAGAGCTAAAACATTCATGTCTTGTTTTTATTAAATGAGAATAAACGGTGAATAAAACATAATTTTTTGTTTGTTTTATTCATTATTTCTGTGGGTTTAGATGGGTGTGTGCTAGCATGTTCGCACCTTCAATGTTGCTAGGCTTTCACATTGTGAAAGGGATTGTGTATAATTTTTCTATAGAGTTTAGTTTCTTGGGGGTTTTTAACACAATTTTGATTTTTAATGAATCTGGTCTTCTTTTTTTTGACAGAAATCCCTGAAGAGTGTAAGCAGAAATGGGATGCTTTTGTTCTGGGCACACTCGCTGACATCAACAAGAAGAACAGAGTTGAGTTTGTAAGTACACGTTTTAATTACGAAGGGCCTTATTGATCCTTGATTCTGTTATAAAGCTGCTTTTGTTTATCAACTATGAACAGGTTTGGGCCGGTGTTGGTGTGAGGTTTGGGGAGAGGAGGGTAGAAGGAAAACAGTTTGGGGGGGGGGGGGGGGGGGGGGGGGGGGGGGGGGCAGGTGGCACTGGCTTTTGTTTTTGCATGAGACAGTGAGAGAACACGATTTCACACAGTCTTGTTTATTTCATCTTTCCACCGAAAAAAGGTGTTCTGTAGCACTCCGGTTGAAAAAGTCCACAGGCATGCTCTAAAAGAAAAACTCACTAAGACTGATTGATGGCAAAGAGAACTGTACAGCATTAACAACTGAACTGTTAGAAGCACTGGCATCTGGGTGAGAAAAACGCATGACAGGAGAGCTGTGGAGACATGAACACGGTGTCTTCTGTTGCTGGTTTATGTGTTTTTGTGTTATGGGTTAGTGGGTTAGTAGTATTTGATATGAGAGAGGTTAGTGCACCATTGTGAGGGGTTTTTTTTGGGGGTGGGGGGAGGTTGATAAAAATGTTTTAGTGCACAAGTGAGCCTTGGTATTATTAGATTTTTTTCAAGCTTACTCCTATATATATATCTGTGCTTGTGTTTGTGTTGGGTGTCTTGTTTGTAAAATTCTTTCAGCAGTAGTATTATCACTATGGCCATGACAGCCAAGATTGTAATAGTCTGATATCGCAAGGAAAGTAATCAGACTTAGTTGTTTGAAAAAAGAGAAAAAAAAAGTTCAGTGTAGTAAAATGTATTCCTTTTTGTGGACAGCGAGGCCACCCTCTGGCATCAAGTAGTGAAGACGACGATGCCGACTTTAAAGACATTCCCTTTCCACAAGACACTGCAATGCAGCAGGTGTGTATTTTTTTCCCCCTTTTTCTTTGTTTGCTTGTTTTTTTCCTCTAATGATTTGTGTTATAACATTGAAATTAAAAAGTGATCTACATATCTTTCTTTTTTTTTTCTTGTGTTTTCTCTGAGCTCCCTAGGGAGTAATGAGAGCACTGCACTGAGATGTGCACCGTGTCTAGTATAAATAAGCCTAAGCTGGCCGAGCCCATGTATGTATGGGTTAACAATGTCATATATTTGTGTTTACCACAAAACTGAGTATAGTTGGCCTACTCTTCTGTGAAAGATGGATCGGTCTTAATCATGTGCGAAGAGTATTTTGCAAGTGTTCTCTTGAGGACTTTAGGTTTATCTGGAGGATATTTAGTTGAAGAATGTTGGAAGCTGTATTTGCTTTGAGAACATTTCTGAATGGATTTTTCAGAAGCCACTTGATCTTGCATTCACTTATTGTTCCAGGTCATGATTCTGATGCTCAAACCACTAAGCTGTTTTACCTTTCATTGTCAAATAAAGTTTTGCTCAGTGTTACATGTGTACGGTAGTCAGTCTCCCAGGGCTCCCTCTTTTATTCCATGAATTCATGATTTCACTGAAAAAGTAAAATTTAGAGATTGCAGGCTAAGAATTAGAGTGTGGGTCAGATGAAGGAACTGGTTGTTATTCATGGAGCAATCATTCTTCCATCCTGTCAGACAAAACTTGACAGTATGAAATGTAATACAAAACTCCCATTTTGAGAAAGGGAATAATCTTTGTGTACTTGAATTGAATGCAAAATATTACAGAAATGGAGGAGGTGGACAAAAAAAGAGTATTATCATGGTATTGGTTTGACTGAAAAGTGAATGAAGCACTTCTTGTTGCTTGGGTTTTGTTAGCTGTAGGAAGAAAGGAGGGCTTACTTGCCCTGTCATCTGGAAACTCGTGCTGCGTTGCACTAGGTTGGTTCATTTGTAGATGTCAGCAGTGATAGTGGAGCAATGCAAAGTTGGTAGATCATAGACAGTTAAACACTGTAGGAAGCAGAAGAAGAATTTTTAAAATAGGTGTTAACATTCTTTAAAGGAAGGGGGCTGGGGTAAGTGGGTTTAAAAAAAAGAAGGGTGTTTATATGTAGGTTTGAGAAAATGTCCATGAAGTACTAAAAATGTGTCCAATTTTGCTGCAGATGACATCATTTTAAGGTGGACCACTGCGTCACTTTTAGCAAATTTTGTTTCTCAGAAACTACTAAAGATATCTGCATGAAATTTGGTACACATACTAAGTGCATTAATAAAGCTATCTGTGCAAAGTTTGAAGTATGTAAGTCCAACAGATATGATAATGTGATAATTTTTCCAAAAAAATAGGGGTCAGTGTTTGGCCCATCTGCTGCTTTCAAAATATGCAATGCATGATGAAGTTTATCATTTTTCCTGTTTGATTTGACATCACTGTGTGCAATGATCACAAAAAAATATAGTTTAGTTCATAAAATATATTTTTCTTTTTTTTTCAAAAATGCCCAAAAAATTTTGCTCCAGTTTTCAAATTTTTATTTCATGGTATTGAAAAATTATAATAGCTACAGAGTTCAAACTGTCTCATTGCACTCAGCACACATTTCTACACCAGCATACCAAATTTCAGTGGATTATTTTCATTAGGTTAGAAGTTACAGGTGGGCCAAATAACAGTTGCGGCCGAAAAACCATGTTTTGGAGAAAAATGCCCGTAAAGATTTAGTTAACAATTTAATCAATGAAAATCATGTTTAAACATTACCAAAAAATTATGCATGGTAAAATAACAATAGGCCAACACTACTGAGTGATTAGAAACAGCTTTTCTCATAGAATAAATTTTTCAGGGGCTCCTGGGGCATACACCCCCCTCTTTGCCTGCCTGGCTATGTCCATGTTCCGCATGCATTACACTTTCTTTCTTTTTTTTCCTCTTCTTTTTGGCCCTATCAGGTGATTTTCTAGTGGCTGTTTTCACACTGAGAATGTCTGATTTATCTACAAACACTTCTGCATTGCTCACTGCCACAAAATCCAGTCCAGCAAGCACAATATTGCTGGAAAAGTATCTCGCCTCCAGACTGCAGGCTGACTGTCTTCTTCATCTCAGCTTTGAATATATTGTTGATAATGTGATAACTAAGATGTGTGAGGATGCAAAACAGAATGCAAAACAACTGTGTGATTGTGGAAAATACAGGAAAAAGTAAAAAAGAAAATTAAAAAAAAAGGGGGGGGGGGGGGGGGGGCAGAGAAGAAAAATTATAGGTGAAGGTTTTTCTTTTCTAACACCATTCACTGTGTCAAACTCAGTAAAAACAATTCTTTTGTGAATTATCATTAAACTTAAAACTGCCTCTGAAAACACAAACAACTAAATAAAAAATAAAACTGAGAATATGGGAAAAAAGTTAGTGTATACTGAATAGCCCTTGTCAGAGACTGCAAACCAGAAATTCAGGCACTACTGTATTCCTGCTAAGTACCAACAACACATAACTTATTGGGGAAAAAAGTGCCCTGCTATATTCCCAAAATAGTAATAAATCGATGGAAAATGTAGCTATAATTTCACTTTGTGCACCTTTATGTTGTCACCCAACTTTCCAAGGGTGACACATCACTGATGATGTTCTGTCGTTTGAGAAGTTGCGGGCCCGCGGATCGGTTTATTTTTCTTGCGCATCGAGTCTATATCAAAACTAGTGTTGCTGTCAGCCACTGATACACGTTTTTTCGGAGAAAAACTTCAATTTTCGCATCAATGAAGTAAGCGAGTGGTTATCGGCAACATCGCGAGTTGATGTGCATGGCACAGCAAAACTAGGTCACCACTCCAGCCAGCGATTGTCAGTCTATTTTCCGTTTCTTCCGTTTTTCATTCTTTCTACCAAAGGCATTGGTAGTCCAACACTTGTTTTCGGCATGTTTTGGCTATTTTTGAGACTTTCAGTAAAAAACTTTGGCTGAAAACAGGTCAAATACGTGCATCGAACAGACTCGAGATGTAAACAGCCGCCATCTTGGATAAAAGTCACATGACTCTTAGAACCAATCAGCTATTTTTTTACGGCCACAAGCCAATCAGAGACTTCGACTCAACCGTATGCCTGTAGAAAATGACTCTCGGGTGCCTTCGGATTTGCTCTTCGTGTGTTTCCGTGAGTGAATATATCCATTGAGAGGTGATGTCAGAAAGTAGGTCAGTGAATGACCTTCACATTGATACCAAACAAGGGGGGGTAGCGAAACTGGTCGGCAAGCGCGACGATCTTCAAACTGATGCAAACTTCGCGTTTTTGGGCCACAATTGCTCTAAATTCACCCACCCCTACCTCAGAAAATGATTTTATTTGCAATGAAATCGGTCAAAACAAACAAAATGAGTGATTGAAAAGCAAAGTTGACACATTAATTGACCAAATGCAACCATAATCCCAAAAGTCTTTTTTTTTTTTTTTTTGGTGAAAACCTATGCCGCGGTCCCCCTTAAATACAAATTTTGTTAGTTCACCTTTTTTGTTTTTGACCCACCCCTTTGTAGAATAGATATAATTTTTTTGTTTATGGGAGCTCTGGTCTCTTAAGAGTTTTTATTTTGTATTGGATGTGAACAGTTGGCTTTTTCCTTTTTTTTCTTCTTTTTTTGGCATGCAAGTTTATTTTTTGTGTGTGTTTGTTGGCTTTGAACTTAGTGGATATTGTTGCGTTCTTTTGCTCATAGGAAAATGAGATGCGTGTACAAACCCACAGAACTTTCATTTCCTCACTTATATGTATATTTGTATATAATATATATATACACACACACATATATATATATATATATATATATATATATATATATATATATATATTATATATATTTTTTTTTTTTAAATTATTTTTTAAAAAATATTTTTATTTATTTATTTATTTATTTTCTTTTTTGTGCCTTGGCTACAGCTTTGAGATTCACCAATGGTTAGATTTTGGTATATGACTGTTTATATCCATCATTCCATAACTGTATTCTGACTTGCAGGATCCTTAAATGACAGCCCTGCTTTGACTTCAGATGTCTAGACCAAAAGTTTTACATGCATGCAAGCCCCATGCTACAAAAAAACTTTACAATTAATTCTGTTCCGCCCCATGCCTTAGGAGAAAAAAAGAAAAACTGGCTTGTGTACATATATTGAGCTGCCCATCAGTCATATTCTGCATTCATTCTGCAGCATTTTTTCTAGATCGTTTTTAACCCATGCAAAGAATCTCCCATAGTTTTGTTAATGTTCACAGATATTGTGGTAGTTTTGCCTGTAGCCATTCCTTTTGTGCAAAAATGTCATTTGTTTTAACGCTTGAGACCATCATAGGAGGATGTCACAGTTTGTTCAGCTGGGCTTTAAGTCTGGAACAAAAGCTTCTTGTCCTTGGTCTAGTCCTAGTCTTAAAAAAAAAAGATACCCCACCAAAAAAAACAAAACAAATTAGTCCTAGTCCTCTTTATTCTAATCCCAATTTTTCTAGTCCTTGTTCTAGTTCTAGTCCAAACCCCCCCCAAAAAAACCCCCAACAACAACAAAAAAACAACCCCAAAATAGTCCTAGTCCTCTCTATTGTAATCCCAATCCTTCTAGTCTTGTTCTAGTCTCAGTCCTTTTAATCATTGTTCTAGTGGGTAGTCCCAATCCAGCAAGTCCTTGTTCTAACCCCAGCCCTTCTACTTCTAGTCTTTGTTCTAACCAAAGTTCTGCTAGTCCTTGTTTGAATCCAAGTCCTAGTCCTCCTTTTCCTAGTCCTAGCCCTTATGGTCCAAGTCCTCATCCTCCTAGTCTAAGTCCTTGTAGTCATCCTAGTCCTAGTCCTGCTAGCCCTCCTTGCTCTAGTCCTAGTCCTCATCCAAAACAATGCATGTATCACAGGATCAACTGTGTGTGCACAACCTCAGTGTATGTGGGAAGAACTGTCTGCCACACTTGTAGACAAGTCAGTATTGACCTCATTCTCAGATCCTCTTATCATACCAGTATAGTACCATCCCCACCTCTGTGCTAGGAATCCCCTCTTTTCTATCCTTCTCTTTATTTTTTGCCTTGTTCCTTTTTTTCCTGTCACCTTTTTCATGTCTAACTTCTGCCTTTTTTTTTAGAAAGACTTAAATATTTCAACAATTCTTTCCCATGCTGAAGTCAGCTGTGCTTGGCCTGATTTGTCAGGATATAACAGACAACAATAATTGCTGTCTGAGTGTTCGACTTAGAAAAGAATTTTTTTTAAAGTCGCTTTTAGTGTCCTCCAGATTTTCCAAAAATATTTATAAATTTAAAAAGAGAGAGAGAAAAATCCAGATTGCCAAGTGCTACCTTCGTCTGTTGTAATTTTGGGACTTGGAGGAGTCCCACCAAAGGAAAAAAAAAAATGTAGGCAGCATAAATGGAAGGCCTGTCCATAGTTTCTGTGTTCGTTTGCTTCTCCCCCTAGTTTTTCTTTCCCTTTCTGCACATTATCTTACACTGGTTCTAAGGCCTTGCTTAAGATTTGTTTCTGTGAATCTCATAGATATACCCATGTTTACAAATAAAAAATTTTTTGGTTGACCTAAAAAAAAAAATCATCATAAAGCTTCTGTTTTTGTTTTTATGGGTTTTGATTTTGCTTTTTTGTTTGCTTTTCTTTTCTTTTTTAAAGTAAGGGGAGGGTGATGTTGATTCTCAACCCCTATGCTTCTTTATTTATTTTTTTTTTTTAAAGAAAAGTTTTTACTAGTTGCATGCCTGAATGTTCCTGTCAGTGTTTCTGTAGTTGTGGCTTACCACCACCTGGCTGTTTTGTGTTTGGTTACGTTCTTTGAGGGGTAGTCGGTTTCTTTTGTTAGTGTTTCTGTTTGAAAAGTGATTATGTGGTTTGTTCATCAGGCCTTCTCTGATTACCAGTTGCAACAGATGACAAGCAACTTTATAGACCAGTTTGGTTTCAACGAGGAGGAGTTTGCGGAGCAGGAGGAAAAGATAGAGTGAGTCCACTTTTTTTTTTCTCCCCCCATTTCTCCCTTTTTTTGTGTGCAGAAAGTCTGGTGTGTGTGTGTGCGTGTGCGTGCACGAGTATGAGTATGCGAATGGTATGTGTGTTGAGGAGGAGGGTGGTGGGGTGCAAGTGTGCATGCTTGTGTGTATACACATGCATTTGTGTTTTGTGTCTGTGCATGCTTGCATGAGAGAGAGAATGAGTGCATGATATTGTTGATATGTGACTACAATTTGCATTTAATTTAGTAAAGCAAAAAGCCATACTGATAGACAATTTTCTCCAGATTGATCATTTTCAGTTTTCTTTGTTTTGCTTATCTGCAATGTTAGATGTCTTCTTTGCTGTGCTTTTTGTACGTTCAGAAGAGGGTGGGTTTTTTTTTTAATTAAAAAAAGAAAAAGGTTTTAAGTGATTGGATTGTGTTTTGTTTCTGTGTTGCAGTGCACCATTTTCAGACCGGATCTCTAGTATTAATTTCAACATTCAGGCCAATGAAATTACGGTAAGTACAAGTATTGCATCATTTTAGTATAAATGAAACTAGTAACAAGATTGTTTTTGCATTAGTATATAGTCAAATATGTGTCGAATAAGATGTAGATAGAATATGGTTTCATAGTGTGTGGTCAGTATTTTTTTCTTCTGCTGAAAGCTTGTACTCCATTCAAGGACTTGATATTTTCATATTTCCTTTAATGTGTTACTCTTTCACAAAGGAATTTGTGTAGGTGTGTGTGTGTGTGTGTGCTTGTGCACATGCATGAGAGAGAGAAAGGAGAGAGAGAGAGAGAGAGAGAGAGAGAGAGAGAGAGAAGAGAGAGAGAATCTTTGCATGGTGAGAATGAGAAAATAAAACTAGCATTACTGTTGTGCAAATCAGTTTCTCTGCCAACTCTGACCTGTAAAACTATCATCATCATCATCACTGTAACTAGTTTTAACAATCTTTAGAACAAGCTTGTATTATTGTTATTTTTATTTGTTCTTGACGTGTTGTCTTCATCAATGGAAACTAACATATTTCCTGAAGTGTTGAACATGACCATTGCAGCAGCCCAACAACACGATGTTTGACCAAGCATGCAATGACCGCATCCAGCAGTTCGATGACGATGACAGTGATGAGGACATCTGGGTGGAGAAACCTGTCACCTTCGACAAAAATGCACAGCATATGAGGTCAGGGTAAGTAAATGATAGAAAAGCACAAACTGATTGATAAGGAAAATTTGGTTGCATGAATAGAGAGAATACATTTGTCATTGCTGCTGTGAAAGAAAATGACAGATTATTTGACGTGGACTTGATATTACTAAGAAGGTTGTCTCTTTAAAGAAAACAAAACCCAAAACTAGCTAAATGTAAGGAAGATTGCATAAAGGCTATAGAGAAACTTGCTTATTGTGTAGAATTTTGTAAGTTTTATTTTGAAATTGTTCTATACCTAAAACAAGTTTTCTTCACCTGTGGTAAATACAGTCAACTGGAAAACAGATTTTGGTAAAGTCTGTTTGAAAATATTTATGTTATTTGAAAATATTTTTATCATTACATGAATAATAAACCGAGGAGAGGGAATTTTGCATTTTTGCTGGGGGTTTTTATTGTGTGATATGGTAATTTTTCATCATCTTACCTATCCAGACTTATTGCCTGACTCTTTGCTTTCCAAGAATACCACATAACTAAGCTAAAAAAACAAAAAAAAACAACAGCAACAAAGAAGTGAGATGACTTCATACTTCTGAATTCTTTTTCCTCAGGCAGGAATGCATCCATAGTGGATGACCACTCAGTTTGGAATCTTTTCTTGGTGGAAGATTAATGTTAGGGTCACTGCTTGTGTCATGAAAACTGAAAGGAAACTGTTACTAACCATCTCTGAAGCTGTGACACAGTAGCCACCTACAACATTGATTATTCTATGTCATTAGATGCAGGCAGTAGTTATTACCCTCTAACTGAATCTGTCATTGTCGATGTAGCAACATTGAAAAGAAATGAATAAGGGAAGTGAGTGGGGCAGTGGAGAGTGGGCTGTATATTTGCAGTGGTCAGTTTCAGCAGTTTATCAATGGTGTTGGCTTTGAATATTACTATACTATGTCACAGTACATGATGGGAAAATTTTACCTCCTGTCTTTGATTGTAGTCATCTCTAGAAAAGAAAAGAAAAGTAGTGAGCAGTTAAGTGACAAGTTGCTGCTTGACTTTTATAATAATTAAAAATATATATATAAACTGATTTTCGGGGTGAAGTGTGAAAACTGGTAGGGGAAACCCCCCCAGAGTTAATGCTGCTTGTTTTTTGTATGAAGTTTGGAATCTTTGCTCATGTACTGTGTGACCCAACCGATGCTGACCCTGAGCGTTCAGTGTGTGCTATTTCAGTCGGCTGCAAGGTCAGACAGCACGGGCCAACAGCAGCGACGACAGCACTGACAGTGAGGAAGAGCTGGACTCCCCTCACTCCATTCCTCAGCAGTCCTCCGTCTCCCCCTCCCATGTGTCCTCCTCTGCCGCCTCCGCCGCTACCTCCAAACCCACCACCACTATCACCGTGCCTACTGTCATGGCTGCTGCTGCTGCTGCTGAGAAAATGGATGTTGATTCCTCTGAAGGTATTTTTGTCAGAGCACAGTATTTAGTTCTTTAGAGGATGGAAAAGGAAAGGTTGTCAAGGCGTTTTACAAAGTTTCAAAACTGGAGTCCAGTTTTTAACCTATTCCAAGAACTGTCACTGCTTGAGGAATATCTCATGAACCACATCATAAAAAAGGTTTTCTTAACAGATGTAAGACCAACTTATAGCCTAATACAAAAGTGAGCCCGGGTGTGCTCTGAGTTTTTTTGTAGAGCTGTGAACCACAGATAGTTGACATATTTAGGGATCTGTAGTGTTGCAATATTGAACTTCCATGCATGTAAACATAAATGGGAATAAAGCACTGGCAGGTCTGTTTACATTATTTTGTGGATATTGTAAATGTTTCTATTCATACAAGTGGATATTGGAAACCTGGACTTATGTGCAGGCCATGAAGATTGTCAGATGCCGTCTGCGAGAAAGAAATACAGAATGCTGATGGAACAGCTGTTGAGAGTTTCAGAGATATTGGTCAACTGTTTTAGTGGTGTGTGAAAGAGGGGACAGCACACATTTTGTAAAGGCAGCAGGAAGGAATCAAGATGGGGTTTTTGTTGTTGTTTTTTTAAGAATTAACAAAACTTTGAAAAAGAGAAGGGAATATGTGTGTGTGTGTGTGTGTGTGTGTGTGTGTGTGTGTGTGTGTGTGTGTGTGTGTGTGTGTGTGTGTGCATGCGTGTGTGTGTGCCGTGCGTACACTTATATACAGATACATAGTTTCATTTAGATTTCTGTTTTACAGACCAGAAAACTTTTATGCTGACAGCAAATCTTTTTGGAAAATTTTAAGTGCAACCTATTCCTCTTTGAACAAACAACATGATTCTGTATCAGATTGGTAGCATTAGCAGATACTTCAGCCGCTACACAGATGAGTCCATGCTTATGAAAACCCCACACAATTCTATTACCATGGACCACCGACATCTGACTGAACACACTGCATAGAAACGAGTGACATTGCAGGTCCCTGGGCAGCCAATGGAGAGGGCAGCACTTCCTCGGAACCCATAGAGATGGAGACCAGCTCTCCTTGGGACTCGGAGCCCGCTCCCCCCTCCTCCCCGCGTGAAGGATGGGCCAGCTTTGACGGCAAGGCTGAGGCCAGTTCAGAAGACAACTGGGCAGATTTCAGCAGTTTCTCTGATATTGACAGGTGGGTGAAGAAGGGCGCAATACTGTAGTCGTTTCTCTCTTTAGTCCTTATTTCTTTTTTACTGAAATTTTTTATTATTATTTTGAGTTGATGCCTGCTTCCCCATTCCTCTCTAAGCAAATAGCGTTTTAGATATAAGTCGGATCTTTTTTGTATTCTTTGATTTCCTTGTTGCAACACTGAGAGGTGTCATGGGATTTATACTTCCCTTCATGTAAGAGAGTTATTGTTGAATTAAAAAGAAAGAATTGCCAGTTGTTTATGAAATTTGGAAATTAATGTTAAGAAAGTATAGACACATTTTGTGAACTGTGATTAATGAAAGAATTCTGTCCAAACCCTGCATCACTATTCAATCAGTCTGTTGAGATGTTTTGTCTTCAGAGTGGTTTTGGGTAAACGTCTACTTGTTTCAGGACAACTTGGTTCTCTCACAAAACTGTTAAATTTCTGAACACTTTTTTTTGTTTGTTTTTGTTTCAGGGCAGGACTTCAACCACGCAGTAGTTCTCCAGTTGAAATGGACACCTCAGAGAGCTCCAGAGCCAATGCTTATGGTAATCAGTTGACATTTTTTACCTGGTAGAAGTGTTGATTCTAGGATGCTCCCTTGCGGGATTCCCGCATTTTTTTTTCAGCTTTTCTGCAAAATAATGTGACCAGTGCGCCCTAACGGACTAAAAAAAACTGTGGATAGCGCATATTTGGACAAACAGTGCGCCCTTGCAATTGCCATTTATATAATTTCAAAATAGCGCTACATGCGTTGGTCGTTAACCCTTTGCTGGGCACAGCAAAATCATTTGTCACCTTCCTGCCGGGCAGAGAAAATGGAGGTGGATGGCTTGTGAGTGGGTGTATGTATTTAACATGCAATAACTCTACAATGGTCGGGTGGATTTTGATGAAATAAAAACAGCAAGATGCAGAAATGAATAAAGAAATTGCTAATACCCAATTTTTGTCATTATTTTTATTTTCTTTTAGAATTATAATGCATAAACACACAAAGTCATTGATTGGTTTGTGTGTGTTACAGTTAGCGTTGCAATAACTTTAGAATGCGTGCATGGATTTTGATTAAATAAAAACTAAAACATTAAGAAACAAATATAGAAAAGATATTTTTCAACCTACTGTTGGTTTTATAGTTTTTTTTTGATAAATGGTGCACGAACACATCGAACATTCCGACGATCGCCATTTTTGTTTACCGATGATCGCGATCAGCTTAACGTTTAAGTTTGAGCCGCTACCGTATCAAAATCCCGAATAGCAACCAAATAACAAAATATATCAAGTTCTGAACCATTGCCGAACTTGAAATCCGCGATAATTTCCCCAAATCGAAGAGTAGAATTCAAAACGCGTATCGGCCGTGTTAGATTTGACGATCGATTTTTGTCTCGAACTTCGCCGTAGTCAAAGTCGTCTCTCTCGCTTCAGTCAACAAACTCAGAAGTGCACACACTACTAGGATCGATTACATCGATATTTGAGCCTAGATACACATCTCACAGCGTCATATTTTCGGCATGGAAGCTGTAAAAACGATCGTACATGTCGGGTTCGAAGATAGCATCCATCTTGGAAAAATTTGCGATTTTTTTCCTCCAAAACTTGCAACAAACTCACTCCAATCGCCGCCATTTGTAATAAACATGCGGAAGTCTCGCAGGCAGTCTCGTGGCTTCTATATTCATGAGATTTGAAGCAAGATTGGCGGGAATTTCGAATGTATGATCGCTCTGAAGTGACGGTCATGTCGCCGGGCGCTTTGGGGCGTTTTGCCCAAGGACAGGGTCGGGCGTTTTGGGCGTTGTGCCAAGCAAAGGGTTAAGTTGATACTCCAGGGACGGCAAGATTGAAGTTTATCTCTGAAAAAACGTGTATCAATGGCTGGCAGTGACATTAGTTCTGATAAAGACTTGTTGCACAAGAAAAATAAACCGAGCCGCAACTTTTCAAACAACAGAACATCATCAGTGGTGTGTCAACCTTGGAAAGTTGGGTGACAACATAAGGGTGTACTAAGTGAAATTACAAACTGCAAGCCGAAGATAGACAAATTTGAATAGCTACATTTTCCATTGATTTATCACCGTTTTGGGCACTTTTTTTTTCAATAACATGTTTTTGGAACTTAGCAGGAATACAGTAGTGCCTGAATTTCTGGTTTGCAGTCTACTCTTTGACAAGGGCTATTCAGTATACACTCACTTTTTTCCCATATTCTCTCAGTTTTATTAGTTGTTTGTGTTTACGGAGGCAGTTTTAAGTTTAATGATAATTCACAACAAATTTTTTTTTTTCTTACTGAGTTTGACACAGTGAATGGTGTTAGAAAAGAAAAACCTTCACCCATATTTTTTCTTCTCTGGCTTTTTAAAAATATTTTTATATATATATATTTTTTATTACTTTCTCCTGTATTTTCCACAATCACACAGTTGTTTTGCATTCTGTTTTGCATCCTCACACATTTTAGTTACCACATTATCAACAATGTATTCAAAACTGAGATGAAGAAGACAGAGTCAGCATGCAGTCTGGAGGTGAGATACTTTTCCAGCAATATTGTGCTTGCTGGACTGGATTTTGTGGCAGTGAGCAATGCAGAAGTGTTTGTAGATAAATCAGACATTTCAGAGTAAAAACAGCCTCTAGAAAATCATCTGGTAGGGCCAAAGAGAAGAGGACAAAAAAAAAAAGTGTAATGCATGCAGAACATGAATATAGCCAGGCAAGCAAGGGGGGTGTATACCCCAGGAACCTCCTGAAAAATTTATTCTAAGAGAAAAGCTGTCTATAGTCACTCAGTAGTATTGGCCAATCATTATTTTACCATGCATAATTTTTTGGTAATGTTTAATCATGATTTTCATTGATTAAATTGTTAACTAAATCTTTACGGGCATTTTTATCAAAACGTTTTTTCGGCCACATCTGTTATTTGGCCCATCTGTAACTTCTGACCTAATGAAAATAATCCAATGAAATTTGGTATGCTGGTGTAGAAATGTGTGCTGAGTGCAATGAGACAGTTTGAACTCTGTAGCTATTACAGTGTTTTTAATACCATGGGATAGAATTTAAAAAATGGGAGCAAAATTTTTTGGGCATTTTTAAAAAAAAAAAAAGAAAAAAAAAATTTATGAACTAAACTATATTTTTTTGTGATCATTGCACTCAGTGATGTCAAATAAAACGGGAAAAATGATAAACTTCATTATGTATTGCATATTTTGAAAGCAGCTGATGGGCCAAACACTGACCCATATTTTTTTTTGAAACTTATCTTATTATATCTGTTGGACTTGCATACTTCAAACTTGGCACAGATAGCTTTATTAACCCTAGTAGCGCTGAAATAACGGCAGCGGTACTAGGTGCTGCTGGCTGAATTAACAGCAGCCATTGTTGATTTGCAGTAGGGTGGGGTCAAACAACTCCTGATATTGATATGTAAAACTAAACTAAGTGTGTAAAGTTGTAAATCACTGGAAAGCTTGGATAACAAGCTTTTAAAAGAGTGAAATTTTATAGCAGCATGTAGTGTTTATGATAAAAACTGCGCGTGCACTACCAATCACTGTTGCGATGTTGGTGACCCAGATTGATTTTAACATGATATGCAATGTTGTTGCGGTGCGAAAATGTCATGATTCGATAAATACTGTCTCTCGACATAAGTTTTGAAAAAATAAAGAGCTTCTGTGGCTTTATCGGTCGTCAAATACTCGGAAAAGTCCAGCAAAATGATTGACGCGATCGCGATCGTCATGGCGGTGAACACTTATTTCGTGCGAACTGGCGGCGTTCTATGACGAAAATACGACAATCGCTTGATTTCGTGTGATGCAAAGTACTCGACAGCATATTGAAATGACTTAAAAACAGTTATTTCGAAGCCGTGTTGCGTTAAAATAAAGTAAAACAATGTATGACATCGAAATCGCCCGGTAGCTATGAAGTGCTTTGGACAAAACTTGGCACCCGCTCGATTCAGTCCGATCGCGATCAATTTTTCCGAAGTTTTTCAAAAATATTTCACAATCCTTACCTTATCGTCTCTATTATCGTTTAATTCAACCAAATCCAGCCTCTAAAACTCCTCATCGCCGTCAATATCGTCAAAAAAACTCGAAAAATACTTCGAGTGATACAAGCGCAAACACTTTACCGCCATTTTGTTTTCAGGCGATCGACGTTCGTCCAAAAAAAAAAAAAAATGCACCTCTAAACCAATCAGAATCCTCGTTGCTTGCGACTGCGGACAACCTTCACCCATTTCTGCGGCCCTACAATGGCCTTCACGTTCATTGGATGACCTTTGAAAGCGAAAGAAAGCCTTCAATTACGATCACCGACGTCATCCCGGAATATTCCGGGAGCCGCCAGAAATGCTGCACTACGTCATTCCGGAGTAATCCGGGAACAGCACTACTAGGGTTAATGCACTTTGTATGCATACCAAATTTCATGCAGATATCTTAAGTTGTTTCTGAGAAACAAAAATTTGCTAAAAGTGACGCAGTGGTCCACCTTAAGTAGTTTCTGAGAAACAAAAATTTGCTTAAAGTGACGCAGTGGTCCACCTTAAGTAGTTTCTGAGAAACAAAAATTTGCTAAAAGTGACGCAGTGGTCCACCTTAAAAGATATGTGATGCCTTGTGTACCATGCCCTAAATGATTGCAGTCTTCTTTTTCAATAGTATATATGATATTTTAATGCTTTGAGTTTGATTTAAACCTGGTTCATATAACTTTAAATGCTGTTTCGTTGCTATTTGATATTTTTTATAGACAGTTTTGTTTTGCTTTTAGTTCTGTTTTGTTTTTGTTTTGCTTCTTGATTGTTTGATTCTTTGTTGTTGCTTCTCAGGGGTTTTTTTTCTTTCTCATCTCCTATAGGTTTCATTGATGATAATTACTGTTTAAAGAAATATTTTTTATGGATGTTTTCAAATACATTTATTGACTGGGTTTTTTATGATGATGTAATTTGAAGATGCTCTCTGTCTCTGTCTCTGTCTGTCTCTGTCTCTGTCTCTCTCTCTCTGTCTCTGTCTCTGTCTCTCTCTCTCTCTCTCTCTCTCTCTCTCTCTCTCTCTCCTCTCTCTCTCTCTCTCTCTCTCTCTCTCTCTCTCTCTCTCCACTCTTTCCCACCTTTCCACCCCCTCACATATACTACCCTAGACTTATCTCTGTATAGGTGTTTGGTTCCTATGTTGAATTAAAATTGAACTCTACTGTTTGAATATAGAGATATTTTTAATTAGTTTTTTGTGTTTAAGGGTTTTTATGTTTGTTTTTAGTGTGTGTGGTTTTTTTTTTATGCCTTCTTTGCTTGCCCCCCCCCCCCAAACACACATACAGACACACACACATACACAGAGGCACGCACGCACGCATGCGCACACACGCACACACGCACACACACACACCACACACACACACACACACACACACACACACACACACACACACACGCACGGAATGTAATATTTTTCATATGAATGTTTTGGCTTATAGATTTGTAATGCCTTATGTACAATCGTCCTGAATCATTGCATTTTCCCCTTCATCTTCATTAGAATATTTTTTATGCATTAATGTATCGAATTTGATTAACAACTTATTTATATAACCTTACATGTTGTTTGGCTCCTATTTGATATTTCTTTTATATAATTTTGCTTTTTTGTTTGTTTGTTTTTGGTTTAGGGATTTTTCTTTTCATTGTTAGGCTTGGCCACATTGTGAGCTTACAGGTTTCATTGATAATAATTATTGTTTACAGAAGTGCTATGTGGGTGCTTTGAAATACTTTATCAGGGTTCGCACAAGTCCCTAAAAAGCCCTAAAAAGCCCTAATTTTGGAAAGCCAAAATAGGGCCCCTAAAAAGCCCTAAAAATGAGACATATTACCCTGGAGGCCCTAAAAAGCCCTAAAAATGGAAGTCATGTGTGAGATTTTATTTTAGAAATTAAAAAAATATATTCAAAATAAAACTTTGGAGAAATAAATCCGAGAAGCGTGCCCGAAGATCGTATTATCGCTGATAGAATGCTTGTCGTCTGCTACTCGCGTCGGGCCACCTATTTCGTAAAGGGAGGTAATAGTAATTGCCTCCCTTGGAAATGTAATCGCTTTGCTTCGCAAAAAGTGGTGTGCAACCTTGTGCAGACCTGTGCACCTTCCGTATTTGTTCCGGAAAAAGTTGTAAAATAGGAAAATACAGTTTAATTAATAAAAATCCAATTTTTATCTTTAAAAAAATCCGAAAATCAAAAATACAGTCTTCTATCGTTAAGCGATGGGATGCATTATGTCGTCTGCTAGATCCTATCGTTCAGTTGTCTCCCCTTACAGCGCATGCGCACAGCATCTCTTTCAAAACAAAATGGTGGAAAGTAGTGTAGACTTTCGTGGAAAAACAGATCGAACTGACACACTTACAAGCAAAGAAAGACGCGGAATAAACGCAAAATGACGCTAACAGTCCATGATGGGGCTAGAAGAGGTACAGTTGCCGATATAGATGCACAAACAGAAAAATTGGTTCGTTTTGCCGAGCAATGTTTAAAACTTGCGCTATGTCTCTTGATAGTGAAAGTTGAGCTTTCATTAGCAAATGGTGTCGGAAATTGGAACACGGTCGGAAAATAACAAACCACGGCACTTTACTTATAGAAGCGCTAATTTCTTGGCAAATCATGGAACAGTAACCCTTTCGCATCTTCGGGAAATCAGTTGATCGTTAAAACGGCAGAGTGACTGTTCTAAAGTTACATCGTGTGGAACACAGCCTCCGCTGTCCGGTACAGCCGGAAAGTACACACATACACAGAACTTGTTTTTTGGCCATGCAAACTGTCATTGTGAGTTCACTCTGAAATCAGATGAATTTTTAATCTGCTTTTGTACGGGGGCTTCAACTTGATTTTAAAATGAGAAAGACATAGGATCTTCTTCAGTCTTCATAAGAGTGTATTGATCTCTCTCTCTCCCTCTCCCTCTCTCTCCCTCACACACACACACACACACACACACACACACACACACACACACACACACACACACACACACACACACACCACTTCTCTCTCTGTCTCTGTCTCATTTTCTCGACCTCTCCCTGTTTCTTACAGGCACAGACACACACACACCTCTCCCCCCCCCCCCCCCCCCCTTTCTTTCTCTCTGTTTTTTTCTCTCTGTTTCTCTATGTGTGTCAGTACTTACTTTCTCTTTCTTCCTGTATCTGCATTAGTGCACATTTGTCTAGAAATATACTCATTTTGCTATGTGATTACTTGGGTATAGAACCTCCTTTAGATTGAAGAAATGACAGAAAGTCATTCTTGGAGAGCTTATTTTAGGGCAGAAATTGCTTAGTATCAAAACCTGAAATTAGTTCAAGGAGAGGCTGTTAAACAGGCTAGAATTGTTGAAAAACCTTCAGCTTCAGGGGGCGGTGCCCCCTGACCCCACAAGGGGCTCTGCCCCTTGACCCTACCAGGGGGCAAAGCCCTCTGGACCCCCCCACTTTTCAGAGTTTTATGACTCTGTCAATTCCCACCCCTGACACACACACACCCCTCACTCACTCTCTCTCTCTCACTCACATCACTCACTCACTCACTCACTCACTCACAGTCACAGCTTATTCCATTATCCTCGATATAAAAGAATCAATCAATCAAATAAATCGAAAGAGTCACACACATACACACGCACTCACACACACACACACACACACATTGTTATCCCCCCCCCCTTCCCTCTTTAGGACTCTGCTGCCTCTCACCTCCTTGTCTCTTGTTGTATCCATGATTGAAAGACATTCTACTCTAGAATAACATGAAGTAGTGTCAGTATCCACCATACAGTTTCACATAAGGTGACTTTGCTCACTTGACTCTGTTTGAGGTTGATATATATATATATATGTATATATATATGTATATATATATATATATATATGTATATATATGTGTGTTAGGAAAGGTGTATTTAGGTTGCTATAGATCTATACATTTGTTACCCCGCAGCTAGGCCCTAAATTTGGATTAAAAGGCCCTAAAAAAAGGCCCTAAAAAGCCCTAAATTTTGCTCCACCAAGTCTGTATGAACCCTGTTTATTGACTGGTTTGTTTTGATCTCGATGTAACTTAAAGATGCCTTTTTTTTTCTTTCTCCCCCCCCCCCCCCCCCCCCCCCCCCCCCCCATCTTCCACTTCCACATATGCTATCCTAGTCTTATCATTGGATAGGAATGTTTTGGTTCTTATTGAAATTTGAATTGAAATTGTATTTTACTGTTTAGATATAGAGATACAAATTGTTTTTAGGGTTTTTTGTGTGTTTAAGGGTTTTTATGTTTTTTTGGTTTTTTTTTTATTCATGTGCATTTCTTTTTATATTCATGTGCGTTTCTTTTTTCCCTTTTGCCTTCTTTGCTTGTTTTTCCCCCCCTCGCACGCACGCACGCACGCACGCAATCACACACACACACACACACACACACACACTAACACACTAACACACACACACACACACACACACACACACACACACACACACACACACACACACACACAGAGGCGCGGAATGTATTATTTTTCATATGAATGTTTTGGCTTATAAATTTTTAATGCCTTATGTTTTATGGTCCTGAATATTTGCTATTTTCTTATCTTCATTAGTATATATGTTTGGTTAGTGTATGCTAATTTTCACAACAGTTGTCTTTGTGTGTGTATATGTGCATTTGGATCAGCAAGCATGTATTCTGTGTGTGTGTGTGTGCACGTGCGCGCGTGTGTGAGCAAGAGCAAGCAAGCATGCTACATTGCCAACATCACTGAGATCAGTGGTCTGGGAAGTCTCTAGGAGATCATAGAAGGGTCACTCTTCTGAAACCTGTACAGTTGTGTTAACATGGTTAGGGAAAAATCAGTATCTGCATGAGATATTGTTTTCAGTTGTTTTCAAGAGATTTATGATTGCTTTATCATATAAAACTAAAAGAAAAATGATAATTGTCTGAGAACATTAAAAAAAGTTACACTTTATTCAATGAGTTGAAAACGTCCGCGAGTAACAGATGATGCCATAAGAAGGAAATATTTCTAATTTGTAGAAAATGATTCCAGTTGCATTATTACTGGTTCAGCAGATGAGAGAAAAGGCTGCTTATGATTTTCAGATTTACATATTATCTTTAGAATTCATCAATTACAAGATTTTGAAAATGTGATTTGGACTCGAGTTGAAAGCAAATTGAAACTTTTGATTTATAACCATACAGTGAACTTTATCATGTTTAAAGTTTAATGGAATCTAATATTAAATCAGTGACATGTGTAAAGCTGAATAAGGAAGATAATGAAGATGCATGCTCTCTACAGACATAACATTTAATACATATATCCCACGCGTAACAAGACACCACACGCCAGAAAAATAAAACAGTCAGAGCATAGATTTCTCCGCGTTTCCGCAGATGTCCGATTTTTTAAAAGGAGATTTCTGCTGGGAAAAAAGTTTCCGCGGAAAAATAAATCTGGGTGGAAAAAAACGAAACTGGATATTCTCAAATGGTGCAAGTGTCGTCAAAGGGTTCAGTTCTCACTCACTTGACTCGGTAGCTAAAGCCAGTAGAGGGCCGTAAGCACAATTTCAAAATGGCTAGCATATGCGGGAGAACGATGTCGATCGGACTCATACTTATAACTACAGAGGATGCAAAAATGCATGGAAATGGGAGTGGGTGGATGGTGAAGTCAAGGTTTGGGATCGAAATGTGCGGATTGGTGAGCACATTTGCGAGCTGGATGCTGCAGGCAAAGAGTTTTGCGAAGCTTGCCAGTGCGACATTCTCTATGCTAGCCGTGGCCGCAGAGCATTTGAAGACCATTCGCAAACGGCAAAACACAAGAAGGTGATTGACCCCATCCATACAACTCTTGCAGATTGACACTGAGAAAAATACTGTTGTGGACAACACTCAGGGCACCCAAGCAGGGAAGAAAACACAGTTGAAGAAACAAGCCACAGAACAAGTGTACATGCAAGCATGCAGACATAGGCATCACTACATACACACACCTTTTTTTTTTTTTTTTTTTTAATTCTGCAATTAGTTGTTGGATGTTTATGTCCTCATTTCTCTCACCCGCTGTTTTTGTCTGTCTGTCTGTCTGTCTGTCTGTCTGTCTGTCTGTCTGTCTCTCTTGGTTTTCTTTTTTTCTTTTGTTTCGTTTGGTTTTGTATCTTTTGGTTTTGTATCTTTTGGTTTTGTTTGTTTTGGTTTTTGGTTGTTGTTTGGTTGGTTGGTTGGGTTTTGTGTTTTTGTTTGGTTTTTCAGCTAGATAGATGGCTTGATGAAAAAAAGCAAAATTATTGCTTACTCAATGTACCATCTGGACACAAAAAAAAGATTTGATTTGATTTGATTTGATCTCTCTCTCTCTCTCTCTCTCTCTCCTCTCTTCCTCTCTCTCTCTCTCTCTCTCTCTCTCTCTCTCTCTCTCTCTCTCCCCCCCCCCATTTTCCATTAACCTATCACAGTCATACACACAAACTTTTATTACCGCTACCCAGAAAAGTCTTTTTAAAACAAGTTTGACATACTCTGGTGGTTCTTTATGAAAGGTCCGAGTCTCTCTCTCACTCTCACACACACGCACACACACTCACACACACACGCCTCCACATTGCACAAAATGGTGCCTGGAGAGGTCTCCAAATTGCACACACCACACACACACACACACGCACACACGCGCCTCCACATTGCACAAAATGGTGCCTGGAGGTCTCCAAATTGCCTTTTAAATGCGAAAAAATCGTTTTCCCCCCCAGCGGGGCTTTGCCCCTGCACCCCACCGGGGCCTAAGCGGCCCCTGGACCCCGGCTTAGTTTCCTTTTTTTTTTCTTCTGCCAATTCTACGCTCTGAACAGTGCAAACACATTTGAAGTTTATACATTTAATTTGTTGTCAATTGATCACTGAACACACAGGAACATTCCAAGCAATCTTTTGGCAATCAGTTGTCATTCAAAATAATTGAGCTGTCAGGCGGTTATGTCAGGGGTTCCAATCGGACGGGTGTCTTCCATGGGAACCCAAGCTATGTCTTTCTTTGGAGGCCAGATGTAGTAGGTCCCCTTGCATTTTAGGAACTGCACTTCAACCTCCCTCGTCTCCTTGTCTACACTGAGCACCTGTAAAAAATTTTTTTTTTAATTATAAGCTTACATAGAAGATATAGTTTACATACATTCACACAGAACATGGGTAATAATATCAGAGTTGTCTGCTGCACAAACCTGTGATAACAACAAAATCAGTGGACAGAAATCCAGGTTGGAATTGTGGAATCCTGCTGAAAAAACCCCCAAACAAAACGATGTGGGTATTTGTAGAAATACAAAGGAAAATAAATAGCCAGACATACCTTTCCGATGTATTCGCTGCTGTTTTTCCCCTGCCAGTTTGTTAAGACGGCTCAAACCCAGCTTCCCTTGCGGAACCTGCACACACAGGTAAATGGCCATTGTTTTATGATGCAAGGCAGCTCTCTCCTTCCTTTCTTCTTAACTTAGAAAAAGAATAAAATATCATGGCTGCAGTATAAAGGGTTAAACTGAACTCTGGTTAATGTTTGAGTAAATCACTCTCCTTGAATTAGAAATAAACAGAAAATAAAATTGACCTGGCAAGTATGGATTTTATTTATTTTATTTTATTTTTTTATATTTCACCTGGATACTAACCTTTCATCAACATCTTGAAGCTGAACTTGTGCAGCTGAAGGTCCCAGGTCTTCTGCCTCTGGACAGTGGTCACCAGATGGGTCAGGTGCAGGAGGGAGGACAGATGGGCCAGGTACAGGGTCGGGTGCAGGAGGGAGGACAGATGGGCCAGGTACAGGGTCAGGTGCAGGAGGGAGGACAGATGGGCCAGGTACAGGGTCGGGTGCAGGAGGGAGGACAGATGGGCCAGGTACAGGGTCAGGTGCAGGTGGGAGGACAGATGGGCCAGGTACAGGGTCAGGTGCAGGAGGGAGGACAGATGGGCCAGGTACAGGGTCAGGTGCAGGTGGGAGGACAGATGGGCCAGGTACAGGGTCGGGTGCAGGAGGGAGGACAGATGGGCCAGGTACAGGGTCAGGTGCAGGAGGGAGGACAGATGGGCCAGGTACAGGGTCGGGTGCAGGAGGGAGGACAGATGGGCCAGGTACAGGGTCAGGTGCAGGAGGGAGGACAGATGGGTCAGGTAGGGGGAGGACAGATGGGCCAGGTACAGGGTCAGGTGCAGGAGGGGGACAGATGGGCCAGGTACAGGGTCGGTGCAGGAGGGAGGACAGATGGGCCAGGTACAGGGTCGGGTGCAGGAGGGAGGACAGATGGGCCAGGTACTGGGTCAAGTGCAGGAGGGAGGACAGATGGGCCAGGTACAGGGTCAGGTTGGGCGTAAGGGTGATAGTTTCTATCTGTGACAAGAGAGTGTTCCTTCCATGACCCCAGTTTTATCTTTGAGATTTCCAATGGCATTCATCACAAGAGCACACGCTTTTCTGTCTTCTACATTCATCCCTTTTCTCTCCAACGCCACTTTTTTTTCTTGGCGAGGCTTTTGAAAACATGTCAATCAGAGTGGCAGCAATACTGTTTGGGGCCCTTGGCATTGCTTGTTTTGCACGATGATGTGCTTGTCTCCTAGCCAGTGGTGAACGCTCTTCAAATTCAGGAGAAGTTTCAGTTTGTGTGTTAACAGATATCTGCACGTCTGCTTTCTTAGCAGCAGCTTTTAGGGCTTTTTCAGCTGCTCTTTTTTCTCTTCTTGTTGATCCACATTTTTTTCTGTGCTGTCATATTTGCCCTCTCCTTTCTTTTTGCCTCTCTTCTCTTGGCTCTTAGTTCCTCTTCACTTTCTGCATTCTTCCTGGTGTTTGGCCTGCCCTGTGTTTTTGCCTGTTCTTTTTTGCGCTGTCGATATCTCTGCATCCTAAGTCTTGCCTTTTCATTTGAATTTGCCTTTCCTCTCTCCTGACAGTCCTGCTCTGTATTGTTTGCATCGCGCTCTCTCTCTCTCCTTGTGTGACTTGGCTAAAACTGGGTTTGCCAGAAGCTTGGCTCTGTACTCCTGATTCCGCTCTTTCGAGGTCTTTGCTGTTTTGGGGGGTGGGGGGGTTATGGGCAAAGGGTCAAGTTGGGGGGAAGCAGGCTTTCTTGAAAGTCACAGGCTTTTATGCACTGTATCCATCACTTCTGCTTAATAATAATGATAATACATGGAACTTATATAGCGCTATATCTTGTAAAACAAATGAAAGCGCTTGCATTCGACCTATACATCACACAAGCAATCAATAGCAATCTATGGTCCTAGCAAATCCGAACGTACTCACACATGCAAGCGCATACACGCACGCGTGACACACACACACACACGTGCACGCACGCCGTAGGCTATACAGTTTGGCAGGTAGATGTCGAAGGCGGGGGGGGACAAGAGATGGGGGGGAAAAAAAAATCTTAGGTTTGAAATTAGTGTGTCTTGAGGTTGGATTTAAAAGTGTCATAAGTAGGCTTTTGCCGGAGGGAGAGAGGAAGATCGTTCCAGATCAATGGACCAGAAATGGAGAAAGAGCGGCGGCCAACGGTAGATAGGTTGAATCTAGGTATTCGTAAGGACAAAGTATCTGCAGCTGAGCGGAGGGAGCGAGAAGGTGTGTACAAGTGAAGACATTCACAGAGGTAGGAGGGTGCAGTTTTGTGGAGACATTTGTAACAGAGGGTATTGATTTTGTAGATTACTCTCTGTGCTACGGGCAGCCAGTGGAGAGATTGCAAGAGAGGGGTAATGTGCTCAGATTTTTTCTTTCTGAGGACTAGACGAGCTGCAGAGTTTTGTATACATTGGAGGGAGTGGATAGATGATGCTGGCAGACCAGCTAAAAGAGAATTGCAATAGTCCAGACGTGAAGAATAAGAGATGTGACAAGTTTGGATGTTGCATCAGTGGACAGGTACTTTCGAATTGCACTAATGTGCCGTAATTGATAGTAACATGACTGACAGGTCTGGGTAATGAATTTTTGCATGGAGAGTGTGTTGTCAACAACGACCCCTAGATACTTCACAGAAGTGGATAGCGGAACTGACATATTACTGAATTCTATTGAAGTTGTTGAATGGAGGAGAGTTTGTGTTTGGTGCCTACGAGCATGGCTTCGGTTTTATCTGCATTTAGTTGTAACTTGTTTTGTATCATCCAGTGTTGGATATCTTGAAGGCAGTTGGTCATATTTGTCAAGAGAGATGGCAGATTTTCAGGTGTATCACTGCTTTGAATCTGAGAGTCATCAGTATAAAAGTGATAATTGATGTGATAGCGGTCTATTACATGTGACAGTGGAGCAGTATAGGGACACCATATTCCAGTTTGGCAGGCGCTGATTGAATCTTGTTTACTGCAACTGTATGGACTCGGTCTGTCAGGTACGAAGTAAACCAGGTGAGGGCTGTGCCTTTAATACCGAACATGTTTTTGAGACGGGAGAGAAGAATTGAATGGTCTATGGTGTCAAAGGCAGCAGATAAGTCGAGAAGAGTAAGAAGGGAGATTTTCCCAGAGTCAGAAGCATGGAGAAGCATGTTTAAGGTATGGACCAGGGTGGTTTTTCAGTGCTGTGGTTGACACGATAGGCAGACTGGAAAGGGGGAAAGAGATTATTGGAAAGAAGATGGCTATTGAGTTGTTTCAGAACAACTTTTTCAAGGACTTTAGAGATGAAAGGGAGATTAGAAACAGGTCTATAGTTCTTCAGATGTTAGGATCGTGCTTCTTACAACACACAAACAACACACACTTACACACACACACACACACACACACACACACACAACACACACACACACACACACACACACACATTCTTCTTTCTTGTTCGTCCGTTGGAGCAATGAGGACCATCCATCATCCTGGAGGGGGGTGGGGAGGTCATCATCGGTGAGTGCGGAGATGGCTGATAAGCCCAATCCGCGCTTTGAAAGTTCTGCTGCAGTGGGGAAGGGAATGGTAGCAGGTGCGGGGGCTTCAAGGCATTGTTCTTTCTGTCCTGCCTGCACTTCTCTGCAGCAGCTTTCCTGTCACTTTCATATTGGCGGGCACCGTCGTGAACAGTGGCCCGCCACTTGGTTCTGTCTGAAGCTATCTGCTCCCATGATGACGGGTCGATGTGGAGGCCTTCAGTGATGCCTTCAGAGTGTCTTTAAACCGTTTCCTCTGGCCGCCATGGGAGCGCTTGCCATACTGGAGCTCATCAAACATAAGCTTCTTAGGTAGCCTGTAGTCTGGCATGCGGGCTACATGACCAGCCCAGCAAAGCTGGGCTTTCATTAGGATGGTAGGGATGCTTGGGAGCCTGGACGAGTGAGGACTTCTGTGTCTGGTACCCTTTCCTGCCATCTTATGCCAAGTAGTTTCCTCAGCCTGGTGGTGTGGAAGTGATTTAGTTTCTTGGCGTGGCGTTGGTAGACAGTCCTCGATTCACATCCAAAGAGTAGGGTGGTGAGTATGACAGCTTTGTAGACCTTGACTAAGTCATTCAATGGGTTTTTCAAATTATAACTAAAACATGTGCATTTTTTGTTGTTTGTTTAAACACATAGACTATCGATCATAAAATTTCAAAATATAAACACTTTCAGAGACAAATCGTGATAAATATTTCACTATTATGGAAAAATCGCGTCAATGATGATCGGTTAGAATTTCAGACAACTGGGCACCCCAAAGCATTTTCCCTCTATTCTGTGAAAGAAAACCAATAATTTGCTTCAAAATTACTTTAATTCTACCCATATACCATTTACAATTTTCATATCAATGGTTGAAAAACAGTTGTAATACTCACAAGTTTTGATGTGGCTCGATATTCAGCAGAAACCCATGGTCAGTTGAAATTTCGTTCGGTCGTAAACAAAGGTCTAGGAAGTTCGACACCATACACATTTAAATATGGTAGAACCAATCAACAGCAGAATCTGTCCAAAGCAGGGAAAGAAAATGACTCATGATGGTATTCTCAATATTCTTCCGCTGAACATCGGCTCTGACGAAGTTTTAAGAGAAATAATTCTTTTGATTTTGCCGGTCGTAACGCAATTTTTTTCGACACGTCTGACGTCACATTTAAAAAACGTGTATAATATAAAAACTGGCCGACTTACAAGTCTGTTAAAACATCCATCATTCATAAAATAGTCTTTATTTAGCGAACAGATGGAAAGTAGGTTGCTCATGTTGGATTTGACTCGAAGGTTCGTTGCACTCTGGCAGGTAATGAATTGCGACACCATCAGTTACGACCCACACTTTTTTTTTAAATTAAAAAAGTTGTGTGTTAGAATCGAAAATAAGGTATAAAATGTAGTATAATTGTTACATTATCTATCCTCTTTACTTTGCAAATGCATATGTTTTGGCTAACTGGTGACTGAAGTACAGATTTTTAGCAAATGTAAACGGCTCCTAAGGTGATGTAACAAAATGGAGATTGTGAGAGGTGGATTTAAAAAAAACAAATCGTTTTTTGATACAATGCCTTGTTTTGGCACATAGTTTTTGATTGTGTTGATAGTTGTACCACTTTTGGTTTAAACATGTGAAGTTACACACCCCAAAATTAGTTAGAACAATTTTCATCTTGTACTGAATGTGCCACCCCTCGTCTGCATAGGTTTCAGAAGAGTGACCCAGAACTAAGCAAAGACAGAGAGATAAGGCGAACTCGGGTTGCATTATGTGGAGCTTCTACCAACAACGATTGAAACAGTTGATTTGAGTTTGTCTATGGCGTTCCTGTTCTGTTCTTCTGATCTGTGGTCACTTACCTGTTGTTTGTGTTGGTGCAGTGGTTGGTGGGGAGAGCAGTGTGCCCGAGAGCAGCAGCAGCAGCAGCAGCAGCATGGAAGTGGGGGGAGCCAGGAGAGGGTCCAGCAGCCAGCTGCCAGCAGCAGGGACATCAAAGTGGAGAGCTTGGAGCAGGACTCGGAGGCCCAACCCTTGCCTGACTCCACCTCCATGACCTCTCCGGGGTCACCGGCCTCCACCTCCCCACGCGCTCTGCAGACGCCCCCTGTAGATGTCACTGTGTCCAGGTGAGTGCTGTCGGCTTTCACACCTTCATGTGTAAACTGAGGTCCCTTGTGCCAACTCGACAGAGAACAATTTGCACACATGTTAAAACTGTTCTGCTTTTCATAAGAGTAGGCCATTGTGTGCCAATGGGATCGGATGACAAAATTTACAAAATTGCATTCACATAGGGACTGGATGTAAAAGAGCAGAAATGTTATTCCATTATCCTTAAATAAAAGAATGAAACAAATAAGTAAATCTCGTCTTTAATCCTGTCCTCTCCCAGCCTGTCTGTGTCATTCTCCTTGACTGTGTCTCTTATTGTTTTGATCTCTGTCACTTTTCTTTCTGATTCTGTGCTTCTTATTTATTTCTCTGTGTGCATGTAAGTCTTTGCCTCTGCATGTTTCTCTTTATATCTAAGAAGGAAGCTGGCAGGATAGTTAAGATGTTCACCTTCCTAACAAGTAAACTAAAGAGGTTCTGGGTTTGATCCACAGCCTTGCCCTTTCTTCCCAGGTTGACCACAAAAAAATTGAACTGAAAGTTAAAAGTCTTTTGGATGAGACTATAAACTGAGGCCCCATGTGCTAATGCGTGCAGAACACCTTGCGCACACATGAAAAACACGTTGCTCCAAAACAAATGATATTTTTTAACATCAAGAGAGGCATGGTTATAGTACAACACAACTCCAAAGAGTGCAAGATTTTCAAGGCAGGTTCTGTGTGTGTATGTGTGCAGCACATCCACGGAGCCAGAGAGCCAGGAGGCCGCTGTGGGGGAGGTGACGATGGAGCCGAAGGAGCCCGGAGCCGGGGCTCCCGAGGCTGCTCCCGCCAACCCCATGACTGTGGACAGCAGCACAGGAGCTGGCAGCCAGGAGCCCAGTCCTCAGTCAGTGCCACCTCCCTTCTGCCTCCTGTCCTCCTAGGCTGTCCTGTCCTGTCCTTTTGGTTTTTTGTCTTATAAATCTATTGCATCCATTTTTTTAATTTTTTATTGTCTGTGAAGTATAGTTATTTCATACTATCATTGAAACTACTTCAGAGGCCTTTGATTCTTGGTAGTCAAGCAAAGGCTTCTAAAGTGTTTGAATTTTGCATCTTGCATGTCTTGCTTTTTAAAAAAAATCAGTTTTGAAAGGTCATTTTCGGCATGGTTTTGTTTAACCAAAAAGATTTTTTATATCGTCTAAAATGGTCATGGGATATGTTATTCAGGATTTGGTTCTGATGTTAGATCTATATAATTTTTTGGTAGTTGTATTTCTGTGGTATGTTTTGTTTGCTATTTCATTCAGTTCAGACAGATGTGCTGTTAACAATCTGTTTTGAAGGGCATTAACCTCCTCTTGGATCATAGCTGGCATGTTGTGTCTACTTGTGCTTTGTATTGATTTTTTTTCTTTTATTCTTATATACTAATGTTCATGCCAGTTTTGTAGACTGCAAAAGACAGTGAAAGACTTCAAGGAACAAAAATTGAGCTGTATACCTCTTTCAGTCAGTGCAGATTCTTCTGCATGGAATCTCTCTAGGAATAGTGCACTGCTGGAAGAGCAGTACCTCCTGTTTTAAAATTTTTTGTTTTCCTGTCTGTGTGTATATTCCTGACGAGAGAGGCCTTTTCCCTGCAGAATTTTGCCAGGGACCTCTCTTCAATTACTGTGGGTTCTTTTACATGCACAAAATTTATGTTGCTCACCTTACCTTGATTTATCAGTTTACTAGAAAGCCTTGCATCTAGACCACTGCTCAAGGTCTAGGAAACTGGGGTAAAAGTTGAGGTTGAGATGGGGATCAAACCAGTGACCTGCTTTCAAGATGGGCGTGTTGCTGTTAGACCACCCGTTGCATCATCTTTCTGTCTCCATCCCACTTCAGAACACAAGAGGTTGCAAGTTATGCCCTCTAACACCCCCCCCCCCCCCCCCCTTCTCTTTCATTGACTTTATGAAACATCTTTTCATTGAACAAGTATTCCATTCGTAAAACGTGCGTGTGTTTTCAAAGGTTAAACAATGAAGCGGAGAGCAGCAAGAAGGATGATGATGATTTAAAGGCAAACTTTGAGTGAGTGATTCGGCTGCTCTTACCAACCATTAGCCCTGCTTTGTGTACCTCACTGGTGACCGTGGTTAGCTTTTGTCGTCATCTTCGTCCTAATGTCGACATCTTTTGTTTTGTAAATGGGTTTTGTCATCTGTCAACAGATTCCTCTTTATTTTTTCTTGGTCCTCTTTGTGTGTTTATTTTAAAACTGGGGTCTCTTTCCCCAGTTCTTCAATGTGTGAATATCTTTGTTTTGCTTAACTTTAATTTTTTAATGGTGTTTTTGCTCTTGTTAATTCCTGCCATTAATTTTCTTAACCAGTAGAATAAAAGAAAGTACAGTAACATGAGGTGGGATATATTATTTGTGTATTGGCTGTAAAATCGGGCAATATTTTTGCATAGGGGTGAAAAAAATATTTAGAAAGCAGTATTCGAGTAAAGTTTTCTTGTTGAATAAAAGAAATTAAGCCATACAAGAATTCATTTTATACAAAGAAGTAAAGACATTGCATTCTTTTATCCTATAGGATAGCTGATTTTTGTTTGCTGAGTTAATTGCTTAGTCCCAATGATTGTAATGCACCAAACCTCAGTATTTTCTTCTGTTTAGGAAGCTTTTTAGGGAAGGGGATAGGAGAGGGGTTTTGAAAGTATTTATTTTCCGTCAGGTAGCATAGATCTGTTGAGAGTGAATTCAGCACTAGTTTTCGTGTTCTGCTTTGCTGTTTTCTGTTAACTACGATAAAGTTTTGATGCTACTAATGCAGGGTGCGGGATTATTGGTATATGGTGAATGTGTCAATCTTTTGGTGTAAGTCTGCTGTAGATTGCGCCTCTACTTTGAAGTAAAGAGCCAGACATATAAGTTTGTATGATCTCTTTATGTAGACTGCTCTGTACTTCTGCCTAAGAAGTCTGACTATAAAGTTTACATCTGTGCTTGTACAGTCAGTATAATTTTGTATAACATCTACTATACATTATTAATGATTGTCATTTATTTTTCCTATATGCACATTATTTCATAGCCAGTGTGTATTGTCTTTAGCTGTATAGTGTGTTCTGTAATCCACAACTAGCAAACAGATTTGTGCCTGTGAAGGGTTCACAGTGAACAAGGGAAGTGGACTAATTTCTTCAGATAAAAGAATATCCTAGCTGATTCCATGGAAATTCTAGACTGGAAAGTTCCTCTTTTGGGTTCAGTTTTCTCTTTGCTTCTGCCTGTTGTCTTTTCAGTAAAATATCTTTTTTGTCCACAGATTTATCTGTCTGTAGTATTTATAAGAAATTTGTCTTTGAATGAACAAAAAAGTGTAAAATTAGTGTTTTCAGACTAATCTGTAAATCTTCAACAAGAAATTTAGAGCGAACTAAGGAGTGAAAGCACTGCAGTTATCAGAGAATTCAGATTTATAGTAATTCCATCTCATACTTTGAACTACCTTAACTTTGTATAAAAAGTGAATAGAAATAAGTGTTCTTTTTCATGTTGTGGTGGTCATTTCTGATGTCAGTTCCTGCGTCCTGGGAAGTCTGTCATAGGTAGCTTTTATAAACTGTTTCCCTGGAAGGTGCAAACAGGTGTAGGTAGGCTGCACTGGTTGCTTTTTGTGTAAATAGGCATTATCATTGTTGTACATAAACATGGAAGCAGCTCTGCTATTGGTGTTTGGGTAGAACGTTAACATTTCCAAAGGGTATACCTTAAAAAAAAAAAAGAAGAAAACAACCACCCTGGGGTTCACATGCACGAGAAGCATTGTTGATTAGAGAACACTATTGACATAAATGTTGCACAAGTATGTTTTAATGTCCAGGCAAACCCTTTAAAAATTTCTGTAGTTTTTTTTCCTTTTTTTTTTGTGGTTTGGATGGTTTTACCCCAGCATCTCATATTGGTTGGTTGGCTGACATTTTTTTTCTCCCTCTGTTTCTTGTTGGTGCAAGTAATGCATTTCTTATTGTGTTTTGTGTGTTGAATATTGTTTTGTACCACTTTCTGTTGCAATTTATAATGTTTTATCGTTATGTGGAGCAACAGTAAAAAAGCAGCAAGCCTAAGCGAAGGCTGCAGGCAAGTATGATCTGTCACTCTTTCATTTTCACTTCTGGATTTTATGTGGATTTTTTTCCCTGGGTAAAGTGGATGAGTGGAGTTTGTCTGATATTTTTATCAGTTACCTGTTCAGTAGTCTCAGTTTTTGATTGTGAGCTGACTTTCAAATATAATTTTTTATGCAGGCCTATTTTAGGGTGCTGGTTTGGACAGTGTGCATTTTTGCTCACTTATATCTGCACGTTCTTTTTGTTAGGAGAATTCTCAGAAAGAAATGTTATTTCATGGAAATGATTAACTTGGAAGTAAAAGATAATACTTTTTTTTTCTTTCTTGCATTTTGTTCAAATGCCTCTAAATTTTTATTTTATGAAAAATAAGTTTTGCATATGTCTGAGACCATGAACCATATCTAGTAGCAGCAAGATAGATAGGCCAAGAGCTCAGCAGTATTATTACTTTTGAACAGTTCTGACACAGCCTTCTGGAGAAACGTTATTTAAGATCAATTCAAATTATTAAAAAAAAAAAAAAGGAAATGTTTAAAAGAAAAAACAACCTATTGGACAACTTTTCCCCCCTTTTGTTGCTGTCTCACCTAAAACGTTTTTGTTCTGCTTTTCCCATACTACTCAGTCCAATATCTTCACCTCAGCCATAGCAAGTCTCCTCATGTTACTTCCTGAATCAGAAGTCCAGGGTCAGAAGTCCACAGGAAGCTTATCAGCGCACAAATCCAACATCACTCAGTTCAGAGTGCTAAAGTTAGCATGCTTTTTTTACCTAGTCCAATTGTGGTCAGTTTCTGCTATAAATAGCACCAGCTGGCCCTATCTGGGCTGGGATGGGATGAAATAATTAGCCACTGAGAAGAGCTGAAAGTGGGGGAAACTGACTGCTGTGACCGTACTGCTACAAACTTGACGGGCTTACTTTATTGCCCAGTTTGAGCTTGTAGAGGTAACTTCAGAATATTGCTGACAGCTGGTGAAAATGACCGTTACATTTTCCTGGTAGGTAAGAATAGTTTCTGTAAGGATCACAGAGACTAAGGACTGGACAAGGATTACATGTCTGTAAAAAAAAAAAAAGCTGGTCATCAGTGTGTTGATGTATGAGTATTGTAATTTCATGTCCTTGCCAGACCTTTTGGACTCAGCTGTTAATGTAACAAAAAGATCCTGTTGAGCTGTTCCAGTTACTAATGCAAAAAGTCCTGTTGTTTCAACAAGAGTGTGTGTTGTGTGGTGTGTGTGTGTGTGTGTGTGTGTGTGTGTGTGTGTGTGTTTGTGTGTGTAGTTTTCTGGCAGGCAGCGGTCTGATTCGGAAGGTCGGAGGCAGCAGTGAGGAAGGGGCCACTACAGGTGCTGGGGATCAGAACCGTGGAGACACCGACACGACACAGGAACCAGACACCACCAACTCCTTAGACCTGGAGACTGCCAGGTTAGTGTCCACTTCAGCCTGTACATAAAGTCTTCTTTCAAAAACTGAAAATCTGATCTAAAAAGTCTATTATAAAGACGCATGTGGTACCCACTCCCTTCCCCTAAAAAATAACCACAAAAAACAACCAAAAATCTAATCAGAAACAAACCACCACCAACAAAACCAAAAAGTAAAAAATAACCCCACCCCCTTCCCTTCTATAAAAACCAAATTACATACACTTGTGTGCGTGTGTATGTACAAACCAAGCAAACCAAAAAAACAATAATCAGAAATAAGAAAGACTTGGAAAGTACTTGGAAAACAAACTAAAGAAAGAAAAAAAGAGAGCGTGAAACATTGATGCATTGAAAAGTTTCTTTTGGGGGGGGGGGGGGGGGGTAAAGCAGATGGAGTTCATGTTTTAAACAGTTAAACTAAATCAGATTTAAAGAAAATACTGCAAAACACTTTTTCCATTCTCACCAAGACATCAGACAGTGAAGGACATGAGTATAGGTAAGAGCTTTCATTTCCAGTATTGTAAGGTGGCTTACTGTGAATGATCATGCTGTCGATTATAGATATGGATTTGGCATGAACTCCTCTTTTATTGACTGCTGCTGAAGTTGATGTGGATTGGAAGACTGAAGTAACCTTTGTTCTGCTATACTTCATTTCATTGTTTTTGGGATTTCCTCTTTTGTTCCAACTGTCAAATGAATGCACAAACTTAAAGTACACTACACAAGTAAGCGGTATAATCATCTGGACTACTTGTCAACTTGTGTCTGATTTGAATTCAATGAATTTTTTTTTTATGTTGTTGAAGTAGTTGGTTAACATAAAAGAAATATGGGAAGGAATGCAAGCTTTTTTGTTGTTAATTCTAGTGTGTTTGTGTGTGAATTTTGTTTTTCTTAGTGTAAAAATAAAAATTTAAAAAAAAAAATGATTAGGGGTGAAACAGTTTACCTGAAAGAGACTAACCATATTGAATCCAGTTTCTTTTTCTTCAGAGCTCAGGCTAAGGAGGCCATGGAGCGCTACGAAGCGGCATCCTCGCTGATGTCGGCCGAAACCACAGTGCGCAATGGTCCTGTCTGATACAGTGCAGCCAGTGCATTCCGGCGGCCACCCACACCTTGTACATACTGGCCTTGACCCGCCCACATGTCCTAGGACATACATCCCCCCAGGCAGCCAGGGAACAGGCATCACACAAAGGGGCGTGCGTAGACTTAGTGCCTGTCCCTTGTTTGGCCAAAGGACGAGGCTCTGACGAGCAGCACAAGACACTGGCTTGCCCGCTCCGTCAGTCCTAATGCCAGTTTGGAAGTTGGCGTGTGGAAGACATAGTGACAGCACGAGTGTGCGAGTGGTGCCTGTGTGTTGGCCTTTTTTTTTTTTTTTTTTTTTTTTTTTTTTAAAAGGGTGGGCAAGTTTGTTATGGACATTGTATGGGAGAGAGAGAGAGGTATGGATGATCACTGTTGTTCATTAGTTTTCTCCAGTTTCTGTTTCATTTTAGGTTTTTAAAAGTAGGCAGTGTTGTATATGTGGTGTTAGGCTAAGTGACGAGTGATCAGTGATTGTGTCAAAGCTTGTACATGGACACAGATTCAATGAAATGGACTTTGTTTATCCTGTTGTTAGTATTAATAAATAAGAGGTATGGAATGGACTAGCGAATTGTGAAGATGAAGAGGGTGTGCAGATGTCAAAGTGGCAGCTTGAATGGCCGTTTTGCTTGTTCACTGCATGACTGTGATCGTTTTGGCTGTGGTAAAGACCTTGCCATGCCTCCAACCATATCAATCCTACACAGATGGTTGACTGACCACATAATGCATCTGCACACCGCCGCTCTGTGTGTGAGTGTGTGTGTGTGCAGCCACTGGGCACACGTCTTCAACAATGGGGTTGGGTTATTCTTCTGTATCATTTTATCATCAAGGGTCTGTTTTATGACTAGATTGTATGCACAATAAGAGTCTTTGGTTTCTGAAGTTCACTTGCATGAATTGTACATTTTTGTTGCTGTTCAGGTAAGTTTTGTCCCCTGATTTGCATGTAGCTTTCAGAGTTTTATGTTATGATGATACAAATTCTGGAAATTCACAGTTGTGGTGACATAATGATCAATTCATTCATGGCGTTATTTTGGAATATATGCACATTCAGAGACTAGCGATGTCATAATGTACTGGTTGAACATCATATTTTCAATACTCATACTGATGCCTGGGTGAAGGTAGGTGTGGTGGATGCAGTGACTGGTGGAGGCTGAAAACATGGGAGTTTTTATTAAAAAAAAAAATTCATGATATTCAGCATCAGGCTTTGGTCTGTTGAATTGCACGATCCAAGGGTTTGCTTCCATGAAAGAGGGCAGATATAATTTATAGATTTCTTTTTGTTTTTTTTTTGGTTGTAATTCTTTTATGATGGATTTATTTTATCGTAACACAATGTTTACATTATCTTGTGTGTTTGAAAGAAAGGGAAGGGTTTTCTGCAACTAGTCATAAATAAACCACTTGCCATCATTTAGTAATAGATCATCTCTTTAATTTGTACTTTGATTGCAAGATTCAGGACTTTCACAGACATTTTCTCTGCAACATCTGTCATTTTGTACCTAATTGAAAGGTGTTCAGTGCTCACAGACGTTATTGTAGTTTATTAAATTGTTGAATCACTAAGTGTACATGGTGTGTTATGGTTGCCCATGATTTTTGTCCCAGAAAAGAATGCTCAACGAGAACTTGCTTTTATATTGGGATAATAGGTATACACATTCTGAGAGTAGCAAGTGAAAAAATGTTAAGATTGGATAAACATGTCGAAGCTTGCGTCTGTTCTTGGCAAGCAAATCAGAACAATTCACGGTTTCACTTTCAGTTTGGCAAGGACCAGCTAGCACGCAATTTCAATATTGAATAGATCCTGGGTTAGCTCAGAGCATCCACTTTGTAGTGGGGCTCTCATTTATGTAGAGATGTAAACCCCAAAAAGCATGTAATTTGATTTTTCACAAAGACTAGAGTCAAGGTCACAGTAGAGAATTTATTGCATTATTGACATGTTTCTGATTTTTAAGGCGAGTAAAATCAATTAATTTTCATCTTTGGTTAATTAAGATGACAGAGTCTGAAACAAAACTGTATGTATGTTGATGATGATTCGTTCTGTCTTGACCTTGGCGCAGTGCAGGTGACGTGGCCAAGAACACGATTTCTGTGTGCACTGTTTTCTCTACTATTTTTGATGGAGGAGAGAAGAAACACTATTTTACCAATCACATGCTCATGGAGAAAGAGGATAACTTGCAAGTTTCGTGTTGGTTTTCTTGAAGTATTAAAATGTATAAAATTCAATAATCAGTTGTGTTGGCCTTTGATTCCTAGACCAAAGATGCCGTCATTAGTTTTGTCCTTTTCCCCTGAAGCATTGCTAATGGTGTTGAACTTTGGATTGGAGAAACAACAGATTGAGTAGTCAAGATTACGCAGTGAATAATCTTAATGTGGAAAATTTCCAGTGAGTGATCTTGTCCGAGGACAGACGTCTGTGTGTATTGAATGAAACCCATCTTCTTCCCCCCTTGGTGGTCTATTTTCTTGTTTTCTCTTTTTTTTTTTCTTTATGCATATTCATTGACATGAAGTGTAAACACTTGTAATGTTCTTCAGGTATGAAGTAACCTTTTGTCATTTTATCAAGATAAATTGGGGGAGGGGGAGTGCGTCATGGTTTTGGTTCTTTGCACCCAGCACCAAGGCTGTTGTCCTATAAGCAGTCTGTGTGTTGACAGTGAGTACCTTGACAAAGAACACAGAACATGGCATCTGTGCGGTCATATGGAAATCATGGACTAAAAAAAACAATAATAATATTTATCATGCATTCTCTGGGGTTGGGGGGGATGGGGTGGGTAGTGGAGATAGTCACTCTTGTTGATTTGATTACAAAACTGGGTGAATCCGATTTGAAGTGGGAGAGTTGAAGAATTTAAAGTGGATGAATCAAAGAATTTGAATTGGGTAAGTTGGGGATATGTCCAAGTGCATTACAGACACTTCCTTCCCCCTACCATGTTGCAGAGGTATAGTCTTAGTGGCCTTTTTTCTACAAATATGAAACAGGATGATCTCCCTCTGCACACCATGGACTGCTCATGATTTTGTCCAGTGTTGTGTGTGTGTTGTGTGTGCGCAAGAGAGAGAGAGAGTGGTCACACATAAGTAGTAGCCTACCTGTCTTGTCCAGTTGGTTTGAAAAGTGTAGGGTTGATGTGATGTGTGTGGTTGAGGAATGATTGGAATGCACAGAAATAAATACAAATGGCCAAGCGCTGGTGGAGAAGTAACATTTGTGGTGTTCAACTGCAATAACTGCTTCCAGTAGTAGATTTCAATCTTTTTTTTTTTTCCAGGAAGGTATTATTATATCATGTGTTGGACACTTTGGAAAAAAAAAAAAGTAAATGCATCAAAACTGGCTTCTTGGCAAGCTTGTGTCATTTGTGTTGCGATTTCAAAGGTAGAAGGGTGTTTTAGTTTTGTTTATTACTCCTCCCATCTTTGGTTTTTCTGATTGCACTGTTAATTTATTACGGTTTCTATTTATTTTTGAGACTGCGGTCACAGAAAGAAATTCATGTTCTTTGTACTTCACATTTTTTGTTTTTTTGTCATGAAACCTCCCCTTTGTGTTTTCTCCTTCTTCTTTTAAAAAAAAAAATTCATGTGTATAATTTTTCATCTATTCACGTTTTCTTCAGTTGACCTTTCCAGTGTATTCAACAGGACCAAGATAGGTTTTGAAGAAGGCACCGTACACAGCAACTTCTTCCATAAAAATCCAACTGTACTGTACATAATCAATGAGGTGTAATGTACATGTTGTGAGACTGAGTGCAGATTTAAAAACATAAAAAGGAAGTGCTTGGGACAAGAAAAAAAAAAAGGTATACTTGTGCCAGTGTGGGGACGATTATGGGTGGCGTATTGACAAATGAGAGATACAAAATACTGAGGTGAATTTTTATGTACAGATTGATTGAAGTTATGATTGTATGTTACCTTTTCATGTATTTTAGTGCTTGAATACTGGATTTGAAAGTAAAGGAAATTGACAGTACACTGTTCAGGTGTGTTTGTGTGTGTGTGTGTGTGTGTCGTGTGTGTGTGTGTGCATAAATGGTTGCTTATTGTGATATGTCTTTGCATGTATGTTATGTATGAAAAAAGTGAAGAAACATTCCGTATTAAAAACAAGAAGAAACCATTCTTGAAATACCCTAGGACCTCTAATGTTGACATCATTATGTATATTGATAATGTGCATTTTTATTGATAGTTTTTCCCATACTTTGGCTAGAATTCAGAGGTTCACCAACGGTGAGATTTTGTGTATGACTGCCCACCATTAAGGTAGCCACATTTGGACTTCGGGGAGGATGTCTGAACACAATGCCAGTATTCATGCTTTTAAAAAAATATTTGATCCGTTCCTATCAGCAAGCACAACGGCTGTGAACCAAATACATTTGCACACAGAAAGAACAGAAAAAAATAATTTGTGTTGCTGCTCTGGTGGTGACACACTTTCCCCAGGAAGAGCACCCTCAATTTCAATTCATGCAGAAGAATTTGCCATGACTTAAAGTGTATACAATACAAAAGGAGCAAAACAAATGCAAAAAGAGAAATCAGCTGGCATTAGAACAGTGCATCTTTGGATGTGACTATTTCCTTTATACCGTTTGCTTTTAATGGTTCTTCACTGTTTCAAGTTTGACTGGATCATGGATGGCAATAATACCAGATGCCTTTTTTAGTTTGAAAAATTGTTTGGACTTATCTCGAAGTCAGAATGCAACTACCTTAAAATGGTGGGCAAATGGTCACATTGGAAAACGTCAGAGCTCTAGCCAAGGAACAAAACAAAAAAATCACACAAAAAAAGAAAGAAAAGGCCAGATTTCATTCTCTTCTCTTCCATAATTCCTTGGAGAATCAAGGGGCACTGCCCTGAATTTTTCAGACAGTGTTTGCTTTTGGGCAAGTTAAATCTATTGATCTTGGCAGAGATTATCCTTAATCCCTGTCCAGGCACCCAGTCGGGGTGTGGGGTGTGTACTCCATAAATTGGCTTCACAGTAATCAGAAAATGAAATTCCAAATCAAGCAAATTGAATGGTTGTAAATGGAGTATACCTGTCAAAAGCAGAACAGTTTTGAACTCTTTAATAGCTTTTGCAAAGCACTTTTTACTTTGTGTCTGTGTGTGTGTGTTTTGTGTGTATGGCTTAGCAATAAGGAACCCATCTAGAAAGCAACGGGTCCTCCTGCATTCGATGCTTTCTTAAGCGGCAAAGCCACACTTTTTCCTTTTCAAAAGACTGTGAGTGGATTTGGTGTCAATGTGCTATCAGAGGGGATAAGTCTATGTGCAATACTCGCTGATAAGAGTTGTAAACAACATTGCACTTCAAGAACTGGTGGCAATCAGCTTCATCCCTGGAAAAAATCTGTACAAGTTACCTACTCCCTGAGAAAGCCAATATACTTATTGCTAGCATGCAGGAAAAGTTGGAAAAAAAAGGTGCAGAATCATGGTGGTACACTGTCCCTGAGATAAGGCCTGTTTCCCCATGGGGATGCCAGGGGCCTGTCAGTATAAATAGCAACCCCACCCTCTGGAAATTCTGTTCTAGGAATGTCCTCTTTTCAGTTTCTATCCCTCACTGATCTTTACCTTCCTGTCAGTGTCTATTTTCTGCTTTCTTGATCTATTCTGCGTTATTTCTATAAAGACTTTATAAAGATAATTCTCTCAGCTCTCCCATGCTGAAGTTGGATTTGCTGGGCTGTCCTTGTCTGTGCTTGCAATGCATTTTGCTTATTTGACAGACAATAGTGACATTCCACCACATAAGGAGTCACATTGCACCTAAGGTCAATTTTTAGTTATTGACATATCAATGTGGAATGAAATGACTATACAATACGAAAAACAGATTGAAAGTCTGACAATTCTATCAAACGTTATTACAGCTTGAAATGATAGAATGCAGAAAATGACAAGTTAAGCATCCCAATAGGTGGGCAGAATGAGGGTTTTTGTATTTTTAAAACACGTTTAAAGGCAAAAGGAAACATAATTATGTAATGATATTTCACTACAATGTAGAATAATGGCTATAGTTTCATAATCAATCAAAATTTTAAAATCGACAATTTTACCTCCTAGCAGAAAAGTAGGTCAGGTGCTAAGCTGGAGGTCACAAATTTGTTGCTGTCTTGAGTGTTCAACGAAGAAGTTGACCAACAAACTTAATAGACTAAACCCTACACAATAAAACACAGTTACCATACAATACAATGCTACTCGTAATCATTTAGAGATGTTGAAACGTTTAAAGGTTAAGTTATATCACAAATTATGAGAGGGGATTTATCTTGCTGAGATTGTCCAAGGAATGTTTCACACGCTAGTTGTCTCTGTTTAACTGCTTGACAACACTTCAGAATGGGGACGATGACACTTTTCAAAACTTTGTATCACTATACACAGAATTGTTAAAGCCACACACACACACACACACCACCAATACTCATTTGCAAAATTTTCCAGATTAAAAAAAAGAAAAGAATTTGAAATCATCAGCAATTGTATTCTCAGATCAGATCTATTACTAAAGTCCATTAAAACCAGAGGTTTCAGCAGCAACAATAATTTTCTTACAAATGCATAAAATTTGGGAATTTAGAGGGGGGGGGGGGGGGGGGGGGGGGTAGCATGTTACCAAAATTAAGCAGAAAAGAGAAAGAAAGAGGAACCAAACTAAGTTGTTTTCTTTTCTGACATACCCCCCCCCCCCCCTCCAGCAAATACGAAAAGACCGGAAAAGTTACCCCCCCCCCCCCACAACACACGCATATACACCACACACACACACTCACTCTCACAACCTTGTATTAAACCATTGGAAGAATAAAATTTGGCAAGTAATTAGAAGCCAATGGGAACTAAAATGCAGCATGTAGAATAAGGTGGATAATAATATATAAACGTGCAAAAGGGATAGGAAAGTATGGGAAGAAAGCCACAAACCAACCACTACTGACGGTAATGGTGTAAAATAGAAAAGCTGTCTTCTTTTATTGAGGAAAAAAGTAGTGAGGAAAGACAAGTGCAGGAAAGCTGTCTTCTTTGTGAAGTTAGTTGAAGCAGTTTCCTTGAGTCATTGACGTTGATGCTGGTAAACGCTCAACCTATCGAAATTGTTAGATTCGATTTCTGAAAAATCTTAACTATCTGTAATTTTTAACGGCCCACTTTGGAAATGATTCATCACTTTTTGGTTTTTGTTTCTCTATAGTATGTTTTACTACAGGAGAGATTTTGCGTATGCATTGTTTTTCCATTATCATGGCAGGCGACGTCCCATTTCGGGATGATGTCTAAACACAAAACTAGTGTGCATGCATTTAAAAAAAAATGTCATCTGTTCCTGTCATCACACGATGACCAACTTTTCTTAAAGAACAGTTTGGGACAGGTTTTTAATCAAAGTGGACTGGATGCTCGCACACCTGTTCTCGATTTTCGGAAAAGTAGGTGGGAACAGATGACAAAATTTACAAAACTGCATACACACGGGGACGAGATGTAAAAATTAAAAGCGAACGAGTGCTTATTTCATTACCCGGAGCACATGATTTGCTTATTCTGTTATCCTCGATATAAAAGAATAAAATAAATAAAATAAATAAATAAATAAATAAATAAATAAACCCTCTAAATCAAAAAAATCAAAAAAATCATAGTTCTCATCTACAGGATTGTTCATTACTTAAATGTTGGTAGGCATACTTTCGCCGAGGTCAAGCTGGTAATGTTTGTGTTTGTGTTTTCTCTAGCGCTTTGTAAAAAAAAAAAAAAAATCAGTAGGCCCTACTTCACGAACTTGTTTATAATATAAGCAGGCAACTTTTCTAACTGGTTACTCTGATTTTACGGTTGATGTAACATGGCAAAACCAGCTGAAAAATAAGTTGTGCATTGCAAAATACGAGTATCCTGCCTGCCTGACAATGCACACAAAAAAAGCCCTGCATCACAATGCATTATTGAAACTATTTGTTGCAGGAGCATGAACATCAGATTACCTGGTTGGGGGTGGGATAGCCCAGTGGTCACAGTGCTGAGATTGCGATCTGATGGCGCACATTGGAGGCACCACTGAGGCACCTGTCTGAGGGGATTTTTCCCCTGGAGTTAACATCAGCACCAACTCCACTCCCCCGAAAGCCCTTCAGATGGGACTATTAACTGAGGTCCCGTGATCAAACACACAGACACATTCAACCCTGTTCCGCCTTTCTGAAGAATAGACCATCGCCTGCCGGAAGATAAAACAAAAAACAAAAAAACACAAAACCCTCACAATGTATGCACACTTGTATTAAGATCATTATCCTCCCCGAAGTCGAAATGCAGCTACCTTTTAATCAAACCACTCCCATGGGGAGGGAGGAGGCTGGTTGCAGAATCTTCAGTTGTGCCCCCCACGGGTCCACGGGACTACTACGGGACAGGTGAAGGTGAAGGTGAAACAGTCATAGGCCTAAACGCAAAATCTCAGCACTGGTGAACCTCGAGCTGAGGAACGGAGAGAGAGAATAAAAAGATTATTAAGATATTTGAGCAGAACTAGGAGCAGAACTTCTGGTCTCATGCACTCCACAAACAGACTTGTCCCCAGAACTGGTGAAGGTGAAGCAGTCATAGGCCTATACGCAAAATCTCAGCACTGGTGAACCTCGGAGCTCAAGCTAAGAAACGCAGAGAAAGAATGAAAATGTCATCCAGATATTTTAGCGGAA
>CM060327.1:29669958-29707458 GCA_030674155.1 Stramonita haemastoma | reverse complement strand
TCTCTCTGTGAGTCCCATGGGTGGCAAAGAGACTTGCACAGTGGTGCATTAAGGTGTGGAGTGTTATGAATATTGGGAGACTAATATCATGTTACACATGTAAAAATTATATCCCCTCTTGTCTACAGGGCTGTAATGCTGAATGGACAACAAAACTGTGTCAATGTCAGTGTCAATGTCAGTGTCTGTCTCTGTGTGTCTCTGTCTGTGTCTGTGTCTGTCTGTCTCTGTCTGTGTCTGTGTCTGTGTGTGTGTCTGTGTGTCTGTCTGTCTGTGTGTGTGTCTGTGTGTCCTCTCTTTTCTATATGTATGTATGTATGTATGTATGTATGTATGTATGTATGTATGTATGTATGTATGTATGTATGTATGTATGTATGTATGTATGTATGTGTATATACATGTGTGTGTGTGTGTGTGTGTGTGTGTGTGTGTGTGTGTGTGTGTGTGTGTGTGTGTGTGTGTGCATTTAGCAGCCTACTGAGCACTTTGTAATGCTTTTTTTCTTTTTTCCAATATGGCAAAAACAGCATCCATTTGATATGTGAAATACACAATACACAATATTTTGCAAAAGAAAAACAATAAGATATAGATTTTCTTGAAAAGCTATTTAAAAGAAGAAGAAATATACATAATGGAATGAACGAATGCAGAAAAGAAAGAAAAAGGGGAAAGACAAGAAGATGAACGAAAGACAGGAGGATGAAGAAGAAGAAGGAAGAGAAAAGAAAAGAGAAAAGAAAAGAAAAAGAAGACAAAAATAATAGGAAAAAGAAAGGAAAGAGAAGAGAGAAGAGAAGATGAGAGAAGAAAGAGAGAGAGAGAGAGAGAGAGAGAGAAGAGAGAAGAGAAGAGAGAGAGACAGACAGACAGACAGACAGACAGACAGACAGAGAGACAGAGAGAGAGAGACAGAGACAGAGACAGACAGACAGACAGACAGAGAGACAAGAAGACAGAGACAGAGACAGCAGAGACAGAGACAGCAGAGACAGAGACAGCAGACAGCAGACAGAAACAGAGACAGAGATTCATTTTGCTCTCTGTGTTGAGACTGTCTTCACCTGACAAGCTCTTAGCATAACCACGTGTACTCTTCTGCATGATAGGATTAAAAACAAAACAAAAAAACAACCCTCTGAATCCGGGGTTATGGCTGTTTGTAATGGTGAGGTACTTGAAAACAGCCAGACACACAAATTTCGCATACTGAAACTTCGCATATTTGTCTCACACTTGATTCTCAGGGGCGGGATGAGTGACTCAAGAGTAAACATTAATTAACAAAACAACCCCCCCAAAACAAAACAAAACAAACAAACAACAAAAACACAACCCCAACAACCACCAAAAAACAGAACTTGGTCCAGGACGGAGTGTAGCTTGCTGATGTAGAGACCGAAAGCGAGGAGGCAGAGACAGTCCCACACCGCCTGGTACTGGAAGAGGAAGGTGGTGGTGGTCGTGGTGGTGATGGTGGTGGTCTGGAACCCCCCCTCCCCCTCCCCCTGCCACACCCACAGCACCAGCACGTTGGTCACCACCCCCACCAGGGACAGAGGTATCAGACCCCCCTGCTCCATCACTCTCCTCAATGCCACTCTCTTCCTTGGGCCGTTAGGAGGAGGAGGAGGGTCAGGGTCGGGGGTGGTGGAGGCTGAAGAACTCTCTGAGGTGATCCTTGAGATGTTGGGAGGAGGAGGAGGGTGGGAGGTGGAGGCTGAACTCTCTGAGGTTGTTAGGATGAGGGGGGTGGGAGGTGGAGGCTGAGGAACTCTCTGAGGTGATCCCTGAAGTGTTAGGAGGAGGGGGGTGGGAGGTGGAGGCTGAATTCTCTGAGGTGTTAGGAGGAGGAGGGTGGGGGGTGGTGGAGGCTGAACTCTCTGAGGTGGTCCCTGAGGTGAAAGAGACGTTGCCCTGAGAGAGGGAGTCGGTTTGAGGGTCCCCTGAGCCGTCTGAAAACTGGCGTGTGCTTGGTAGGGAACTGCCCGTAGTGGTGGATGTGGATGTTTCGCAGGCTCCCAGGAACTGTGGATTGTTTAATATGACCCTGGCGCTTGTATCCTTGCTGACCGCAGAGGAGGCTGTGTCAAGGCTGTTATTTCGCGGTAAGGAATCGGGAGTGTAGTTACTACTAGGAGGCCTACGACTTGTCAGGTTGTGGGCGAGCCTGCTTTTTCTTTTTTCTGTGGTCGATCTCTTATCACCATTCCTGCCCATGGTTTCGGTAAAGGCTGAGTAAGAGGCGTCTTCACCTTTCTGGAGGTTTATGTGTGTGGTGAGGTGTTGATTGTTGGTGATGTGGTCACCAGTAGATGAGATGAGGCGGTCTGTGAGCGCCTCTTCTATACTGAGCGCCACACAGAGCAACACTAACAGGCCACATGTTGGGATTATGATCTTTATTATCATCGTTGCTTCCACGTCCTTTCTTTACTAAGTCCTTTTGTAATCCGAGGAATTCAGAAATAGGCTATTAGCCTAATCACGAAGACGAAACACACACACCAGCAGATGCTGTAAAGCTTGCGGCAGAACTTGTGTGCAACTTCACGCCATAATATCAACAGTCAGATTCACTTCAGCTGGTGTCTTCCAATAACAGACTTCTAAGCGAAAACTATATATTTTTTTATATTTTAAGAACACCAAAACAAACACCCCATACATAAAACTCGAACTGTGATAAGATTCACAAATTTACAAGAAAACGAAAGTTAACAACACACGAGAAATATCCACCAGAATGAGATTTAAGAGCTCTTCATGAACACAAGAACATACACTAACAGTCCTGCTTCTATATATAATATATGAGACGAACAATCAGCCAGACTGGTCTAGTGCTACCGGCAGGTATAGATAGATAGGCTAATAGAAATCTGTGATAGTGATGATAGTGATAGTGACTGCAGAGTCTAGAGAGCCGTTATATATTCATGCTTTGCTTCCACCTGTAGCGGACGATGCGGACTATTGGACACAGGAGACCAGGACATCCGCGAGGGAGGCTTTTAGCGCCACGCATTTAACAGGCGTTACGATGTGGCCAAACAGCGATCAGCTCAAACAGCTGGTAAATTTTACATAAAGGTGCTTCGATGGTAGCTTCCAGAGGATTAGAGTAGCGTGAGCAGTAGGCTGTGTGTGTGTGTGTGTGTGTGTGTGTGTGTGTGTGTGTGTGTGTTGTGTGTGTGTGTGTGTGTGTGTGTGTGTGTGTGTGTGTGTGTGTGTGTGTGTGTGTGTGTGTGTGTGTGTGTGTGTGTGTGGTGTGTGTGTGTGTGTGTGTGTGTGTGTGGTGTGTGTGTGTGTGTGTGTGTGTGTGTGACTGAGTGTGTGTGTGTGTGACTGTGTGTGTGTGTGTGTGTGTGTGTGTGTGTGTGTGTGTGTGTGTGTGTGACTGTGTGTGTGTGTGTGTGTGTGTGTGTGTGTGTGTGTGTGGTGTGTGTGTTGTGAGTATGTGTGTGTGTGTGCGCGCGCACGCGCGCGCGCTCTTTCCGTTTTCTCAACGAGTAAGAAGAAAAGCACAAAAAAACATAAACAAACGAACCAACAAACCTACCACCACCACTAAGTACAGCAATCACCCCTACATCCAACCCCCCCCCCCCCCCAAAACAACAAAACAAAACAAAAAACCCCCAACAAAAACACCACAAATAAACCAAGCAACCTAACCCCCCACCCAAAAAAAAAAAAAAAAAAAAAAGCTACAAAAAAATCCAAACAACCCCCCTCCAAAAAAAACCCACCACACCCCAACCCCCTAAACCAAATGAAACAAAGCCTTGCAGCCATTTCTGTAGAGGCTTAGGCCACGATTAACAGTGCACACATTTACCGCGCTTTTTAGAAAATGGTAGGGTCTGGAACCATTTCGACACATTAGTGTGTGTTTGATATTTATCTGCCTGTACTCTGAGACCTGCGTAAAACACCAGTGTCAAACAAGTCTGCACAAGGCGGCATGATGGGTCACTGATGCCTGTGGCAACTGTGCTCAATGCTGCATAACCTTTGCTAAGGTAGAACCATTGCTCCGACAACTGAACGATCCATCCAGGAGAAGTCATTTTATTGGCGTAATCAATTCTTCACAAAACAGGCGAGACTGATACTATGTTTGCCACTTTGAGATTACTAGGGAGGGATATTACTACAGTTCCTCTGAAGTCGGAGTATGGCTGCCTATATGGCGAGGTACTTGAAAATAGTCATACACGCAAACTTCTCATTCAGTGTGCAATTTCAATCTCACAGTGATTCCCAGGTGGGATGAGTGAGTCAGAGTGCACATTCTGGGTGACCCCCCCAGAGTGTTAAGCTGGGGAACAACAACAACAACAACAACAACAACAACATTACTACAGTTCTTAACATGCCAGATATTAGATTTTACAATAGCAGAGGTGTACTGTTTAAAAAGAAAGCGGTCAGAATCGAGGATGATGTAAAGAGATTTTACAGCGGAGATTCTGGCGTCTGTTATCTTTAAAAGCTAGCAACGTAAGAAGAGTCTCTTTTCTGTAGCAGCCCACAAAGCAGAAAATCAGCTTAATTTAATCTTTAAGTTTAGACCGTTAGCAAATTCGTTATTTTCTTTGAGTTTTTGACAGCATAATGAGCACAGGTTTCTGAATTAAGGTAGCAAGGGCAGCACTTTGCCCAGAGGGAATTTGGTGGTTTAGTTGAGGATCATGGGCAAAGAAATGATAACTGATGGTAAAGCTCCGATTCAAACCTCAATTCAAATCCAAAACTTTTCCCCCGTCCATTAAATCATGAATGGTGGTCTGGGTGTTAGTCTTTCGGATGAGGCGATAAACCGAGGTCCTGTGTGTTACGCATCATTATTTAGCGCACGTAAAAGACCCCACGGCAACAAGAGAGTTGTCCCTGGCAAAATTGTGTTGAAAAAAGCCACTCTGATAGGGAAACAAAAACATTTGCAGACAAGAAAAAGAAAAAAAATGGGTAGGCACTGCACTTGTGGCGATGCGCTCTCCCCCCGGAGGAGAGCAGCCCGAATTTTATGCAGAGGAATCTGCTGTGACATAAAGTGGTATAAAAAAAATAATAATAAAAAAAACCTGTAGGCTGTCTTACAGACGAAGAAAAGAGGAAGGGACCCAGATCATATCCTTAAGGAATGAAACAAAAGGGGGAAGTATCAGCAGAGACATCTAGTCTGGACATGTTGATTCCTAGCGTTCAGACATGAGGAAACCCATGCCAGTACTGGTTTTGACACTGAGATCTAGGCTACTGCAAGGATGACTTTAAGAGCTGGGAATCAAAAGCTGCACCCAATACTGAGTGGAACAAAAAGGGCATTATCGTCAGAAACAAGTCATACTGATTGATACTCTATAGGAAATGTGATATTCCACTGATGCAACATTGTGTTATAGTACGAACTATACGGGATATCAGTTACTGTTTTAGGATATAAAGACCGCACCCCCCACCCCCAAGAGGAACGGCAGCAGGTTTTTTTTGTTTTTTTTTTTAAAGTACAAGAGGTACAGGTTCCAACCTGAAGGCTCAGATTGATTAAAAAAAAAAAAAAGAACTTTGTGGAATGCTTAGAAGGAAGTTTTAAGTAGCAAGTTCAAATGACGTCACAGCTTACATTTTCTGCGTCACCTTCGAAGGAAAGATGGTCTGCCTACTGTTCATCTTGTTGTCTATTCTCAGTGTAGGTGAGAGGGTAGAATAAGTAGTAAGTGGTTTGATACTTATTTTTTAAGTGGTAGATCTAGATCTTTGAGTTGTCTGTGTCAGTTTCTATCAGCTTGCCTCTGCCTGGGAACCCACACTTCCTAGTGCTTGACTGCGGACACCTCGGTGTATACTGCTGAAAATTTTAATGTGCCTTTTGACTCAGTGCTCTGAAAGACAGTTTTCCTTGTCGCTTTTTTGTTTGTTGGTCTCTGCCAGTTCACTTTCAGTTCTAGAGGCCATTGCTTGTAGGAAGGTAAATTATCCCAAGTTCCTGGAATTGTATGATACATACCATTGGAGCGAGGAGGGGTTGTTGTGACAGGCTTTGTGGTTGTTGGATTACTGGGGGCATATGGGCATTGGGGATTGGAAGGCAGTTGAGGGACTTGTCAAGAGTTGCCCATGGAAAAAGAAGATATCTAGTCACAGTAACTATAAACAGACTTAAAATCTAAAAGGGAAGTTCTATACACTTCCTCAGGGAAGAGGAATGGAACAACAAAATAACTTTTCCAGATTTGCCTTAACCTGAAGAGGGTCCTCCCATTTAGTGTAAAAACCAGAGGGGAAGAAACAGTGCTCACCAGAATACACACAGGCCATTTATATTACCCCTATTCATTTTCTCAAAGGCCAGGGAACCCTATGGTGCTTGACTTGTGATAATACCAATAACCATCAAGCATCTCCTTCAGGTTGGTCCCAATGTCGAGGATTTTAGGCACAGGCATTACTTTTTTTTTTTTTTTTTTACTGCCTTGAAGATCTTGTCTTGAGATGTTTTCCATTTTTAACTTCTTCAGATAATCAGGCATTTTCCATCTGATGGAGTTAACATGTCATGATTAGTTACTGCCATTAAGATTAGTTTTGAGGATTCGGGTATTCGTTTTAAAATGATTTTGTCTGTTGGTTTGTGGTTCTCCCACAACTTGGAGACCCTCCTGGGTTGACCTTTATGGTTGGCCAGGGCGTTGATAAAGGAACGACAGCACAGTTGGTTTTGAATCTAGTTTTAGTCTGTATTGTTGAAGTTGTACAGTTTTGATCTGAGATTTCATTTTTTCCAAGGTGGCAGCGCTGGTAAAGCCTCTATGGTTGGGGGAGGGGGGAGGGCCTTTTTTTTTATAGATAAGATGTTCAGGCTTTCCTGTCATCAGCTACGATGTGATAGAATCACATATGTAGCCTCAGGAGTACTGAATTATAGGGAATATTTGTTTTCCTACTCCTAATGTGATGGACATGAATGACTGAGCATGCATTACTCTCTCTCTCTCTCTCTCTCTCTCCTCTCTCTCTCTCTCTCTCTCTCTCTCTCTCTCTCTCTCTCTCTCTCTCTCTCTCTCTCTCTCTCTTGTTTGTGGTTTCCTTTCCTTGCTTCTTTCCTCTTCTCTGGTATTCTTTTCCTCCAGTTCCTTCATAATCATCTGTTGCATTCCAACAGGAGTCGTTCGTCTGTTGGTCTGCCTCATTCAGGGCAGTCTGCCCTTGCATGGTTCCCTCTGTGGTGTTGTTCTATGGCAGGCCTGCGCATAGTAGAGGGGGGAGGGCTATAATCAACATAATGTGATCGATTGAAAAAAGTGAAGCAAAAATCTAAAAGTCTTCCCTCTGTGTGCAGGACTGGTTGTTTCTGCCCTACTGTGTGGTGAAACGTGAAACCATGGAGGTGGCGGATGATGAAGGGGAGGCAAATGTGTCTGGGGAGAAAAAAAAGGAAAGGAAGCCCTTGCCAAAGAAACGAAAGAAGAGTATGATGACTTTGAGGTATCATTGCTATCATGTTTTTTTGTTTTTTAATATTATTATGCTCTCTCTCTCTCTCTCTCTCTCTCTCTCTCTCTCTCTCTCTCTCTCTCTCTCTCTCTCTCTCTCTCTCTCTCTCTCTCTCTTTCTGTGCATGTAGCTTCCCTTGCCTGAAAGCCAGCAAGAGCTAGAGGTGTCACACCCTCAGCTCTTAGAAATGTTGCAACCTTTTCATCGCGTTTTGGTGGAGATGTCTGTTGAAGGACTCCTATCAAGGCTAGAAGGCATGCTGAAAGCTGCGCTGAATGAAAGAAATGTCTGTGTCATCTTTCAGAATTGAAGACAGAGGCATTCATACTGTCATTATTGTAAGGCTGTTTACCTTTATCTTTGAATCAACGCCTTTCAACTCGGGACAACATTGCCTACAGAAAAAAAAAATCCCTACCACAAGCCGACAGAGAGAGATTGAGAGCTGAAAAACACCCAGCAAGTTGGAAACGGCCAAACATTCAATCGTCATCTTCGTGTTGATTTCTTTCTACTCCATCCAGTCAGTCTTCATTGCAATGTTGATAGCAAGAGTAAACGTTAAACGTTTTTCAAGCCGCCGTATGTTACCTAGCCATCTGAGTGCGCTGCCTGTGGTGTGTGTGTGTCTTCTGTGCACAGTTAGAGGGATGAGGGATTGATATTGATACTCATAGCCAAGTAAACACTAAGGCAGTGTAGTGCGACTGTGTGCTGTCACTGTCACTACAACTTCCTTGGTGACTCATTTCACAGCTTATAAAAAGGGGAAGGAGGAGAGGGAAGAGGAATGCAGGCATGCGTGAAAAACCAGCTGTTGCGGAAGAAGCAAGGGGTGCTTCTTCTGATTGTGAGGACAGTGTGTCAGAATGTGAGGTGTGTTGGAACATAAACGTGGGTGTTGTGAACCACAGAAAACCAGCAGTGCATCTGAACTTACCTTAGAACATGCATACAGGAATTCGAAGGAAATGTTTTAGATTTATAACGCAAATGATCTCCGCCATAGATTAAAGACGTTCCGATAAAACCTGAAGCAGGATGTTCAAGCAGGAAACTTATTGCACAGGTGTGTCATGACTGATCTATTCATGATAGTAGACAGTCTGAGAGAACGGTGGTGTGTCAGCCAGTTTGTGATACCAGTGCTGAATATGAACCGTATGTTGAAACATTCTGTGATGTGGTAGCCATGACATGGTGATCATGGTGTTGCATGTGTAGGTGAAAACGGTAAAGGTGTTCCCATAACCTTTACGGTCTTTGGGGAGCGAGATGTCAGCTTCGTTGTTGTTGTTAAGATCATATTATAGTCCCAGCGGAAGTACTCCAATTTAGGGACTGTAGACAGAAGCCAGAAAGTCAGGTCTTCCACTTCAGCGCCTCAGGCCACCCCAAAATTAGAACACTATTCTGTTGAAGCAACAAGAGAGAACGGCCCGCACAAGCACCGCAGTGCTGCATGAGCCGATGCTTCTCCAGAGGCCAGCCTTTTGAGGGCGGCGCCCATATCCTCACTGCTTTACCTTCCCTGTCCCTAAAGAGGGCAGGTACCCGTTTACAGCTGGGGGACTGTACTTGGTAACCACGCCCAATGCTGCTTAACCTTAGCTTGGGGAAAGCGAGTGCTCTGACCACTAAGCTATCCCGCCCCTATGTTTTTAGATTGCTTGTTTTGCCCCTGTCCCGTTGTCCCCTTGTAAAAGGGCTTAAAAAGCCTATCACATTAAATCCTTTCACAATCGCTCTCTCTCTCTCTTGTCAACTGGGTGGTGGCCCATCCTACCTTCTTTTCTCCTTCTGACGCGTCATTAACACTTTGTCAGAAAATATAATTATATTCTATTACAGGATTTAGGTTCTGTTTACAAGTGATAGTTATTATTTTCTTTTTATTCAGGCAGCAGGGCGTAAAACACAAACACATGAAAAAAAACACAACTCTTTGGACTTAGACTGATGACGAAGAGTGTGTAAACAGTTAAAAAAAAAAATTCATAAAAGGAATAGGCTTCCATGTTAGAAACTATCAAGAGATTTTAGGCAACCAAAGTCCAATCTTTATGGACCGGATTTACAAAACAAACAGGAAAGCAAGTAAGCAAACAAACAAAAGAAAAAGCATACAAAAGGTCATCCTATTTATTTAAATCACAGAATAGCAAACGCACTTGAAAGACCTATGGGATGGGCTGACTATGTTAATTGGCCATTTATCACACCGTTTACCTCTTTCAACGAATTAAGCTCCTATCTTATTACCACAAAACACACACACACACACACACACACACACACACACACACACACACACACACACACACACACACACACACACACTTAAAAAGCGGAGCAGGATTTCACGTGTGCGCAAGATGTTCTGCGTGGGTTCCCACACAGGGGCCTCGGTTTACAGTCTCATCGGAAAGACTTTTGCGGGAGAGTGGAGTCAGCACTGATGTTAACTCCAGGGGAACCCCCCCCCCCCCCCAAACAAAAACAAACAAAAAAACTCCAGGGGAAAAAATCCCCCCCAACGGGAATCGAACTCGGGTCGTCAAATTGCCAGCGCAATGTTCTGACCACTAGGCTATCCTGCTATCAACGTTCTGACCACTGGGCTATCCCCGCTATCAACGTTCTGACCACTAGGCTATCCCGCTATCAATGTTCTGACCACTAGGCTATCCGCTATCAATGTTCTGACCACTAGGCTATCCTGCTATCAATGTTCTGACACATAGGCTATCCCGCTATCAATGTTCTGACCACTATAGGCTATCCGTGCTATATTTCTGACCACTATAGGCTATCCCGCTATCAACGTTCTGATCACTAGGCTATCCCGCTATCTATGTTGTGACCACTATAGGCTATCCCGCTATCAATGTTCTGACCACTATAGACTATCCCGCTGTCAATGTTCTGACCACTATAGGCTATCCCGCTATCAATGTTCTGACCACTAAGGCTATCCCGCTATCAATGTTCTGACCACTATAGGCTATCCCGCTATCAACGTTCTGACCACTATAGGCTATCCCGCTATCAACGTTCTGACCACTATAGGCTATCCCGCTATCAACGTTCTGACCCCTATAGGCATATCCAATGCTCTGACCGCTAAGCTATCCCATGCTCTGCCTATAGCATCCAGTGCTCTGACCACTAGGCTATCCCAATGCTCTGACCACTAGGCTATCCCAATGCTCTGACCACTAGGCTATCCCAACGTTCTGCTGACCACTAGGCTATCCCAATGCTCTGACCACTAGGCTATCCCATGTTGACACTAGGTATCCCATGCTGACCACTAGGCTATCCCAACGTTCTGACCACTATAGGCTCACCCCGCTCTCTCTCCAGGTGATCTCGGAAGCGGACCGGGAGCTAGCAGAACAGGCTGTGATGAAGGAGCTGATCACCTACGCGGGCTACACCCTGCTGGCTGTGGCGGGCAGCCTCTTCACCGTCATCTGCTTCCTCCTGGACCCCCGGGCCTGTCTGGTGGCCTTCGCCTCGGGCTCCCCCTGCTGCCTCATCTTCCCCTGCTACCGCAACCTCATGCAGTACACCGACCCGGCCAAGCTCATCAAGGCCAACGTCAACATTTACGTGCCAGGCATTTACATCGAGGAAGGGGGTCGCATGAAAGAGTACCCGCCCTCGCCTGAAGAGATGGACTGCTTGTATGATTTGGTGTCCGAATTTATGACTGTGGAGTGAGGAGGAGGAGGAGGAGGTGGTGGTGGTAAGGAGGAAGGAAGGAGGAAGGAGAAGAGGATAGGAGGAGGAGGAGGAGGAAGGAAAGGAAACGTTGGGCGTTCGCGGGGGAACGGTCGTTGGAAGGATGTTGTGGTGGTCGCCACCTCAGGTGCACCGGTGACACACTCAGTCTGGCTCCGCGACTGAGCTAATACTGTCGTTAGTAGGGGGGCTCAGTAGGTGGTGTTCTGCGTATGTTAGCTCAGAACAGGCACCACTGAACACCACCAAAGTGACCCATGCTACCCCTGGATCCTTCAGCTTCTCGAGGTCAAACTTGATCCTGATGTTGTTCTGCTCGTGATTTTTTTTTTTGAGACGGAGTCGGAATGTCGCCATTACAAGATGATGGTCACTCCCTATGTCCGCTCAAGGAAAGCTTCGTTGTCTGTGCAGTGTTTACGCTGGACCTAAATCGTCTCTTTACCATGATGTAATCTATTTGGTTGTGGTGTTCACCATTTGGGCTATGCCATGTCCATCTTCTGGATTTTTTTTTTAATGTGGGCCAAGTGTATTCACTAGCTGGAGATTGTTGTTACTTGCAAACTCCAGGAGTCTCAAGCCTGATAAAATGCAGAGAATATTGTTCATATTTCATCATTCAATTATTGTTATCCATTTTGAATGTTATTCGGTAATATTTGGTATTTGAGGGGTTGAATGGCGTGAAATAGAACTTCATACTGAATTGTTATTGAAGTTGCTGAAAGGGATATGATTACGATGACAGCTCTAATGTGGCCTTCTTGGTCGGTGGAGCTAAAATGTGAAATGATCATCTTGTGCTTTATCCTTGGAGACTTTATTATTATTTTTTTTTTTAAATATCCTTGGAGACTTTGCAGTGTAGGTTACGCTTTTGTGCGTGCGCGCACTGTTAACCTTCTGTTTTTGTGCGTGATAAACTTTGATAGCATTGTGTAGACATAGACATAGAGAGTTGTATGTATAGTTCTGGTGCCGGGAGCTGATGAGTTCCGGAGGTTCATGCCTCTCTCTGGATGGGAGTCTCAGCACCTACAGGCTGAATCCTCCGGTCCAGCGCTAAGTCTTCGAGGGTCAAGCTCCGTTGCTGTGGACGGACGTTCCTCGTCGTGACTGGTCATCATCGTTGTTGTTGTTGTTGTCGCCTGTAATAGGCAGTGGTGTCTATGGGGAGACGGGATAGCCTAGTGGTCAGAACATTGCGCTCGCAATTTGACGACCCGGGTTCGATTCCCGTTCGAGGGGATTTTCCCCCCTGGAGTTAACATCAGTGCTGACTCCACTCTCCCCCCAAAAGTCTTTCGGATGAGACTATAAGCCGAGGCCCCGTGTGTGAACGCACGCAGAACATCTTGCGCACGCGTTAAGCGCTTTGATTTGTTTTTACAAGATATAGCGCTATATAAATTCCATGGGGGTGTATGGGGTGCTTAAGGAGAGGTGGTACCTTTGTAAACCTGGCAGTAGCATCCTTCGGGATGGACGGGAGCACTGGTCCTCACTTGGCACTCAACTCTCACTTCTGGGTCCGGGTCCTTAACCCACCCACACCCGGTAACCGCTTCTACTGGCGGGCGAAACGTTGTGAGGGGCTGGTGCATTCTTAACCACCAGTAGGAGTCTTGGAGAGGAGATGGGCGCCACCAAGCTTCCTCAAGCCCACTGAAAGGACATGAGAAGAACAAAACAGACATACATGCCGGATCGGTCGAGGCCCGGATCAACAACGACCGCGCTACCCACTGCAAGCCTCCAGGGTGGGAGCGACAAGTGTGCTACTGGGGCAGAACAAACTCTAAAGCTTCCAGCTAAAGGGGCAACCATTGGCACATGGAATGTGAGGACTCTGTACCAAGCAGGAAGAGTACAGGAACTTACACATGAATTACAGAGGTATAAATGGGACATCATAGGGCTTGCGGAAGTCAGATGGATTGGCTTTGGAGAAACAACCACGCAAGACGGCCACAAAATATGGTACAGCGGAGAAGAGAAACTACATCAACATGGAGTAGGCTTTATTGTCAGGAAAGAGATTGTGTCAAGCATCATCAGCTGCACACCAGTATCTAGCAGACTCATCTCAATCAGAGTTTCTGCAAAACCCCAGAATCTCACCATCATCCAAGTATATGCTCCAACATCTGACTACGACGATGACCAGATAGAAGAATTCTATGAAGAACTTGAAAACGTCATCTCCAAAACGCCCAAAAAAGACATCCTTATTGTGGAAGGCGACTGGAATGCTAAGGTGGGACCTGATGCCTATGACACCTGGGCAGGAACCACAGGACGATTTGGACTGGGAGAAACAAATGACAGAGGACAGCGGCTGCTGGAATTCGCAAAGAAGCACAAACTGACTTTGGCTAACACACTCCACCCTCACAAGCCATCCAGAACATCAACCTGGCACTCACCAAATGGTCTGATTCATAATCAAATTGATTACATTCTGTCACCCCAAAGATTCAAATCCAGCATAAACAAGGCAAACACAAGAACATTCCCAGGAGCTGACATTGGCAGTGACCACGACCTTGTACTTACCACCATCAGGCTGAAACTGAAAGCAAAACACCAGCCAAAAAGCCCACGCATAAGATTCGACCTGGAAAAACTCAAAGACCCAACAGTGGTTGAGATCTTCCAAGCCAACATTGGAGGAAAGTTCGCGGCACTCACAGCCATCAACAATGATGTGGACACACTGGCCAACAACATCAAAGAAGTGCTAACGACAGCAGCAGAAGAAACATTAGGAAGAAGCAGAACAAAGAAACAACCCTGGGTGACAAATGAGGTTCTTGACCTCTGCGACAAAAGAAGAGAACTTAAGAAACAAAAGTTCACAAGTCAAGAAGCTTACAAGAAGTACATGGATAGCCACAGAGAAGTGAGGAAAAAGATGAGAGAAGCCAAAGAAGCATGGATAGAAGAACAATGCAACAACATCGAAGCTGGAATGGCCAAGGGAAACAGCAAAACAGCTTACGACACTTTGAAAGCACTAACGAAAACCACACAGCCTAAAGCCTCTGTTATAGAAGACAAAGAAGGAAATCTTTTAACGGAAAACAATGCCATCCTCCAACGCTGGACAGAATACTGTGAGGGATTGTATAACTACCCACTACGCCCAGATACCAACATAGTTTCTGACAAACCCCCTGAACACCAAGATAAAGACCCACCAATACTAAGGTGTGAAGTAGATGCAGCTATTAAACAATTGAAGAAGGGGAAGTCCCCTGGAATCGATAACATCCCAGCTGAACTCATAAAAAATGGAGGGAATGAAACAGCAAGGCGATTCACAGAACTTTGTCAGAAGATCCACGACACCAAAGAATGGCCAAAAGAATGGACACAGTCTCTTGTAATACCCCTGCCAAAGAAAGGAAACCTTAAGCAATGCCAGAACTACAGAACCATCAGTCTCATAAGTCATCCTAGCAAGATCATGCTGCAGGTAGTCCTCAACAGACTGAAAAACCAAGCGGAAAAACTCCTGGCAGAAGAACAAGCGGGCTTTAGACCAAGACGCAGCACAATGGAACAAATTTTCAATCTGAGAATTCTGATAGAGAAGCATCTCCAACACCAAAAAGACTTGTACCATAACTTCATAGATTTCAAAAAGGCCTTTGACAGGGTATGGCATGACGGCCTCTGGCAAGTACTCAGGCACTTCAACATTGACAGCTGCCTAATTGAAGTCATCAAGGCTCTGTACGAGAACGCAAGAAGTGCAGTCTTCATAAACAATCACATGGGCGAGTTCTTCAAGACCACGGTTGGGGTTCGCCAGGGCTGCCTTCTCTCACCTGTACTTTTCAACCTCTTCCTCGAAAACATCATGACAGAGACACTGCAAAACCACCACACTTCCATCTCCATTGGTGGAAGACCCCTTTGCAACCTCAGATTTGCAGATGACATTGACCTCATGGGCAGCAGCAAACAAGAACTGCAAATCCTCACAGACAATTTAACAGATCGAGCGAGCGCATACGGCATGGAGGTCAGTACAGAGAAATCAAAGATCATGGTCAACAGCGCAAGTAATGACAGCACGGAAATAAAGATGAATGGAGAAATACTAGAAGAGGTGAGCCAATTCAAATACTTAGGCTCCATCCTAACAAAAGATGGCACATCAAACAATGAAGTGAAAGCTCGCATTGCAACAGCAACATCTGCTCTAGTCAGACTCCAGAGGATTATCAGAAGCAACAACATCAGCTTCTGCACCAAATACCACCTTTACAAATCCCTCGTGATATCTATCCTCCTATATGGCTGTGAATCATGGACTCTGACAGCAGAGTTAGAGAGGAGAATCCAAGCATTCGAGAACAAGTGCCACAGAAGACTCCTCAGAATATCATACAAAGAACACAAGACCAATAACTATGTGAAAGAAGAAATCAAAAAGCGTGTGGGCCCCCAAGAGCCTTTGCTCTCCACCATAAAGAGGAGAAAGCTGATGTGGTTTGGTCACACCACAAGACACAACACCCTAGCAAAAACCATCCTGCAAGGAACAGTCGAGGGCAAGAGAAGAAGAGGCCGCCAAAAGAAATCATGGGTTGACAACATCAAAGACTGGACCGCCCAACCCCTGCAACATCTCCTACTAGCCACACAGGATCGTGAAGCATGGAAAAAGATCGCTGTTGCGTCTTCTCTCATGTCCCCCCTACGTCCTTTGGGACATGGGACTGAGTGAGTGAGTGAGTGAAATTCCATGTATTATTATTATTATTATTATTATTATTATTATTATTATTATTATTATTATTATTATTATTATTATTAAATCCTGTTCCACTTTTCGTAAAAGTAGGTCATTGTGTGCCGGTGGGAACACATGACAAGATTTACAAAAGTACATACACACGGGGACTGGCTGTGAAAAAGCACATGAGCGCTTATTTCATTATCCTCGATATAAAAGAGTAAATGAATAAATAACTGGTGTGGTTGGTGTTGTAGTGGAGAGCACCTCGACGTAGCCTGGACGTGGCTGTGCTGAAGAGTGTAGGACCTCCTCTTGGAGATGGAAATTGATTTTTCATTTATTCTTTTGTATTGAGGATAATGGAATAAGCACTCTTGTGCTTTTTTTTCATCCAGTCCCCGTGTGTATGCAGTTTTGTAAATGTCATCTGTTCCCACCGGCACACGATGGCCTACTCTTACGAAAAGCGGAACAGGATTTAACGTGCGCGCAAGGTGTTCTGCGTGCGTTCGCACACGGGGCCTCGGTTTAAAGTCTCATCCGAAAGACTTTTGGGGAGACTGGAGTCGGCACTGACTTTTTAAAAAAAAATCTGGGACATATGTCTTATGTCATTTGCTATTGGAAGCACTTTTTTTTTCTTTTTTTTACCCCATAATGAGAATTTTGGTTAAGTTTCTTCCTCCCCTTTACCAAAATGTAATGATTTAGATGACTTATTTTGTTGATATATGGTAGTGGAATTATGTTTTCAGTTGCTTAACTCGTTATGTTTTCTGATTTGCCATTTACTTATCAGGGTCTTTAAAAAAAATCATCATTTGATTGTTTATTTCTTATTTTAGTTCTCTGAGCGTGTGCATTTTTGTTATTTAAGTATTGTCTTTCTGTCCTTCTTTCTTGTCTGTTGTTTGTTACCATTTTTGTTGTCTCTTGTTTTTGTTATTTGGTTTATTATTGTTGTTGTTTAGTGAGAGTTTTTTTTTTTTATATCTTGATCATTTTCCTGAAAAGGGAAGGGACCCGATAAAAAAAAAACAAACCCACATGAGTGCTTATTCATTATTCTCGAAATAAAATTTGACTGGGCTTCACACACACACACACACACACACACACACACACACACACACACACACACACACACATACACACACACACACACACACACACACACACACACACACACACACACACACACACACACAAGAACAACAACAACAACAACAAAAACACCCCCCCCCCCCCCACATACACAGAACCAATCAACACTGTGTGCGTGGGCTAGTAGGACGTCTCATATCGAGGCCCAAGCAAGCAATCATTTTACTGATTCAAAAGTCGTGGTGTGGTGGTGGTATGTTGTGCGCTGCCAGTCCAACGCAATGTGTTTTTTTTTTCAATATGCAAGGCAAGTTAGACTCCTGTGTTTTAGCTTGCTGGTCATGTACTATTATTAACTTTACTTTATCCGTCCTCTTGTACCCTCTAGGGCGTCGAGGGAAGAAAGACCTTTGTGTATGCGGCAAGTTTGAAGGCCTGGGTGTGTGGGATGCTGTGAGTATTCAGTGTTTCTTTTATGGTCGGAAAATTTTTTGTTGATGTTCACAGATTTTTTTTTTAAAGTATGAAAAAATGCGCTGTGCATTTGTTTTGGGGATTAAGGACATAGATCAACACCAGGTAGGGTTGAGAAAGTTGGAAATGATCATCAAATGAGGATTGCCTGTGTTCCTACAGCAGTGACCCCGCGCATGCATAATAATTGGGGTTAGGAAGCTAGCAGTCAGAAAAGGACTGAGGGGGGGGGGGGGGGGGGGGGGGGGTTACAGTGTTTGCTGAAAAAAAAAATTCAAACCCACCAAATTTGTGCAAAATCACACGAGTTTTGAGTCAGAGGCTAATTTTTCACAAAAAGAGGTTTTTATTTCCGTGGGTGCCTCAGTACCTGCGGTATGATATTGAGAGTCATATCGAAAAACAAGGAAAAGTGCGTTTTTCTAAAGACGGTGTGTAGCCCAATAGCCAAATGCACCCATTTAAAATTTTATATATATATTTTTTTATATAACTTCCTATTCACTGCCAACACACAGTAAACGCGCCGTTGGTGTAGTGGTTTCATTCAAGATTCCCAGTCTTGCGACCCGGGTTCAAATACTGGCGGTGCACACACTTTTTTTAAAGCGAGAAAATCATAAGGTTCTGGGTTCGATTCGGGAGCCTTGCCCTTCCTTGCCAGTCTGGCGAGAAAATCGAACTCAATGTCAAAGTCCCTCGGATGAGATTATAAACCAAAGACCACGTGGTCCCCGTGGCAGAACATCTTGCACATGAAGTGGATCGGTGGTCTGGAGGTAGCACCTGCCTAGAAAGCGAAAAGTCCGGATTGGAAATTTTATTTTAATTTTTATATTATTCTATTTTATACCACTTTATGTAACAGCAGATTTCTCTGGGTGAAATTCGGGCTGCTCTCCCCGAGAAGAGCGCGTTGCCACAAGTGCAGCGCCTGCCCATTACTTTTTTTTTTTTCCTTTTTCTTGTCTGCAGCTGTATATGTTTCCCTATCAGAGTGGCTTTTTTCTACAGAATTTTGCCGGGGACAACCCCGTGTTGCCGTGGGTTCTTTTTCGTGCGCTAAATAATGATGTATAACACACGGGACCTCGGTTTATCGTCTCATCCGAAAGACTCGCGCCTAGACCACCACTCATGGTCTAATGGATGGAGGAAAAGTTTTGGATCTAAACGGGATTCGAACCACCGCACACTCCGACCGTCTTTTCGCTTTCTAGGCAGGCTTTCTAGGCAGGCGCATTACCTCTAGACCACCGATCCATGTGTGGTGGTTCGATCCCAGTTCGTCCCCGAAACTTTCCCCCCATCCAACTAGACCGTGAGTGTTGGTCTGGGTGCTAATTTTTCGGATGAATCAATAAACCAATGTCCCGTGTGTAAAACGGAAAGGAGCCAGACCGATAAGAGAGTTGTTGCTGGCAAAAACATATCTCCTGAAGTTGAAGTACAGTGATAATTAAAGGTAAGTTGAATGTGTGTTCGTGTGTGTGTGTGCATGTGTGTGTGTGTGTGTGTGTGTGTGTGTGTGTGTGTGTGTGTGTGTGTGTGTGTGTGTGTGTGTGTGTGTGTGTGTGTGTTTTTGGCATGCTCACGTGTGCATGTGCTTTAAGGTACCATGTGAAGAAATAAGTGTGTATGTGTGTGTGTGTGTGTGTGTGTGTGTGTGTGTGTGTGTGTGTGTGTGTGTGTGTGTTGTTGTTGTTGTTGTTGTTGTTGTTGTTGTTGTTGTTGTTGTTGTTGTTGTTTAATGTAAAGTCTATTCACACTAGGTGATATTAGACTAAACAAACAAACAAACAAAAAAAAACTACCATAAAATATTTACAGAAGACTTGGAGATAATCCTAGCAACATCAGTAATTAACGGTTGTCTTGAAACTATGTTCAATGGTTCCCTATGACATTCAACGCCATTTTGTTTGTAAACTGAATTTAAAACTGAACATTGACAAAGAATATGTTCACAAGATAATGGCTCAAAACAGGAGCAAGTTACATTACGAGAATATTTGGTCTTTCAAGAATTCAATCGCAACTTATAAATGATGTTAGTAATATGTCTTGGACAGCCTAATATTTCTAATTTCCCATGGAAGTTATTCTTATGTACATGATTTTCCAATAATTAATTAATTTCACGACAATCTTTTTTAAGTTATGAACTGGGCAGTATCTATTTTAGCAAGATTATCTGCTATTTCATTCCAGGATATTCCGCAGTGAGAAGGAATCCAGCAAAAATCTATTCCGATACCTTTTGTCATGAAACAATGTATCAAATATTTTATTTCAAATAATAAATCTGTTCTTACTTTTGAGCTACAGTCTTGTAAGCTATATAGTACAGACTTCGAGTCAACACAAAAAAACGAGAGAGAGAGAGAGAGAGAGAGAGAGAGAGAGAGAGAGAGAGAGAGAGAGAGAGAGAGAGAGAGAGAGGTGTGTGTGTGTGTGTGTGTGTGTGTTGTGTGTGTGTGTGTGCACGCGTGCGTGCGTGCGTGCGTGTGCCTGTGTGTGTGTCCATAGTGATATCATCAATACATGTAAACAGCAGAACTATACACCCCATTGTTTTTGCTGTTTATGGACAATCGATCCCTGAACTAAGGTTACCCCTCTATAGCAGGACCTGATTTGTACACACGCAAATTCACAAAGATATCGATCTATGTAGGGCCATTTATGTTGCCTGTCCTGGTGCCCCTTTATTGACAGCCTTCAGTAAGGTAGATCGGTGGTCTAGAGGTAACGCGCCTGTGCCTGTCTACAAAGCGAAAAGTCCCGGTGGTTTCAATCCCGTTTGGACCCAAAACTGTTCCCCCATCCATTTAATCATGAGTGGTGGTCTGGGTGCTAGTGTTTCGGATGCAACGATAAACCGAGGTCCCTTGTGTTAACGCATCATTATTTAGCGCACGTAAAAGAACCCACGGCAACAAGAGGGTTATCCGTGGTAAAATTCTGTAGAAAAAAGCATTGGTTATTTCACTCCCTCCCCCTTTCCCTCCCCCTCTCTCCCTCTATCTTTTTGGCAGATAGAACGATCAGTGGATAGAGCGTTTGATCTCAACCCCTGTGGATCTATGAAAGTGGGGATTCAAATCTCGGTAGCGGCGTGTTGCGAATTAAGGGTGGGCATTTCAGGATCTGGGTCAATTTAAAGTGCATGCCTGCCAGTGCCTTAACTCCCAAAGTGCATAATCATACACAAGCAGATGATGAAATACGCACGTTAAAGGTCCTGGTAGTCATGTCAGCGTTCAGTGGGTTACAAAAACATGAACATACCCAGCATGCACCCTGTACCCGGAGAGGGATGAACTCTGCCAGGTTTACTTGCCCAAAAGACATGGCCCGAAAAATTCAGTGCAGTGCCCTAATGACTCCACGGGATGTTAAGGGAAGAAAAGGAAGAAGAGGAAGAAGAAGAAGAAGAAGAAGAAGAAGAAGAAGAAGAGAGAGAGAGAGAGAGAGAGAGAGAGAGAGAGAGAGAGAGAGAGAGAGAGAGAGAGATTTCATTTTTATTTTCATTTTATTCTTTTATATCGAGGATAAGGGAGTAAGCATAATGAAGAGAGAGAGAGAGAGAGAGAGAGAGAGAGAGAGAGAGAGAGAGAGAGAGGAGAGTAGATGTAGAGAAGAGTGAGAATTGTTATGCTAGTTCCCTAGCAGGGAATACGCTTTGAGTTGAAAATTCCATTTCGTTGTAATAAAGACAGCGTTTTTCCGGCATATAAGACGACTTGGAAAAGCTTTGCTGATTCAGAAATTTCATTTTGTGAATGTAAATGTGCTGTTTTGTGGCCATGTGACTTGAGAATTTCTTGAACGAATCGCTAGCTCTGTGTCCTGTATCTTCACACTAGACTGTGGACTTTCTGGAATTGGTGGACTTGCTTTACTGCTGTCTGTAGCACTGATGTTACTGTCACCAATTTTGTGGTGGGTGTGTGTGGTTTGTTTTGCTAGAGCTAAGATTCACAATGGTGAGATTTTAGTAGGGTCCCGGTTTGAGTCACCAACAAAAGATTTTTTTGTCTAGAGTTAACATCAGTACCAACTCCACTTCCCCAAAGTCCTTTAAATGAGACTTAAAACCAGGGTCCCGTGAGCGTAGGCGCACACACGAAGAACATCTGATACGCACGGTAAAAAACCTGTGCCATCTTTGAGAAGAGAGGCCATTTTGTGCCGGTAGAAACAAATGACAGAATTTGAATAACACAGGCATGCTGGTGTCGTGTTTAAATATCGCCTGAAGTCAAAGTGCAGCTACCTAAACAGCCGGTTAGTGGTTACATAGCCAAGTCTTACCATTGGTGAACCTTAGGCTTTTTCCAAGGAATCAAAACAAGCAGTAGCAGCAGCAACAACTGTAGTGTAGTCATAAATTCAGTTGAAACCACATCTGGAAGCTATCAGGGAAGGAATTTTAAAAAAGAACAAAGATTTTTGAAGAGTGAATGATATGAATAAGATAGGTGATGACTTTTAGTTTGTTTTACACTACCATATATATAGTATACCAAGTAGGTCTACTTTTTTTCCTCCCTAATTCAGTATAGCGTTTTAGAAAAAGCAGTGCACACTTATAGATGCCAGTGTTACATGGCATATGTTCCACAAATGCCCATGGAAAAGCAGTATGCCTTCCTTGACAATCCAAAGAAAGAAAAGCACCCATGAAACCTTACCTCTAGGCATTCATAATTATGGAGCACAAATACTTATGGAATAACCGCCTCTCCTCCATGACAATCCAGAGAGAAAGGTCACCTCATACAAATCTTTAAATTTACAGATCGTAGCCCGTTCCAATGGTGAACATTCCATGGAATAGCAACACTTCCTCCAGGGTAATCCAGAAATGAACACACACAGTGCCCGTCTAATATCACAACTTGAGAAAAGATATCAAATGAATTTGAACACAGGGTGCAGCCAGAAGGCTAAGTATGGCATCACATGTCAAACCACCTTGGAACTGCACGTGCTCCATGGGACTTCAAAAATGAGCACAAGAATCTCCTTTACTGAATTTTTCATTTCTGGTTGTTGTCCTCTGAGTCCTAAACAGTTCCTCACAATATCCTTAAATTCATTGTTGCCTCGGAGGTGGCTCTGCAGCCCCGGTCTGGAAGCACAGAGTCTAGAGTAGTGGAGGTCTGATGTGACCACTGTCTGGAGTAGTGGAGGTCTGATGTGACCACTGTTAGAGTCTGGAGTAGTGGAGGTCTGATGTGACCTCTGTTAGAGTCTGGAGCAGTGGAGGTCTGATGTGACCACTGTTAGAGTCTGGAGTAGTGGAGGTCTGATGTGACTGCTGTTAGAGTCTGGAGCAGTGGAGGTCTGATGTGACCACTGTCTGGAGTAGTGGAGGTCTGATGTGACCACTGTCTGGAGCAGTGGAGGTCTGATGTGACCACTGTCTGGAGTAGTGGAGGTCTGATGTGACCACTGTCTGGAGTAGTGGAGGTCTGATGTGACCACTGTTAGAGTCTAGAGTAGTGGAGGTCTGATGTGACCTCTGTTAGAGTCTGGAGCAGTGGAGGTCTGATGTGACCACTGTCTGGAGTAGTGGAGGTCTGATGTGACCACTGTTAGAGTCTAGAGTAGTGGAGGTCTGATGTGACCACTGTTATGTTAGAGTCTGGAGCAGTGGAGGTCTGATGTGACCACTGTCTGGAGTAGTGTAGGTCTGATGTGACCTCTGTTAGAGTCTAGAGTAGTGGAGGTCTGATGTGACCTCTGTTAGAGTCTGGAGTAGTGGAGGTCTGATGTGACCACTGTTAGAGTCTGGAGTAGTGGAGGTCTGATGTGACCTCTGTCACAGTCTGGAGCAGTGGAGGTCTGATGTGACCACTGTTAGAGTCTGGAGTAGTGGAGGTCTGATGTGACCACTGTCTGGAGCAGTGGAGGTCTGATGTGACTGCTGTCAGAGTGTTGAGTAGTGGAGGTCTGATGTGACCACTGTTAGAGTCTAGAGTAGTGGAGGTCTGATGTGACCACTGTTAGAGTCTGGAGTAGTGGAGGTCTGATGTGACCACTGTCTGGAGTAGTGTAGGTCTGATGTGACCACTGTTAGAGTCTGGAGTAGTGTAGGTCTGATGTGACTGCTGTCAGAGTGTTGAGTAGTGGAGGTCTGATGTGACCACTGTTAGAGTCTGGAGTAGTGGAGGTCTGATGTGACCACTGTTAGAGTCTGGAGTAGTGGAGGTCTGATGTGACCACTGTTAGAGTCTGGAGTAGTGGAGGTCTGATGTGACCACTGTTAGTCTGGAGTAGTGGAGGTCTGATGTGACCACTGTTAGAGTCTGGAGTAGTGGAGGTCTGATGTGACCACTGTCACAGTCTGGAGTAGAGGAGGTACTGGAGGTCTGATGTGACCACTGTTAGAGTCTGGAGCAGTGAAGACTTCTAACTGGATGAGAAGAGGCACGTCACGCAATAAGGGTCATTAAAGTCTGTCCCGAGCCTAAGGCTCATCAGGCCGGTGCTTATCCCGGTTTCTGTGGCGTTAAGCGACTGAGAGTCATAGACTCCCCCCTGGATAGGACGCCAGTCTATCGCAGGGTTAACCCCCAACACAAGGTTGGTACCCGCTTTTACACCTGGGTGGGTGAGAAAATAGCCGTAAAGTGCCTTTTACAAGGGCACAACACTATAGCCAAAAGTGTGGATCGAACCGATACCTTGTAGATTACGAGTGAAGACTCCCTAACCTAGACTAAGCGGCCGTGCTAATAAGGGTCATATTTCTGTTCAATTTCATGCCAAACCAGAGAGGGAGATGGGGTGGGGGATGGAGACACACAGAGATTAAGATTAAAACAAAACAAAACAGACCAACAGATAGGCAAGCAGAAACAGAGTCCCCTGTCAAACAGACAGGCAAACAGTATTTGATTTTTTTAGTATCTTTTTTTTTATTTTTTTATATTCATTCGAGGATAATGAAACAGGCACTCATGTGGGTTTTTTTTTTTTTAAAACATTCAGTCCCGTGTGTGTGCAGTTTTGTAAATTTTGGTCATCCGTTCCTATTACCGGCACATAATGGCTACTCTTCCGAAAAGCGGAACGGGTTTAACCATGTGCACAAGATGTTCTGCGTGCGATTAACCCCTTGGGGCACCACTGAAGATTTTGCAACCAGCTTCTTCCACTCCTTGCCGTTCTCAGCTTTCCGTAGTATGTCGTTCCAGCCATGGCCAGTGTGCTCTTTGATGTTGTCTTTCCATCGTTCTCTGTGTCTTTGTACTGTTTTGTGCTGTGCGATTCGGTGTGCAATAGAGCAGACTGGATTGCCTCAATATCATCTAATCAACAGTGAAATTATAATCTCAGTAGCTTTCCAAAACTGGTGAACACCACCATCACAACCACTTAACAAAAAGGAAATACTGGCTACGGCATTAGAACAGACGAAAATATCAAAAGTTGAAACCAGAATTGAAAATTGGATAAGACGTAATATCAAAAGTGGAAACAAGAATTGAAAATCAGACAAGAGGTAATATAAAAAATGGAAACCAGAATTGAAAATCAGAAAACAAATGGAACGTGTCTAATATAAAAAATGGAAACCAGAATTGAAAATCAGACAAGACGTAATATAAAAAATGGAAACCAGAATTGAGAAAATTAAACGACCAGAATGAAGATCCACTATATCAAAAGTGGAAACCAGAACTGAAAACACTTCAGGACCATATGAAGAGCTTCTGACCAGCGGAAAAAACCCAAACTGAAGTGGTAAGGGCAGTCACACAAACATCTGAACTGGCCAAGACTGTCCTACAGGGAACAGTAAAAAGGGACACAGAGAACGATGGAAAGACAACATCAGAGAGAGCACTGGCCTTGGCTGGAATGACATACTACAGAAAGCTGAGGACCATAAGGAGTGGAAGAAGCTGGTTGCAAAATCTTTCAATGGTGCCCCAAGAGTTGCCTGGACCACATGATATGTGAGGGTGGAAGGTGAACATAAAATATGGCCGGGTATCAGTCAAGCCTACCCCAACCCAGGCCGTGCTTCTCTCAAATGATAAGATATATATTTTTTGATCAGACCTTACAACCCTACCCCCCCCCTCCAAAAAAAAAAGGGGAGGGGGGAGTAGGGGTCATTTTTAAACTCTTTTAATAAAGAGACACATTGAACAGAGAACAAATTTAAGGCACTCTTCTTAAAGTGTTTAATAGTACACAATATTAAGTTTGTGATGGAGAATTCAAATATCTTCAAGCTTGTGGACTGAAAAATCGAATCACTTCAGCGTGGTCCATTGATGAGGTGTCACCACCAAGGTGCCCTGTAACTGAGCGCATTGCCACCCACACTTGAATTTGCATTCCCTAGTCAGGACTGAGTTTATGCCCAACTTACATTACATTATGGCATTTGAGGCTAATCCTGGTAGGACTCCTCGAGCAGTCGGGAAACTTTACCTGCATTTCGTTGTGTCAAATTTTTAGGTTATACCTTGTTTGAAACCTTTATTGATATTTTTAATACCGAGATGGATCAAGTAGAATTCCGCGTTCTCGACAGGGCTCATAAGGAAACAGCAAGCGTACTTTCATTCAATGTGATTTTCTCCAGATTAACCATAGTGGATTTTGAGGATGTGGTGATTTTAACCAATGAACTTTAATGTGAGTGTAATACGGACTCGACCTTATAGAACCATGTCTTGTTTGTTAATACGCTTTGATTAATCTGAATAGGAATAAGTAACCAATCCTTTTTTACCGCTTCCGTGTAGGCATGCATGTTTGTGTCTTGTTATCTGTCATCGGCACAAACGCTACTTACGAAAATGAACAGGATTAGTGTGGCAAATTGCTGTGCAAATGTTATAGACTCACGAAGATTTGGAGTGAGTCAGCATGATGTATTCCACTCATGGCTAGCCCAAGGGTATAAAATGACGACCACCTTAAAAAAAGGGAAACAAATAAATGGTGTTTGAACACTTAATAGGAATCGTAATAAAACCACACCCAATCACAAGAAGAAATCTTTGCTAAAATCAGCTAAAATTGTAAGAAAATGGAGTAGCTTGTGACATTTTAGTTTCTTGCTCCAATAGTTAGTTCTTCGTTAACCCCTCCAAATGATATCAACGGGACAGGTGTGAATTGTGAGTGGAGAGGGGAGAGACACAAATGAACTATCCATTAAAAATTAAGAAACAAAACAAAATCCAGCTAAGACGTGGAAGAGAGAGAAAAAGCACTTAAAGGCTAACTTTAAGAAAACTGAGAACACATTGATACCATAAGAATTAAAAGCTTAATTTAGATTGTATAAAAAAACCACCCAGATACCTACACCAAACAAGTCTGACGACTTTGTGACTAGAAAACATTTCTTTCAATAATGCATGCTCCTTACAGAATTCTATAGAATGCCATTGGCAATGTAGGATAAGCGTATGAACCGATTTTACAACTTAAAAGGGGCTGGGATAGCCTAGTGGTTAAGCATTATGACTTTTCAAGTGCATTCCAGGGTTTGAACAAGGACGTAATGACCGTTCAAGGAGTTTTTTTGATTAACATCATACTCAGAAAGTCTCGATGATCAATAAATCGATGCCCTTAAAAGATCTCAATCACCTTGTGCACACTTATACCCTGTATATTGATCTTAACCACACTGTAATATTGATCTTCACCACGCTGTTATATTGATCTTAACCACGCTGTAATATTGATCTTCATCACGCAGTAATATTGGTTTTAACCACACAGTAATATTGATCTTAACCACACTGTAATATCGATCTCCACCAAGCAGTAATATATCCTAATCCTATATCCTATATTAATCTATCCTAAGGCTATGGCCATAACCATAGTGAACCCGGCTTGTCCGGAGTTTTGACAGCCGTCTCTTTATCTGTAGAATCTGTCAAAGTGGCCATAGTCAACCAGGCTTTCTGGCATTTGACAGCTGTCTCTTTCTGAGAATGTGGTCACCCTGAGACTGCAGTGACGCGAAAACGAGGCTGCCGCGGCAACTGAGACTCCGCCCCACGCCCCACAATCGACAGAAAATAGTTCGACATAAAGTGTTTTTATGTAAACCCCCCCCCCCCAAAAAAAAAAAAAAACTTTTATTAAAACCACTGGAATGTAATCAGGAAGGGTCAATTTACAATTTTGTGTAGTCAGAAATTTTGAAGCAATTACTTTGTACCATAAATAAGTTTTTCTTGATTATTTTCCTTTTTGTCACTCCCCCTGGAGAGTCAAAACCAGGGGTTAAAAATTACCAGACCCAGGCCAGCTCTACTATGGCCAAGCTCAGCCGTGTGGGTGACACCACAGAGCAATTAAGCCGGGCAGGATTTTTCACCCAGGCTGGCAAACTGATAGCGGCAAAAACCGGGGTTTACTATGGCCTAGCCTAATACCAGGATTAGATTACTTAAATGTACACATTTCTGGAGACAGTCAGTAGACTGACTCTACCTGACCAGTTAGAATAGGGGCAGGAATTACCATGTTTTTTTTTTTTTTTTTTTTTTTGGGGGGGGGGAGGGGGTTAATCTGGGAAATTCTTTAGATTCTGTGCTTTATTTTATTTATTTATTTTTTTAACAATATGGAACTGGAAGAATTTTAAGATCCTTTAGTATCTTCACCTTCTAGAAATTCTGTGCTGGGAATTTCCTCTTTTCTCCTACTCTTTGTCTCTGAATTCCCTACCTGTTTATCCCCTCTGTCTTTTTTTTTTTGGTGGTCTTCCTAGTCCCTCTCTTTGCAGGTTTTTTTCCTGAGAATTCTAACCGCTTTTTTCAGAAGTTATATGATAGTTTGCTTGTATTTGTTCTGGCCACCAGGTAGTCAAGTTGTTAACACTGGGATGGGCACAGGATGTCCTGTTTTTAGTGTTGTTTTCCCATGATGGTATTTCGATGTGTTCTTAAATACGTTGATGTGTTTATTACCTTGTTTGAAACCTTTTTTATTTATTCATTTTTTAAGTAACCGGGAGATGATGAATCAAGTGGAATGTCTGGCGTTCTCACCAGGGCTCAATGAAGGAAACAAGCAAGCTACTATGTCATTCAATGTGATTTCTCTCCCCAGATTAACAGTGCTGGATTTTTTTTTAGGGGATTGTGTGTTGATTTTGTACTCGACATGACTGTTAATGTGAGGTGATGATAAGGACACGACCCTGTTATGACCTTTATTTGTTTATTTATTTATTCTTTTTTTTATATTGAGAATAATGGAATAAGCACCCATGTGCTTTTTTTTTACGTTCAGTCCCCGTGTGTATGCAGTTTTGTGAATCTTGTCATCTGTTCCCATCGGCACACAATGGCCTACTCTTACGAAAAGTGGAACAGGATTTAACGTGTGGCAAGAGGTTCTGCGTGCTTTCGCACACGGGGTGTTGGTTTATAGTCTCATCCGAAGGATTTTTGGGGAGAGTGGAGTCAGCACTGATGGATGATTCCATTCATGGCCTTTATGGCCCAAGGGGTATAAACATCATGAAATGACACATTAAAAAAAAAGGGAATACACATAAATGCTGTTTGAAACATTTAAACTAAAGCAATCCTAATAAAAAACCCCAAACAAAAAAAAACCTGTCAAAATACAAGCTAAACAGTTGTAGAAAATGGAGTAGCTTGTGACTGTTTTAGTTTCCTTGCTCCCAGTATAGTTAGTTCTTCGGTTTAACTTTCTTCCACTAATTAGTGATATCAGACGGACAGTGTGTGTGTGTGTGTGTGTGTGTGTGTGTGTGTGTGTGTGTGTGTGTGTGTGTGTGTGTGTGTGTGTGAGTTGGGGGGGGGGGAGGAGTGTACACATAAATGAATATTCATATTAAACAACCATAAGAAACAAAACATAAAATCCATTAAAAAAAAAAAACGTTAAAGAGAAAGAAAAAAAAAGAACCACTTAAACGCTAACTTTGCAACTGATATAACTAGTAAACATTGTCATACGATAAGAATCTGCTTAAACACTAATTTTGCAATTGATAGAAATAATAAACACCGTTGTACTATTCGAGTCTGATGATGGGACTATGACGTAATGACAAACAATTTCTTTCAATAATGGATGGAACAGTCTTTCAGATTTGCTCTGGACAAGAATCTTTGTTCATATGTGATGAGTAGCGTTATGAACCGTTATATCAACATTAAAGACCGTGTGGGGGTGGGGGTAGCCTAGTGGTTAGAGCATTGAGCTGGAGATCTGACAGCGCGGGTTTGAGCCAGCACTGAGATGCCCGTTCAAGGAGATTTTTTCCTCTGGAGTTAACATCAGTACTCCGAGGAAAGTCCTTCCGATGAGTCAATAAATCGATGTCTCCTTACGAACAGCACGCAGATCATCTTGTGCACACGTTAAAACCTGTTCGACTTTTTGAAAGAGGAGGCCATTGCGTGCCAGTTGGAATGGATAGTAATAATAAAGAGGATAAAAACTCCACATCCACATCTGGTGTCGTGTTTAGACACAATCCCCGAAATCGAAATGTGGCTGCAAACGGCCCCCTACGCAAATTCCCACCATTGGTGAACCTCAGAGCTCTAGCAACAACAACAACAACAACAACAACAACACTGAAGATGTGGACTATAAATAACAGATCAAAGAGGCAGTACTGTACGTTATTTTCAAGTCTGATGCAACTTCCTGACATGGCTTCACGTTGACCTAGGTCGCGTTCGTGCCAAAGAAAGATGATAGATTTGATGAATCGACTAGAAATATGACGTGATCCTAATGTGGGTGTGCGTGTGTGCGTGCGTGCGGACACGCGCGTGCGCACGTGTGGTGTGTGTGTGTGTGTGTGTGTGTGTGTGTGTGTGTGTGTGTGTGTGTGTGTGTGTGTGTGTACTTTCTTCAATTTAAGGTATTTCCCCTATCAGTGGAATTAATGGATTAGTGTGGTGGTGGTGGTGGTGGTGGTGGTGTGTATATGTGTGTGTGTGTGTGTGTGTGTGTGTGTGTGTGTGTGTGTGTGTGTGTGTGTGTGTGTGTGTGTGTGTGTGTACTCGCCTGCTGCAATGCTACTGAATAGACAGAACTTGATTTGCCCAGTTCTGTTTGTAAGAATATCACCTTGGCTTACGTGATATGAAACGAAAGTAAAACTACAGTTCCTTTTTCTCTTTGGATGGGCTCACTTCTCTCGCTCAACCTACCTTAAAAAGGCCACAATCCATAGATACACAAGAACAGAGCCTGTGGATAGGTCGGTGAAGTTTTCTGAAGCTAAGACCAGCACAAGTGAATGCAACAACATCCAGACTTCAACAGGCCAGACCCTTACTACCCAATGGGGTAGGTCTGTATATTTAGATTCAGGACAAGCCACAGCCATCTAAAGTACCATGATATGTACACTAAACTCCACACAGGCCTCACAGAGGACTGTCCTTGCAAGACTGGAAGCCAGACAACACAACATGTGCTGCAGTCCTGCCCGCTACATGAGGCACTCTGAAAGAGGATCTGGCCTGACTGACCCCTATCACCCCAGTGGCCAAGAAGCTCTATGGAGACTGGAAGGGCCTGCAGCGTACAGCTGCCTTTGTCACAGAGACTGAGCTGTCTATCTGACACTCACAACCCCCCTCCCCCGAAGAGATGTACTGATAGCAATCGAAAATTTGGATTCTGTATATATATATATATATATATATATATATATATATATATATATATATATATATATATATATATATATATATATATATATATAACCGGGAAGATTTGTTGTTGTTGAGATTGTGTGAAAGTCCCAACGGAGTTATATACGATTTAGGAATTTAGGAACTGTAGTCGCAAGTCATCCCACTTTTGGCGCTGGGGGCCACCCTAAAAAATAGTAACATTGTGGAAGCAACAGTGCCAGGCCTGTGTAAGGGGGCTGGATGTCTGCAGCAGACTTCTTTGTGAGGGATCTCCACAGCCATCTTTGCTGGGCGGCTGGCTGCAAGCAGGTAGGACATGTGGAGGTGTAGCCATTCCTTGACGTTTGTGATCCATCCAGCTTTTCCACTGGCCTCAAATCATTCAGGGGACTGGGTGAAGCAGCCTGACACAGTGGGTGTGTCACAAAACGTGTCAGAGGCAGCCAGTGTCCACACACATAGCTTTGGTGATGACTTGCAAGGACAGTGAAGAGTGCTGGTTTTTTTTTCAGACGTCAGAACTCAGAACTTCACAGGTGTAGGAAAGAAAAAAAACCCACAAACAGCATTCAAGTGTTTAGTTTTGTTTTTTGCAGTTCACAGTTTCCTTGTTCCGTCTGTTGGCTTTGTTCTTCACTTCACCTGAGTTTCCTCTGTGTGTAATCTTACCCTAGAGAACAGGTGCAGATTAGTTGATAAAAAAAAGTACTTGCAGAAGATCCATTAGCACAGTGTTTAGTACATTCTAGAATGTCAGCTTGTCTGCAGAAAGAACTGGTTTGCTTCAGTTTGAAAGACAGAAGAACCCCCAGCCCTGTATGAACTGTTGGAAATCGGGTTCACAGGGTGACAGGTGCATTTGGCAAACACGTCATTCTGCTCAGGGTAGCTTACATCACGATGTCAATAGCTTCCATTATTTGTGAAGCCTGTGATGTCTTCAGCTGTAGATGGGTACCTGCCCTCTTTAGGGTCAGGGAAGGTAAAGCAGCGAGGGAGAGATGGGCCCCGCCCTCAATATGCTGACCCTAGAGGAGCTGAGGTCTCTGACGCCTTGCTCCCCTACCACCATACAGGTTATGGGACACCTTTACCTTTTTTTTTATTATTTTTTTTATACCTATGATGTCTTCTGTGCAACTGTTGTTGCTGCATAAAATGCCAATACCTTCAGTAGCTTCAGAATCTTAGCAGCTTTTCTTCTTTCTCGTGGAATCCTAAACATGCACTTAAAAATCCAGGTAGATTGTCTTTTCTTAAATTCTGTCTGTCTGTCTGTCTGTCTGTCTGTCTGTTGTCTCTGTCTCTGTCTCTGTCTCTGCTCTCTCTCTCTCTCTCTCTCTCTCTCTCTCTCTCTCTCTCTCTCTCTCTGTCTGTCTGTCTGTCTGTCTCACTTCAATTACATATGGTTTGCAAATTTAATCAAGATTCCAGACTTAATTCCTTTCACCCCATTTGGGGTATAAAGAATTACAGATTAAAGAGGAAAACAAAACTGACAATACACCCCCCCCCAAATATCCTTAGTACTGACAGGGACTGAAAAGCAAGTGTTCATCCTGGAGGGAACAATTGTAAATGGATAACCTAACAACTCATATTCAAGACATTGAAATAAACACATGACATTGAGTTTGTTTTCTGAAAATAAATCTTCATTTGGTTTCCTTTTAAAATGCAATCTTCATTTGTGAAAGACAATAAATTAAATGTCAAATAAATACCAAGAAATCTTACAACTGTTGGAGATTTACAGTTGATCAGCCTACAAAAATCATAACTTGGCATTGGTTGAGGAAATCCCTGTGGAAGAAAATCTTCAGGTAAATGTTTGAAAGAGGGATGTTTCATGATAAAATGAAATTTACCCCCTAGAACAGAACTATGGCATTTTCACATTCTTTCTTTCTGTCTGTACAATACCACAGGGAACAGGATAGCTCAGTGGTCAGAGCACTCGCTTTCCCCCAGCCAAGGTTAAGCAGCATCCAGCGTGGTTACCAATTGGATGGGTGGCCGTTTGCGCGCCTTGGCTTCAGTACAGCCCCCCCAGTTTAACCTCCTGTAAATGGGTATCTGCCCACTTTAGAGTCAGGGAAGGTAAAGCAGCGAGGGAGAGGAGATGGGCGCCGTCCTCAATATGCTGGCCCCTAGAAAAGCTGAAATATCTGACGCCTTGCTCCCTTACGACCACATAGGTTATGGGACACCTTTACCTTACCTTTTTTACCTTACAATATCACAGGTACGCTCAACCTCAAAAGCAAATTTGCGACGTAACTGCACTGGAATGTGATTAGAATGTAAACATGTACATCTGGTACACACCAGAATTGACCAAAGGTAATGCTGCTGTCTGAACATGGTGATGGGTATTATCATATGGTATTGTTGCTTTAGTTGTTTTTTCTTTTCTTCCTTCTAATATATAATCCGTGTGGATTGGTTTTTTGATGTTTTGGTTTGATTGTTTGTGTTTTGGTGTGTTTTAATGTGTTTTTTGTTTGTTTGTTTGTTTTTGTTTTTCTTTTGTTTGATTGTATGTTTGTTAGCGTATATGTTATTTCCTCTCAGTGATGATGGGTATTATTATAAGGTATTGTTGTGTTTGTTGTTTTTTCCTTATCTTCTTTTAAAAATATAAAGTATGAATTGAAGTATAGAGATATTGTAATCTGACATAAATTGTTTGTGGCAGGGCGGTAATTAGATTACTTCCCTTGCGATCGGAACTGCCAATCGCAGCGTCGTGGGTACAACGTTGGGATCCACACCTGTGAATTGTGCGACGTTCTGTATCGTTGGGGGGTGGTCGAAAGCTGTCTTCTGCATGCACTTTGCCCATAGCGGTAAAATGTAGTATTTATGCAGCCTCTTTATAGAGGCCACATTCCCACTGTCTGACCGTGCTGTCGTTGCCGAGAAGTTGTACAGAGCTGCGGCAGATCAAATATCTGCACTCTGGTACAAAGTGGCGCTGCGAGCAGGATGGAAAGAACTTAGGGCTACTGATTTGAGCGTCAAATACGCTGGTCAGTACCCACTGTGCCTCGGGACGCGGCACAAAGTCAGCGGTGGTGGATGTGGCAGGGCGGTAATTAGATTACTTCCCTTGCGATCGGAACTGCCAATCGCAGCGTCGTGGGTACAACGTTGGGATCCTCACCTGTGAATTGTGCGACGTTCTGTATCGTTGGGGGGTGGTCGAAAGCCGTCCTCTGCATGCACTTTGCCCGTAGCGGTTAAATGTAGTATTTATGCAGCCTCTTTTTAGAGGTCACATTCCCACTGTCTGACCGTGCTGTCGTTGCCGAGAAGTTGTACAGAGTCGCGGCAGATCAAATATCTGCACTCTGTTACATGTTTATAGAATTTTTTTAATTTTACTTATTTATTTTTTAATATTTTGTGTGTGTATTTATTTATTTATTTATTTTATTTTATGATGATGATGATTATTATTATTATTATTATTTAGTCTTAAATAATGTTTTTTGGTTACATTGTAATTGATATAAGCTGTTTTGTGTGTGTGTGTGTGTGTGTTTTTGGACACTATATGATTTTAAAAAAGACTTTAAATGTGTGCATGTACCTACGAGTATACGAGCTGAGTGGATGAGCGCAAACCGTGTGTGTGTGTGAGTGTGTGTGTGTAGGTGTACGGGTGTGTGTGTGTGTGTGTGTGTAGGTGTACGGGTGTGTGGGTGTATGTGCATATGTGTGTATGGCTTTTGAGTAGATTTTTAAAATATTATTATTTTTTTAATTAATTTATTTATTTATTTTATTTATTTATTTACTTATTTATTTTTCTCTCTTGGTTGTTGTTATAGTAGTTGCTTGTATTATTTATAGGCATAGTTTATCTTAAAGTTGGTGAAATCATGTTAGCAAATTAATGTTGGTGAAATGTTTGTTGTTGTTGTTTTATTTGTTTGTTTGCTTTTTCCCCTTTTCTTTCTTTTGTTGGCTTTATTGTTTGCTAGGGATTTTCTGCTTTGTTTTTTGTTGGCTTTTTGTTTTGTTTTGGATTTGATTTTTGCTATTGTTTTGATTTTTTTCTTTTCTTTTCATTAGATAGATGGCTTGATGGAAAAAAGCAGATCGCTGCTTACTCAATGTACCATCTGGAAATAAAAATTTGATTGATTGATTGAACATCTGCTGCTGTATATTTGGAAACAGCTCAGACTGACGTTATGTTTTATCACTTTGGCATTTCCCTATGGGATCACTGACTCAAAACACACACACACACACGCACACACACACAGAACACAGACACAGACACACACACACACACACACACACACACACACACACAACAGAGTGAGGAAATGAGTGGATGCATCTAGTGCTTTTAAGCTTTTACAGCTGGGTCAGTAAACACTCCGATTCATGTTCAATAACAGCATGGCGTGGTGTTAAGTGGCAGAAGAAGAATTGCGAAGAAAAGAAGAATTAAGAAGAAGAAGAAGAAGAAGAAGAAGAAGAAGAAGAAGAAGAAAAAATTGCGAAGAAGAAGAAGAATTGCTAAGCAGAAGAATTGCGAAGAAAAAGAATTGCGAAGAAGAAGAAGAAGAATTGCGAAGAAAAAGAAGAATTGCGAAGAAGAAGAAGAATTACGAAGAAGAAGAAGAAAAAGAAAAAGAATTGCGAAGAAGAAAAAGAAGAAGAATTGCGAAGAAAAAGAAGACTTGCGAAGAAGAATTGCGAAGAAGAAGAAGAATTGCGAAGAAGAAGAAGAATTGCGAAGAAGAAGAAGAAGAATTGCGAAGAAGAAGAAGAAGAATTGCGAAGAATGCGAAGAAGAAGAAGAATTGCGAAGAAGAAGAAGAATTGCGAAGAAAAGGAAGAAGAATTGCGAAGAAGAAGAAGAATTGTGAAGAAGAGGAAGAGGTTCTTTCAGTGTAAATAGCATCCTCACCTTCTGGAAATTCTGTGCTAGACATTTCCACTTTTCTCTCTCTCTTTGTTTCTGTCTTTCTCCTTATCTTTCTATAATTTATTGTGCTTATTTTCTGCCTTCCCAGTCCACTCTCCTGCCTTTTTTCAAGCAACTCTTTCAAACAATTTTCTGTTTTCATTATACGACACTCTGTGTTTTTATTTTTGCTCTGGCGATCCGGCATTTACTTGGACATTGGGATGGGCACTGGATGTCCATTCTGCAGTGGTATTTGCCCATGTGGCACTTTTTATGTATATTTTTGTACTTCAACATGTATGTTACCTTTTTTTACGTTTTTTGTTTTGTGATCTGGGGATGATAAAGTAAACGGAATGGCTGGCGTCCTCATTACAGTCTGGTTTATTTGCCTTTTAGGAATGAAATAATTTAGGTATTGTGTCATTTAATGTTGTTTTTTCAGACAGACGGTGTCAGATATTTGAAAGTATTAGGAAGTGTTGGTTTTGAACCTGAAGTTGAAAGTTACTGGAACCACTGAAACTGAATGAGGTAACAGCCCTGATATGGCTTTCGTGGTCGGTAGGGCTGTAAACAATATTATCAGTTATCATTATCAGTGAGTATTGTCTTGGTTGGTGGACAGAAAGGATGAGTACCACCTCCTGCCCAGAGAAGACCAAGTGACCGTTCTGAGACTGAGGACTGGACACTGCAGACTGAGGACTGGACACTTGCAGACTGAGGACTGGACACTTGCAGACTCAGACATGACAAGTTCACCTAGTTCCACATTGGAGATTCTGTGACGTGCCCTCGTACGGCACTTCTCCCAATGACAGTGGAACACTTCCTCCAGACCTGACTGTCCAACACACCCAAACCTGAGTGAAGGCCGATATCTGACCTAGTGACCTGCTGATGAAAGCAAGCTGTTTGGGCCTAGGGAGGGCCTTTATTTAGCGTACCGTGACATTTCTCAGGGTCTCCGGAGTTGCTGTCTGAGCGCTGGACAAAAAATCATTTCGGAACATCTTTAAAAAGGTTCACTCCATCTTTCTACCCCCCCCCCTCCTTTTTTATCAACAGTCCAATTTATTTATTTATTTATTTATTTATTTATTTATTACCACTTTATGTCCCAGCAGATTTCTCTGCGTGAAATTCGGGGCTGCTCTCCCGGGGTAGAGCGAGTGGTCAGAAGTGCAGTGTCACCCACTTTTTTTCTTCTTTTTCTGTCTGCACCTGTATTTGTTTCCCTATCAGAGTGGCTTTTTTTCTTTAAGCAGAATTTTGTCTGGGACACCGCTCTT
>CM060327.1:29659958-29664958 GCA_030674155.1 Stramonita haemastoma | reverse complement strand
CACACACACAGGACTAGAGGTAAAACACTTTGGCAGGGTGGTGGATATTTCGGCTGTTGAGAGCAGGGGCAGAAGATGAAACAGGATAGGAAAGTCTTAGCTTTGAAATAAGTGTGTCTTGAGGCCGGATTTAAATGTGTCATAGGTAGGCTTTCCACAAGGGAGAGAGGGAGATCGTTCCAGATCACTGGACCAGAAATAGAGAAAGAGCCACGGCCAACAGTGGATTGATTGAATCTAGGTATTTGGAAGCGCAGGGTATCTGCAGCAGAGCGGAGGGAACGAGAAGGAGTGTAGGGTAAAGACATTCACAGAGGTAGGAGGGCGTCATCAGCTACTCAATGATCACACAGTTCACGATCACACAATGATGTCATCAGCTAATCAATGATCACACAGTTCATTATCACACACTGACGACATCAGCTTCTGGGTGATCAGGTGGATCATCAAGAAACTTGGCATTCTCCTCCTCATGATCACGGTCTCCTTCGGAGTCATGTTGTGACATCTTGTTCTCGTGAACATGCGCGAATGTGACCTGGTGGCTTTGTGAAAAGTGGTTGGAAATCGAGCAGATCCGTCTTCGAATACTGTGCCGGAAGATGAAGACTATTATTGTTAAAACTAAAGCCAGTACCAGTAGTAGCAGGAAGAGCCAGTTCAGGTTGTCACCAGTGGCAACTGTCTCTACAGGTGGGGCACTCGAAGAGTTGTGTGGAGGTGGACCGGAGCTGGAAGACGTGCTGGACGGAGTGGTGGCTGTAGACAAGGAAGGAGTGGGGTAGCAGGAGTAGTCTACGTCCACTCTCCTCCCAGAGCATTGCCCTTGAAATAGGTCAGTCATATTCCGTACAGTGCCGTTTGGACATTTCTTTTCTTGACACAGACAAAAATCGCTGTCAGTGAAACCCTTCCAGCATTTGATGTCACCAGACATGGGTTCATAGCCATCAGCACACCCACACTGGTTGTCTGTTGTGCCACCTCCGTGGCACACCATGATTTTTTCTGGTATGGAGCACATTGTTCTGTCCTTTGTACAGTAAGTGTAGTAGACGGCACTGGAGTTCCTGCTGTAAGGCTCGTACCAATGGCCCCGTGGCTTACAAGGAACTAAGCGAATTGTCCGAGGGGAGTCCTTCGGTTCCAAGGATATAGCATAATTAGGAGGAATGAGCCGGTTTTCAAGGCATCCAAAAACAATGGAATAATTTTCAGTGTTTGTACAGTGTAGCACTTTTCCAGGTCTGTGACGGCAACAGAGTCTGTTAGTCTTGGCATAGTCGAAAGGAGGGCAGGTCTGTTTTTCATGGAAGTAGTCTGCGCAAGAGGAAAGAGCTTGACTGGACCCTATGAATGCCACAGCTGTCAGCAGGATCACAAAAAGCACCACAGCAGTAAATTTCATTGTTAGTGATCAATAAGCACCTAATCAAAACCTTGGTGGTGTGTGAAAGGCGCTGTGGTGTCCCGATTGAACGCTTGTCACTGTTCGATGTCCAGATGGGGAGGTGGCCAGTCAAGAGATCCTATTCTTGAGGAAGGCGATGACTTGACGTTTAAAGACAGCCTTGTCTGAAACAGAATATGAATCGCTGGGTAAGATGTGGAAATCAAGTTTGCAAGGATGGAATTATAACAGTTATCCTGCATTTTTTTTAATCCCCATCATTCTCTCTCTCTCTCTCTCTCTCTCTCTCTCTCTCTCTCTCTCTCTCTCTCTCTCTCTCTCTCTCTCTCTCTCTCCCCAACCCCCCTCTCTCTCTGCATCTCATGATATTCTCTTGTTCGCTCTTTAATTATTTGCGCTTTAAAAAAAATTCATAATCATCCTTTTGATTCCTATTTCGTATTTTCGTTTCTGAATGTGTGTTCTTTTTATATTATTATTATTATTACCTTCTTTTGGAATTTTCGGTCTTTTTCTTGTCTGTTGTTTGCTACTTGATATGGTTTCTTGTTCTTGGTATTTGGATCATTATTATTGTTGTTGTTGTTGTTTAGTTAGAGGAGGTTGTTTTTTGTTGTGTTTTTTTCTTGATCTTATCCCTGATAAGCACGGGGACTGGATGTAAAAAAGCACACGAGCGCTTATTAATGATCCTCGAAAGAAAAGAATCTCTCTCTCTCTCTCTCTCTCTCTCTCTCTCTCTCTCTCTCTCTCTCTCTCTCTCTCTCTCTCTCTCTCTCTCCAAAAACAAAAACAAAAACTGCATCAGATTCAAACGACATCAGGCCTATTTCATTATTTTCTTTTCTATCAAAACTCCTTGAAAAAGAAAATTGTATATGAACATTTATCTGATTTCATGAAAAAAAGAGACTTTTTCACGAATTCAAATTTGGTTTCCAACCCTAACATTCCTGACATAGAGCCATAACAAAGAATATGTGACTATAGACTCTCCGCATTAAACAAAACTAAAATTGCAGGTTATGTTTCTCTCGATTTCATAAAGGCCTTTGACCTCGTTGATCATTCTGTCCTTCTGATAAAACTTAAGCTCTAATAGAATATTTTTTATTGATACAGTTCTTTCATTCATACTTACTAACTGAAAGAACGCAGTATGTACTTTATGATGAAGAAATCTCCACTGAAGGTTTAGTTAAATGTGGAGTCCTACAGGGTACTACCATAAGCCCACTCCTCTTTTCCATCTAGAGGAATGACCTGGCATTTTCCCTATCAAACACAGAAATCACAACGGCCTTTCTCACGGACGATTCGCCAACCCAAATTACTGGAAACTTTTCAACATAAAAACAATCGAAACCTATCTCTAGCAAAGTCTTAACGAAATATTATCAGAGTAGTGTAATCCAAATTCTGTGATGACACATCCCCACAAAACCAAATCGATGGTTATAGCAACCTGCCAGAAAACATCAGCTATCTCATTTTTGGTTATCCCTTTGTTTCGGTAATAACTTAATCAAGCAAATGCCTGAAAACCGCCTTTAGGTAATATCACAGATAATGAACTGAAGTGGCGAATATATGAATAAATAAATTCAAGTACCTAAGGATGGAATTGCAATATATTACCTGCATTATTTTTCCCCCATCCACGCACAAAGGAACTGGATATTAAAAAAAAAAGCATTGAATGCTTATTCGGCTACCCTCGAAATAAATAGGTTAATAAATGAGCATATGAATAAAGAAATTCTTAGGAGTGGGGCCAAAGCTTTTTACCCTGTGGGTTTTGCCAACTTCTACAGTTTTGTTTTCGGTTTGTTTCACTCTTTCCAGGAATTTCCAATAAAGGAAAACTGTAAAGCTGATACTACTATAAACAGCGACACTAAGGGCTCAGTCAGGGTACATGGCATGGAATTCATGGCACGATTGAAGCAGATGGTGTAATGAACGCTATTCATTCAGGTAAGAACAAAAACCATTTCTTCTTCATGATCATGATCATGATCATCGTTGTCATCCTCCTCGTTGTTGTCCTCTTCAAAACTTGTTGTTCTATCATCCTTTTATTCCATCTACTTTTCCCCCCTTTACTCACTTAGCTGCTTTCTGCTGGGAATTCTTTTGTTCGATATCGATAAACTTGTGGGATTGCACACACACACACACACACACACACACACACACACACACACACACACACACACACACACATATATATATATATATATATATATATATATATATATATATATATATATATATATATTGTAATCCAAGTTCTGTGATGACACATCCCCACAAAAAACCAAATCGATGGTATAGCAACCTGCCAGAAAACATCAGCTATCTCATTATCATATATATATATATATATATATATATATATATATATATATATATATATATATATATATATATATATATATATATATATATATATATATATATATATACATATGTATATATATATATATATAAATTTTTAAAAAATATATATCGAATAACGAATGCATGCATTCAAACATAAATGTATTTTTGATGTGTTTGTTTGTTATTCCATTTAAGGTCTTTTTACTATTGTGGTATTAGACGAAGAGAGACATGATAGAGAAAAGCAAAGTGCCTGTGCGTGATTGCAAGTTTGGTTTTTGTCACTTGTGTATGTGTGTGTGTGGGGGGGGGGGTGGGGGGGGTGGGGGGGGGTGCATGTGTACGTGCGTGCGTGCGTGCGTGCGTGCGTGCGTGCGTGCGTGCGTGCGTGCTGTGTGTGTGTGTGTGTGTGTGTGTGTGTGTGTGTGTGTGTGTGTGTGTGTGTGTGTGTGTAAGTGTGTGTGTGTATGTGTTTGCCTGTAAAGATACCAACTAATTGACATCAAAATGCCAAAGTTCATGGAAACAAAATTACATCAACAGTTTATGAAGAAGAAAAGAAATCATCTTCTAAAACAGCCATTCCGTAAGTCTGAAAACAGCGCTATGCAGATGTGTGCGCTGATGTATATGCAGGTATAAGCTACTTGCCCATTGTGTGTGTGTGTGTGTGTGTGTGTGTGTGTGTGTGTGTGTGTGTGTGTGTGTGTGTGTGTGTGTGTGTGTGTGTGTTGTGCGTGCGTGTGCGTGTGTTGTGCGTGCGTGCGTGCGCGTGTGTGTGTGTTGTGGGTGCGTGTGTGTGTGTGTGCGCGCGCGCGCGCGTTTGTGTGTGAAGGTATGTATACATACACGCGTGTATATGTATGTGGGTACAGAGCAGAACAGAACATTGATCATAATCATGGAAGCCTTGAAGGCTTTTAGACACAAATAAACAAAATTGGTGAGGGGAGGAAAAAAAAAAGGCACGGAAGATTCATGTAATCCAAAACATATCTTCGCAAGTGGTCCTTGAAGTTCGTCAAAGTGTAGGAAATCACTTGGAACCAAACTCATTTGTTGGTTTGGTCCAATGAGTAAGTGTCTGGATTGTAGTCCCTCTGTAAGCCGATTGAATTGATTACTCCGTAGACCCTGACACAACATACACGCATCCAAAAACTGAACTTCCATCTTCTTGAACTGTACACATATTACACAA
>CM060327.1:29644958-29654958 GCA_030674155.1 Stramonita haemastoma | reverse complement strand
ACAGTAAACCTAATTGCCCCATCAAAGACAAGAACGGCAATACCATTCCAGGTGAAGAAGACCAGAGAGCAAGATGGGCAGAGCACTTCAAAGAAACACTCAACAGACCAGCACCATCTGTCCCACCAGATATCCCACCACCTACTGAAATCCTTGGCATCAACACCGGCCCCCCCCACCAAAAATGAGATCACCAAAGCCATAAAGTCTTTAAAGTCAGGCAAAGCAGCAGGTCCTGACGGTATACCCCCTGAAGCACTGAAGGCAGACATCCAGACTTCAACTGACATGATGTATCCACTCCTACACAAGATCTGGGAGCAAGAGAGTGTGCCAGAAGACTGGAAGAAAGGCTACCTTGTGAAGCTACCAAAGAAAGGGGACCTGTCATCCTGCAACAACTGGAGAGGAATCATGCTGCTGTCTATACCAGGGAAAGTACTGACAAGAATAATCTTAGAAAGACTGAAGACGGCACTAGACAAGACACTCAGGGATGAACAGGCAGGCTTCCGACAAAACAGATCATGCACAGATCAGATCGCCACAATGCGCATCATCATCGAGCAGTCCCTAGAGTGGCAGACCCCCTTGTATTCAGTCTTTGTCGACTTCCAGAAGGCATTTGACAGCGTCGACAGAGATGTCATCTGGAGACTGATGCACCACTATGGTTTCCCACCAAAGTTCGTCACCATCATCCAACAGCTCTATGAAGATGCCACTTGCCAAGTCATCCATGATGGTGAATTGACGGAACCCTTCTGCGTACAAACCGGCGTTCGTCAGGGCTGTCTGTTGTCACCAACCATCTTCCTGTTGGTGGTTGACTGGATAATACGACAGGCCACAGCAGGCAGGAGAACTGGCATACAGTGGACCATCACAAGGCAGCTGGAAGACCTGGACTTCGCAGACGACATCAGCCTTCTCTCACACAGGCACCAAGATGCACAAGAGAAGCTATGTCATGTTGCGGAGGAAGCCGATAAAATAGGCCTCCAAATCAACATCAGGAAGACGGAGGTCATGAGGGTGAACAACAAGAAACAAGACCCAGTGCGACTACACCAAGAAAACATCAAAGAAGTCGACAAATTCACCTACCTGGGCAGTGTCGTTAGTAAAGATGGGGGAACGGACGAAGACATCAAGTGCCGAATAAATAAAGCACGTCATGCCTTCAACACCCTTCGCCCAATCTGGAGATCAACATCCCTCTCACTCCACAACAAGATCCGGATATTCAACACCAATGTCAAGTCGGTCCTACTGTATGACTCAGAAACCTGGCGGGTGACAAAGACCAACACCCACAAACTCCAGACATTTACCAACAGATGTCTTAGGAACATCCTTGGTATCAGGTGGCCAGAAGTAGTCTCAAACGAAGAACTATGGGACAGGACCAGACACGCTCCAATTGACACGGAGATCAAGAAAAGGAAATGGGGATGGATTGGCCATACGCTCCGCAAGCCTGCTTCAGATGTCACCAGGCAGGCCCTTGACTGGAATCCACAAGGGAAGCGGAAAGTAGGCCGACCAAAACAGACCTGGCGCAGAAGCATTGAAGCAGAGACGAAAGCAGCCGGAATGACATGGGCCGAGCTGAAGAGGATCTCCCAGAACCGAGTCCGTTGGAGGAGTGTTGTTGTGGCCCTATGTTCCCACGGGAATCCACAGGCATAAGTCAAGTAAGTCAGCTGCTCTTGCGGCAATGCGCTCTCCCCGAGGAATGGAGCCAAGATTTCATATCTGCTGAGACTGAAAGTACTATAGGCTACAATACAATAAACACTACACTACAATACAACACAGTATAAAGACCAGCTAAAGCGAAACAATGCACTGAAAGCGGAGGACATAAAACAATGGTAGTGCATATTTTGATGACAGGAAATCAGTCAACTGTCCACATCATAACTCTTACTTTCGTGGTTTGCGCAGTATTACTGATATGTATGTATGTATGTATGTATGTATGTATGTATGTATGTATGTATGTATGTATGTATGTATGTATGTATGTATGTATGTATGTATGTATGTGTGTGTGTGTATGTATGTATGTATGTATGTATGTGCGTACGTACGTACGTACGTACGTACGTATGTATGTATGTATGTATGTATGTATGTATGTATGGTCTGTCTGTCTGTCTGTCTGTCTGTCTGTCTGTCTGTCTGTCTGTCTGTCTGTCTGTATGTATGTATGTATGTATGTATGTATGTATGTATGTATGTATGTACGTACGTACGTACGTACGTTTATTTTATTATTATTATTTGTATGTATGTATGTATGTATGTCTGTCTGTCTGTCTGTCTGTCTGTCTGTCTGTCTGTCTGTCTGTCTGTCTGTCTGTCTGTCTGTCTGTATGTACTGACAGACGTACATACGTATGTACGTGTGTGTGTACGTGTGTATGTATGTATGTATGTATGTATGTATGTATGTATGTATGTATGTATGTATGTATGTACGTACGTACGTACGTACGTACGTACGTACGTACTGTGTGTGTGTGTGTGTGTGTGTGTGTGTGTGTGTGTGTGTGTGTGTGTGTGTGTGTGTGTGTGTGTGTGTGTGTGTGTGTGTGTATGTATGTATGTATGTATGTATGTGCGTATGTATGTGCGTATGTGTGGGAATTTCCCTTTCTTCACAACACAACACGTCAACAGCACTACATGTCTCAGTTGCAAAAAATGTCTGTAGGCCTATAATTGAGCTTCTGGGCTGCATATCATTTACACTTCTCGGTGTGTTTTTACTCTTCTACTCCACAGCTAGAGCTCCGAGGTTCACCAATGTAGAGGTATTGTGTACGCAGCCATTTGCCTACCATTAAGGTAACCGCATTATGACTTCGGGGATGACGTCTATATACGACACCAGCGCGCATGCGTTCTATCAAAGTTTGTCATCCATTCCTTACTATCGACACGAAATGACCTACTCTTTCGAAAGGTGGACCAGGTTTTAACACGTGCGTAAGATGATCTGCTGTGCGTTTGTACACAGGGTCTCTCGGTTTATAGTCTCATCACAACGACTTTCAGGGAAGTGGAGTCGGTACCGATGTTAACACTACAAATGAAAAAAAAAAAACCCACAAAAACAAACACTCAGACAGACGTCTCGGTAGTGGCTCCAACCTGCGACACCAGCTCAGGAGCTCAACGCTCTCCCCCCCCCCCCCCTCACCTAGTATTTTCAATACTTATCCCTGGTCAAGGATAGAATACCTGCTTTGGAAATAAGTTTTTCCCCCCGTCTAACTAGTTTGACGTCGATACTTACTCTCAGTGGATAGCACAGACGGGGGATAGCCATTCCAGGGAATCAGGGGGAAAAGGGCTTTGACACTTATATACCTGCTACAAACGCGGCAACACGTTTAAAAGATGGGCCACAGGCGGTGGAACTCGCAACCCCTGAGAGTGTATGTAGTACGAGCCTAGCGCTCTAACCATCTGGCAAGCGAAACTTCCTTTTATCAGTGACGTGGCAACGCTGCGTGTGCAAAGCTGACATGACTTGGCAAAGATCGGCTTTGTGAATGTATAAGTATCACAGACGCTGATCTCTCTCTCACACACACACACACACACACACACACACACACACACACACACACACACACACACACACACACACACACACACGGACACACACACGCACACACACACACACACACACTGGCATTTACTTACTTCCACTTATACAAAACACAGATCCCCTCCCCACCCCCACCTCCATTCATGTACCATTGTCAGTAACTCAGTATCCTTGCTGTAAACTGCAGTCACCTATACAGCCATGTCGTACAGGGAGTGTTGGTTTTTTTTCTGTGAGCACGATCAGTGGGTGTTTTTCTGTGTCATGTCAGTAGTATCCGTCTTCTGCAGCTGTTTCACCAATGACGTGGCAGTGTGATATCCGTGTGTAATGGTTGATCACCTAGTGATGTCATAATCATAATGTGGTATGTTAGAGTGTGCTGGTTGATCAGTGTCAGTAATGTCAGTGTGTACTGGTTGATCAGTGTCAGTAATGTCAGTGTGTACTGGTTGATCAGTGTCAGTAATGTCAGTGTGTACTGGTTGATCAGTGTCAGTAAGGTCAGTGTGTAATGAATGGTTGATCAGTGTCAGTAATGTCGGTGTGTACTGGTTGATCAGTGTCAGTAATGTCAGTGTGTAAGGAATGGTTGATCAGTGTCAGTAATGTCAGTGTGTAAGGAATGGTTGATCAGTGTCAGTAATGTCAGTGTGTAATGAATAGTTGATCAGTGTCAGTAATGTCAGTGTGTACTGGTTGATCAGTGTCAGTAATGTCAGTGTGTACTGGTTGATCAGCTATTGATGTCATAATGTGAGTTGTCAGTAATGTCAGTGTGTAACGGTTGATCAACAAATGTTTGGATTATGTGACACCTCTCTCTCTCTCTCTCTCTCCTCTCTCTCTCTCTCTCTCTCCTCTCTCTCTCTCTCTCTCTCTCTCTCTCTTCAGCTAAGAGTCATATAATGTTCCGGGATCTGGGGATAGGCTTTAGTAGCAATGCAAATTGAGTCAATGCATCTATTTGCTTTGAAGCAATTATTAGCAGTAGATAGACGAGAGAGAGAGAGAGAGAGAGAGAGGAGAGAGAGAGAGAGAGAGAGAGAGAGAGAGAGAGAGAGAGAAGAGAGAGAGAGAGAACTCGAACTCGAAAGGTTTATTCATGAAAAAGGCCATTGGCCCATACATGAAGGGGTTGCCAAATAACGATAGATAATTGCTTTAAGCTGACACACTACGCTACTCCAAGCCATGGAAACCACAGCATTGATTAGTAATGTACATCGAGACACGAAACTCTTTACTGTCCGGATATGTTACCGCATACCGAGCCTTTCTTTCGTCCAGTCATTGTCACACATGCTAGCCAAGAAATCGTTGTAATAGTTCTCTAAGTATCGCTAAGTCCTTTGAAGCACAGGATAGGGTCTCCGTGTGTAGTGTGTTCTGGATTCGCTTCCCATTCCGCAAACTGGCGAGTTTGACACGTTCCTCTTTCAACATGTTTTTCTCTTGCTGTTTGACAAACCAGTACACACATACTGGCTCAGTGTCTGGTTGGCATGCATACTGGATCACAATGTCGTCTGATTCACACGTCACAATATCTTCACCGTCTGAATGATGTAACACGGATTTTCTAAAGTGTGTATTTCTTTGTCTGTCTCTTAGCGTTTTCTGTACGGATCTATCAGTTAGTGTAGCCACGTACTGTTTGACATTTCCTGTGTCGAATGCACCAACAATATTATCATGGTTCACCTCAGGCTGCAAAACACACATATCAGCACAGTCACTACAATCAGACATACAGGGAGGTTCTAAATCAACAGATGATGGCAACTTAACTGATGTTTTTGTGTTGATGTCCTGTGTGTATGTTGTTGGTAGGTCTATTCCATGTGTATCTACACATGCTGTATTCCCCTGTTCTACTCCACTGTCAGGCAGACTCGAGGCACTGAGGACACAGTCACTTTCACACACAACACTTGTCTGCTTCTCTCTATGCTTTCGAGAGCGCTGGACATCTCGTTGTCTTTGAGAAAACGATTTTTTCCTGTAGTACTGTGCTTGTGTGCTGCGAATCACTGTTGGATCCGCCATGTTGGTTGACACTGCTGTGTCCACTGGTTTCAGTCGCAAGACAAAAACCACGCTGTCCCCTTCTCCTGCCACTTTCCAGCTGGAAACTGCATTGTCAGTCAGCAGGGCGCCTAAAGTCCTCTCCACAGCCGCTGGAAGTCCAGTAACTGGCATTTTTGAATGAATTTCTAGTTTTACTGCTGCTCACAGAAAATGTATGCCCTGTCCCTTCACTTCTCGTGACTCGCCCCCGAGAGAGGAGAGAGAGAGAGAGAAGAGAGAGAGAGAGAGAGAGAGAGAAGAGAAGAATAGGGGGTAAAGAAATAATCTCGTTATGTTTGAGAATAAACGTTTAAACAAGTAACATCAATCTTGTTGGCCCCAAAACCGTACAAAGGACATGTTTTCTTCAGGTAAACAAATAATCTTCGCTTTTGTTCGTCTGTTTGCTTACCCATGGCTTGAAAACAGCACTACCCCACGGGTCTTTAGGATACTGCAATGTTTTGCAGCGCAATCCACATCGTCAGAAACTTATTTCCAACCGCCATCTTCTGCTCTTCTAAATTCTTAGCAAAATGAAGAATCCAGTGGATATGATATCGTTGGCGAAATAAGAGTTGACAGACCCCTAAGGTTATTTTAGGATCGTTGGATTCATACACAAAGCAACAATATCGGTGTCAAAACACTTTAAGCACCTGTGGTTCACTGCACTGAGGTGAAACAGCTTTTTCGTGACGTATTTAATGACTTCAGCGAATCTGTCATTTGACTGGGGTGTTATACCTGTTGTCATATCAGTCTAACCAGTGTCAGGGTATATAATGATACATACGATGAAATGCACTGAAATTGGTCAGCATTTATTCCAGAGTACAAGTCTAACCCATAAGCATTTGAACTACGAAAAACTTCAGGTTGTACAACCACTAACCCGTGTTATCACACACAACAATCCCTGGTTGCATAATTTCAGTTTTGCTTTTTCTCAGTGGTCAGTGCACTCGCTTTCCCCAAGCTAAGGTTGAGCAGCGTTGAATGTGGTTACCAAGTGGATGGGTGACCGTTCGTGCGCCTTGGCTTCAATTCAGCCTCCCAGTTCCCCCAGCTGTAAATGGGTACCTGTCCTCTTCAGGGTCAGGGAAGGTAAAGCAGCGAGGGAGAGGAGAAGAGCGGTACCCTCAGTTTGCTGGACCTGATTTAATCTGTATAAAGGACGTGTCACAAGATCAAAAGGACTTGCAAAAACAACACTGCAAGGCACTGTCCACGGAGGAAGAAAAAAGAGGCAGACAAGGAAGAGATGGGAGGACAACATCAGCGAATGGACGGGCCTAGAACTCAACAAAATTTTGAGAAAGGCAGAACAGAGAGAGGAATGGAGAAAACTGGTTGTCAAGTCTTCAGGGTGCCCCCACGGTCGTCAGACTAAAGGATAGATAGATAGATAAATAGATAGATAGATAGATAGATAGATAGATAGTTGCAAGGTTTTATTCCGAGATTAAAAATTTTACGAGGTGACAACCCCGATATGGCCTCTGTGGTCAGCGGGGCTATAAATAACATGACTGGATTGGATTGGTCCCTCGAGAAACTGAGGTCTCTGACACCTTATTTCCCGTCAACCCTATAGGTTTACGGGACATCTTGACCTTTTTTTGATACTTCTTCCATACTGAGACATGGACACCCTATTCCTCGAGGATGCGTGTGTGTGTGTGTGTGTGTGTGTGTGTGTGTGTGTGTGTGTGTGTGTGTGTGTGTGTGTTTTTACTTTTTGTTTTTTGTTTGTTTGTTTGTTGTTGTTTGTTGTTTTTTTTGCTGTTTTTTTGTTTGAGTGATTGTTTTAGCTGGTGAACATAAGTTTCACTATCTGCTGACTGGAAGTATTGACACATCTTCACCAGAGCGTCTGATAGATTTGATCTGATACTCTTGACATACCTGAAAGCTGTTTTTCCAGCGGAAAAGTTGACAGCACGCAAAACTGGGTCAGGGTCTGTATGCAGGGACACACAAGCTCTGGGAGTTTCCCCGAAACAGCCGGCTGTGGAGGACAGCTCTAAAGTTATCACCTCTCCCCCCCAGAAACCCACGCCTTAAATGGACAGCAAGTACCTGATCTATTTTTAGCATACCCACCAGCCAAACAGGGCCTAGCCTTCATTCATTTAGACCACACCCAATGTGTGTGTGTGTGTGTGTGTGTGTGTGTGTGTGTGTGTGTGTGTGTGTGTGTGTGTGTGCGCGGCGCGTCGCGTGCGGCACGCGGGCGTGAAACCCTGGAGGTCACTGCGAGCTTCACCTCTTGAAATCCACAGAGCGGGAACTCGCAACGACCTTCACCCTCATCACGTATCAGATGCAAAGGTGGTTTTGAATTCCAAGGCCTTTTCAATCATACTGACACTTTACAGCTATTTTCTCACCCCACCCAGGTGTAAAAGGGGTACCAACCTTGGTTGGAGGGTTAACCCTGCGATAGACTGGCGTCCTATCCAGGGGGGAGTCTATGACTCTCAGTTGCTTAACGCCACAGAAACCGGGATAAGCACCGGCCTGATGAGCCTTAGGCTCGGGACAGACTTTAACTTTTAACTTTCAATCATACCATCATGTGCCTTGCCAGGTTTCTTACCATCCGAACATGTCACAAACAGTCGTCTACTTCACAGAGAGAAAAAAACACAACAACGGTCTGGATTCCCCAAGTTGAAACGGCCCTACTCCTTAAACAGAACGACGTCAGCAAAATCAGACGTTTTGAATCAGTCATGGAGGCCTGTTAGTCCCTGGAGGCGTATGTGTGAAGATTTTTCTGCCAATTTTATTGCATGGCATCTTAGCCTAGTTGTCAGGGTGCTGGTGCTGGTTTTTGCCTGTATGGTCTGGACTGGTCTACTACCGAATTGTCAAAAGCAACACTAGGGGATTCCTCTTTCGAAAGCTCTGTCGCTATTTCTATGGAACAGGGAGGGAAAGAACCATGGAGTTCTTCGTGGATGGACTCAAAGCAGTTTGATTGTGGGCTAATTCTGTTGAGGGTAGGGAGGGTTATTTCTTAGTGGTAGTTATCACTGTTTGCCAGTGTGGATCTTGAAATACTTCCTTGATGGTGTGTACTGATTGCTGTGGCTTATAAGTCGAATACTCTTCCTGGTTGTCAGTCAAGTTTTGTTGAGTGGTGCAGGATTTGGATACTAGTGATCGTTTTCCTGGTTGTCCTTCACACACACACACACACACACACACACACACACACACACACACACACACACACACACACACACAGCACACACACACACACACGCATGCACGCACGCACGCACACACACACACACACACACACACACACCACACACACATGCACGCAGCGCACGCACGCACCACACACACACACACATCGGCACGCACCACGCACACACTCTCTCACATCGCACCTCCACACACACAACACACCGTAAGCACGCACACACGCCTGGCTCAGATTGCGATTTTTTACCATCACTTATTTGATGGAACTGACATTTCACTAAAACACAAGTCAGATTTCCTTTCTGCTTCAATCCATCGATTCTTGTATGCACCGTACTTCTTTACAGCTCTGCGATTTTCTCATCTCTCTTCTCTCTCATATTCGTCTATCTTTCTCCTCTTCTAAACTCACACTTACTCCCAGGCGTAAATGCACTGCACTACATCGACGCACTATAGATATTAAAGCCATGTGGATATAGCGAAAAATATAGGGACAAGAAAAAGTCTTTCACTTACAAGTTTTTCCTTCAACGAACTTTATTTTGGTCTGTATTAAATCGCGCGCGCGCGCACACACACACACACACACACACACACACACACACACACACACACACACACACACACAACACACACACACACACACACACACACACACACACACACACACACACACACACACACACACACATGTATTGAAAAAAGGTGTTTTCCTCTCAAGTTAAACAAGCAAAAGTTATTCCAGTCCATAAATCAGGAGAATACTCTTCGCCTTCGAATTATAGGCCAATTTCAATTCTCTCAATATTATCTAAACCCATCGAAAAACACATACAAACATCTCTAAATTCTTATTCTATTAACAAAAGTCTAATAAATGAAGATCAATCAGGGTTTCGTAAAAATATTCCTGCCACACTGCTGTAACTCAGCTTACTGACAGTCTCTTACACAACATAAATAACAATAAGTTTACTGGACTCCTTTTTGTTGACTTTGAAAAAGCATTTGATGTGATTGATCATTCTCTGTTATTTCGCAAATTATAATTGTACAAACTGACACCTGAAAGTATTCAGCTAC
>CM060327.1:29627458-29637458 GCA_030674155.1 Stramonita haemastoma | reverse complement strand
ATCATCAGTTTTGTGCACCTTCCCCCTCCCCTCCCCCCCTTTCTCGCAGATGTACTTAAAAAAAAAAATCAATTGAAAGGAAACATAACCGCCAACAAAGCCCCTACCAGCCAACACAGTACAGACAAAATTTGTCCTGACAGCAAAAAAACCCAAACACAACAATTCACGACTGGGTTTATCGCTGTACAGATCTAGAGATCACGTGACAGGGAAGTGATGTAATTCATTTGCATAACAATAGAAGTCGGCCCTGACATCACCGAGGAGTGGGATACATTCCTGACGTTTTCTCGAATTCGCATATTCCAAGCGCAAAGTAGGTCAGTACCGAGAGTTTGGTTCACTTCGGTTGTACAGGAGCTTTTTGACGGCTAGAAAGCTATTACTAGACAGTAAAACGTTGAGAAATTGCTTGCTAGAAACCCACCGTGTTTAGTTAGTTTCTTAGTTACTGGATTTTGGTTTCAGCGAATTCACAGCGTGTGGTTTTTTCACACACACACAAAAAAGACTATAGGTTATAGACTATAGGCTATAGGCAACAGCTGTGATTTAGTTGTTAATGTTGTTGTTGCTGTTGTTCTTTCTTTTCTTTCTCCCCTGGCCGTCTTGCCGCGTTATAGTGCTATGATCAGTATTCTCGCATAATTACCAGTTGTGATATTATGAGAACTAGCTTTACTACTGGTACTTCTCTTACCTCTGCTAGAAATAACTGGCACTGAATTCGAATTATACCCATGTATAGAAGTCAACTCTTTGATCCAGTGAAGCTTAGTACCAGTTTATCCATGCCTGAATTTAAAGCAGCTCATTGCAGTTTGAAATCTATGGACGCAATGCTAATTTCTTAGCTTAATATGTGACGACGCCCAAGCCTGAATTTATGTCCAAGGCAAAGATGGCGGAGCCTAAAATAGAACTGAGCTTATTCCCACGTCATCCTGATTTTGACTATAAATAGCGCACGATAAGAGTAGATTGGGTTTTTCCGATTTTTGCTTCTTCTCGGTTTCCTTCATTGGAATCAACTGTATACATCATAGTACAGGAAAACTGTGATATGACCTCAAAAAAATTGCAAGAGAATTTTTTTTTTCACCAGTTTGTTCACACATGTAGTATGAATTACTTACTGAGAATCGAGAAAAATCTACTGTCAAATAGCTGAACAAGAAAATAAAAAAGAAAATAATTAAACTCAAAATAGCACGACTGTGGCACCATACAAAATCCTCGCCACATACCGCTGCCCGGCGGCTATCATCGCCTGGAATAAACAATTAAACAGATGGCCCCTCCTCTAGTTCCAGAACAGAGTGGAACCTGTTGCACTCACCTGCTTACTCTGCTATATTCTCACACTAGGCTACACGTTGTTTCAGTACAGTGCTTTCACAGATGTGTACACGTTCGTTCTGTGTTAGCAGGGTGGATTTTAAAGTGTATTTCTTAAGAACCACCCTTTGTTAACATAAGTAATCAGAAAGTGTAGTTTAAGGATATGAAAGAATGCGAAACAATAATACCAATACTGACAGACAACATTTAAAAAGTAGAAGATGCATCCATGATGTTATTAGAGACAGGTTCCACCAACACTATATTCTGTGTGTAGGGGAAACTATGGCACCCTGTTTGAGTCAAAACAAGGGTTCCAAAAGCTTACAGAAAATCTAACCATTTTGCAGGCTTTCCAAAAGGATTGCAATGGAGAGCGACATACACTTGTGTGTGATTTGCAAACAACAATGCAATGCTGATACTGCATTCTTCACTTTAACTGATAAAGGGGTGAAAGGCGAGTTTAATTCAAATTTAACTTCTGATATTGCTGTTGGCTAATAGTGACAAACAGAAAAAAAAGATTGCTTTGTTGGTCTTCAGAGAGAGAGAGAGAGAGAGAGAGAGAGAGAGAGAGAGAGAGAGAGAGAGAGAGAGAGAGAGAGAGAGAGAGAGAGATTTGATTGATTGATTGATTTATTTATTCTTTTATATTGAGGATAATGGAATAGGCACTCTTGTGCTTTTTTACATCCAGTCCCCGTGTATATGCAGTTTTGTAAATGTCATCTGTTCCCACTGGCACACAATGGCCTACTCTTACGAAAAGCGGAACAGGATTTAACGTGTGCGTAAGATGTTCTGCGTGCATTCGCATACGGGGCTTCGGTTTAAAGTGTCATCCGAAGGACTTTTGGGGAGAGTGGAGTCAGCACTGATGTTAACTCCAGAGAAAAATCTCCTAGACCGGACTCGAACCTGGGTCGTCAAATTGCCAGCGCATTGTTCTAAACACTAGGCTATCCGTCCAAGAGAGAGAGAGAGAGAGAGAGAGAGAGAGAGAGAGAGAGAGAGAGAGAGAGAGAGAGAGAGAGAGAGAGAGAGAGAGACGGACGGACGGACGGACGGACGGACGGACGGACGGACGGACGGACGGACGGACGGACGGACGGACAGACAGACAGACAGACAGACAGACTTGAAACTTTGAAACTTTGATTAAGGGAAAAGAATAAGCACCCATAATGGCTTTTTTACATCCAGCCCTCAATCAAAGAAATTTATAACAATGAAAACAAATTAACAGCAAATTTATGAAAACACACACACACACAAAACAGAAAAATAACATGAACAATGGTTGTAGCATCATAGAAATGCATGTCAAAATGGAGATCTTGTTTTGAAAAAAAATATGAAGGAAATGAGCACATAGGAAAAGAAAAAAAATCAGAGAGAAAAATTGAAAGAGAATTTGTATTGGGTATGGAGAAAGAGAAGAATAAAAACAAAACAAAAAATAAATAAAAAGAAAAAGAAGAAAGAAAAAAAAGAGAGAGGGAGAGAGAGAAGCAAGGGAGTGGGTGTGGGGAAGGCAGCCAAGAGAGAGAGAGAGAGAGAGAGAGAGATGCACATTTTCTGAATCCCAGCGCTTGTCATGGCTACTATCAATGCCAGCGTGTGCTGACATGAATGAAGCTATGCAGACTTTCACTGGTGTGTCATTCGTAACAAGTGAACAACACAAAGATACGACTACTGCCAGAAAGAAGAAAGATGAGCAAGATTTGATGACTATGCTCACATTTTTGCAAGAAAGGGACCCATTTGCTGAAGGACCTGATCTGAAAAATATCTGCACAGGTGCCATTGCTGATCCATCTGTAAATGCACACAGAGCACAGGAGATTGGGAGCACCATCTTGGAAAAGATGGAAGGTCAGAAAGTGACAGAGTACAGTTTCAAAAGATCAGATCAAGTTATTGCAATGGCATCCAAAAATATGGTCAAGACTGATGATGACGTGGTCCGTGCAGATCCCCAGCTGTTGTTCCAGCGACTTGTTTCTGCAGCAGGCAACATGTATGAAGATAAAAGTGAAGTCTTCAATTATGAGCTGTCAAGCTACCCATCATCTCTCTTTGAGTGACCCACTTTTCTTCGGCAAGGGAACAAAGCAATCCTTGCAGATGAACTATGGAAATTGACATCAGAAAATATGCCAGAGCTGATGCTACTGACGAGGTGCATATTGTCCTGGATGGTGGAGCACTCTTACAAAAGATACCTTGGTCACGTGGGTCCACATATGCATCCATCATCGAAACGTACGTCCGACACGTAAAACAGAGATATGGGAATCCAACTGTAGTGTTCGATGGATATTCTTCTGGACCCTCAACCAAAGATGTCACACATCTGCGAAGATCAAAAGGGAAATCATCCACTGACATCCATTATACACCTGACATGACTCTTCAGATGACGAAAAACTTGTTTCTTGCCAATCCCCGAAACAAGCAACGCTTTATTGATCTGCTCAGCTGTGAGCTGTAGAACAATATGTGCATGGCTACATGTTGTGAAGGTGATGCTGATTGCATGATAGTTGCTGAAGCCTTGGAATGCGCAAAAAGCAAGGTCACTATTGTTGTTGGTGGGGATGACACTGATCTCTTGATTCTCTTGATTCACCATGCCAGTAGAGATGCTAAGGATATATTTCTGCAGCAAAGTAAAAAGGTCAGAGAAAAACCCAGCAAATGCTGGAACATCAAGCATATGCAACTGTCTCTTGGCAAATTGTGTCACATTCTGCCAGTCATCCATGCAGTGACAGGATGTGACACAACCTCTTGTGCTTTTGGTATTGGGAAACGAACAGGCCTGCGGAAATTTCAGAATTCAGAACATTTGTGCAAGCTGGCCGAGGTGTTCATGGAAGACAAAGAAGAATATGAAGTTGCTGATGCTGGTCAACAGATTCTGATGTGTCTCTACCATGGAAAGTCTGGGTCTACTCTTGACAGCCTCAGATACCAATGCTTTTGCTCGAAAGTGGCAGTGGGAACAACGTTTCTTCAAGTTCATGCCCTACCGCCAACTTCTGCTGCTGCCAGGTATCACAGTCAGCGAGTGTATTTGCAGGTCCAGCAGTGGATTGGAAATAATAACCTGCGGCCTGAAGACTGGGGTTGGAAGAGCATAGACAACCAACTTGTCCCCATCACCACAAACTTGCCACCTGCCCCCTCGAAGCTTCTCCGTGTCATCGGCTGTAACTGTAAAGCTGACTGTGATACAAGGAGGTGCACATGCAGGAAGCATGGACTTGACTGCTCCCCTGCTTGTGGTGATTGTCATGGGCTTCAATGCTCCAATTCTGTTGGAGACCCTCTCGAAAAGGAAGAAGCTTTTGAAGCAAACAGTTTACTGTGTTCACGTGTGGCGTTCGCTGACCCTGTTTTGCGAACTTTGGCTACCAAAGGAAAAAAACTGTGTGGTGACCTTGACCTTGACATGACTTTGACTAAAAGGTTTAGGACATAATTAATAACTGAGCATTGATTCTTACAAAAACTGACATATCTTAAGGTGAATGACATTAAAAGATCAGTGTTTCGGCCCAGAAAAACACTGTTAGGTCCATGTGACCTTGACCTTGGTGTGACCTTGACCTTCATAAGCTCGGACATATGTGCCATTGATTTTTATAAACACTTGGACTAAACTGAATAACAAAACTGCAGAGAAGGTAAGCAAAATGCCTTTTGTTTCAACTACATGCATATGCATAGCACATGAATATACATTGCATAATAAATACCCTTATAAATTGCATAATTCTCGTTAGATTCACTTCGATTTTTGCAATGTTATTTGTCAACCATAGTATTACATATCTGTGAAGAAAAACAAACTCTTGCAATTGTTTTGAGGTTAAGGTACTTTTCGTCGTAGATTTACTGAACTATCAGCCAACATTAAACATTTTGACGAGTGCGCGCGTATAAATAATGCTTCTATTGATCCATAATGCTTCTGTGCAATCCATAATGCTATGTGATCCTTTCCCTCCTTACCTATCCTTACCGACGACCCTCGACCCCCCTCCCCATCACACACACACACACCACACACGCGCGCGGGCATGCACACACACACATTCATGCACACACACTCACCTATGCACACACACATACACAACACACACACATCCATGCACACACACAGCTATGCACACACACACATCTATGCACACACACACATCTATGCACACACACACACACACACACACACACACACACACACACACACACACACACACACACACACACACACACACACACACACACACGTGTACGCGCACGCGCGCAAATACACACACGCAAGCTCACACACGTGCGCACGCATGCACACTCACTCACACAGTCATGTAGCCATGCATTGCACACATGCACCGACTCTTCTTCACCTCGAGAAACACAAATGTGTGCTTTTATCTTCTGGTGATTCCCCCTCCCCCCCCCCCTTTTCTTTTCACGCGCGCGCGCGCGCACACACACACACACACACACACACACACACACACACACACACACACACACGCACGTTTTTGTGAGTGTGTGTGTGTGTGTGTGTGGTGTGTGTGTGTGTGTGTGTGTGTGTGTGTGTGTGTGTGTGTGTGTGTGTGTAGCCTACGTGAAAGAGTGAGTCTTGCAGTGCATTATCATTAATACTATTGTTGTTATTATTATCATTACATTTTCTTTTCAGTTTATTTTGTTGTTATGAGTTGTAACAATGTTGTAGCTAAATATTTTTTGGGTGAGTTTTTCTTGGTTGTACTTGCTTGTTTGCTCGCTGCTTCATTTTTCTTTTAGTCTGTTTTTGTTGTTCTTTTTTATAAGTGGTTTTTTGGTTGTGTTTTTTTTGTTGTTGTTTGTTTTTATACTAGATAGATGGCTTGATGAAAAAAAGCAAATTTATTGCTTACTCAATGTACTATCTGGAAATAGAATTTTGACCTGACTTGATTTGACTTTACACACACACACACACACACACACACACACACGCACGCACGCACACACCACGCACGCACGCACGCACGCACGCACGCACCACGCACACACACACACACACACACACACACACACACACACACACACGCGCGCGCGCACACTTTTATAATGCTAATGAGGCAGGTGGGGCTTTCATTAGTCCATCATCAAAAGTGAAAGATCTTTTCACCTGGGTAAAAAATAAGTTCAATCATACTGACAGTTATTGCGCGCCATGTAGCCCACGTGAACAGGAGATGTGCGGTATATATGACATTATTATTGTGACAAAAGACTTTTTTTTTTTTTTTTTTTTAAGTGTAGTATAACTTTAATGTCCTAACGCAAAAATATTCATATCATTTCAGAGAAAGGAAATAAAACAATTCTTTACTATGAGGCAGGAATAAAGTTTGGTTTCTAAATATTAATGAATGTAGAAAAAATACAGCATCTTTGAAAACTGGTTTCTCTGTTATGTTGTGTCATACATAATAACTGCAACTGACATTCTGATGGAAAGCAGTAGTCACATAAACACCTTTTTACGAACAGTAACTTAATTATTTAGTTAAAAGTTAAAGTCTGTCTCGAGCCTAAGCGCTCATCAGGCTGGTGCTTATCCCGGTTTCTGTGGCGTTAAGCGACTGAGAGTCACAGACTCCCCCCTGGATAGGACGCCAGTCTATCGCAGGGTTAACCCCCAACACAAGGTTGGTACCCCTTTTACACCTGGGTGGGGGTGAGAAAATAGCCGTAAAGTGCCTTTTCCAATGGGATAACGCCATAGCCGAAGGCTGGGATCGAACCCGCAACCTTTAGATTACGAGTCCAACGCCCTAACCACTAGACTACATCGGCGGCTAACATATTTAGAGGGGGCGGGATAGCTCAGTGGTCAGAGCACTCGCTTTCCCCAAGCGAGTTCTATTTCAGGCTTACGGTTAAGCAGCATCGAGCGTGGTTACCAAGTGGATGGGTAACTGTTTGCGTGCCTTGGGTTCAGTACAGTTCCTTAGTTCACCCAGAAAATAACGGGTACCTGTCCTCTTTATGGTCAGGGAAGGTAAAGCAGCGAGGGAGAGGAGATGGGCACCACTCTCAATATGCTGGCCCCTAGAGAAGCTGAGGTCTCTGACACCTTGCTACCCTACAAGGACATAGGTTATGGGACACCTTTACCTTTTATTATAATTATCTCAGACGCACCGATATGAAATAACACAGCTCCTCAAGACGTTGCTGGACATTTTCAACACACCTTAAGTGTGTTGATTTTGAAATCAGTTGTACATGAATCATAATCATAAAGTGACAAAAGACCTCATCATTGAAATCAGGCATCTGGAGGCTATATATACCTCCTACATATATATATATATATATATATATATATATATATATATATAATATATATATATATATATATATATATCTGTAGGAGGCAGTACCGTTACTTTTTGTTGGGTTCCCTCACACAGTGAAATGTGTTTTGATGAAAACGTGGACCGACTTGCAGAATATGGAGCGAGGTATAGAAATGATTCGTGTGAAATAAATATCTCCTTATTCTCTGCATGAGGGACGCAGCTTGCTGTAAAATGCATCGTGGAAGCATTTCAGACAGCAGATAAGTGATTCCAGTTATTGTCGTTATGGTAACTGTACACAGATGATAAACTTTCAAACTGCTTTAATTTAATGCAGAACATCTTGCACACACGTTAAATCCTGTTCCGCTTTTCGTAAGAGAAGGCCATTGCGTGCCGGTGGGAACAGATGACAATATTTACACAACTGCATACACACGGGGACTGGATGAAAAAAAGCACATGAGTGCTTATTCTATTATCCTCGATATAAAAGAATTTTAAAAAAAATTCTGGCAAAGTGGCCGGTTGTTACACGCCCTGGCTGTTACAATCGCAGAGCTGTGTTTTCCCTCATGTGCAGATGTAAACTCAATGCTCTCAGGACGTATTCGAAAGATATGAACTGCAGTTTTGATCACTGGACAACAAATATACGTAGTCTTTTTGTTGTGGGCATTTAAAAACATGCTCACCCTGCAACGCCCAATTTATCGCTGGATCAGGTTTCACCAGGATGATCCATGGCTGTTGTTGGAGATAGTATTTAGCGTTATCAAGAAGTCTGACAATTCAATATTTGTGGTATCTTAAAGTAATTTTCATTCAGCTATGTTTTCTGACCTTGTTGTCAGTTACTGTTTAATTTTTCTCGTCACTTCGGAATTTCGAACTGTCGTTTACAGGCCCTCTTTTGTCTCTCTCTGTGTGTCAACTGTAAAACCCTTTGAAATCACGATGTGTGAATAGACGTCCTATCACATAAATAAAACTCACTTTGATTAGATATCACATTAATAAAATTCATTATTATGATGATCAGAGTTATCATGATAATAAGAACTAGCTTACCTCCTTTGTGACAGGTGTTGAATAAATTCTCTCAAAATGGCGGCGACTGTGTTAAATTAAAACGCAGTTTGCTTGTGGGGTTTCCCGATATTACACATAACTGCCTGTCACGGATGTAACACGTGTTGCTCCAAGGACCCATCTGAAACTAGGCCTATTCTTTTCCACATGTTATTCGTAGGCCCTTGTACAGGAATCTCCTGAAACCTGTATTTTTCACGATTTTGCATACACTTTCTGAACCTCTTCAAATTGTTTTCAGTAGCTTCGTACATAACTGTTTTTGTTTGGAATCATTTCAAATCATTGTAGTTACACGAATCTTGTATATACATACATACATACATACATACATACATACATACATACATACATACATACATACATACATACATATATATATATATATATATATATATATATATATATATATATATATATATATATATATATATATATATATATCCTTTTGCCTGGCGACCGTGGGGGCACCCATGAAGACTTGGCAACCTGTTCCCTCCATTCCTCTCCCTGTTCTGCCTTTTCAGTTTTGTTGAGTTCTAGGCCTGTCCATTCGCTGATGTTACCCTCCCATCTATTTTTGGTCTGCCTCTTTTTCTTCCTCCTTGGACAGTGCCTTGCAGTATTGTTTTTGCTAGTCCTTTTGATCTTGTGACATGCCCGTATTATATAAGTTTACGCTTCTTTATGATTGACAGAAGATTTTCCTAAGGACCAATGGTTTGCTGGATTCTGTTATGCACGTCTTTGTTGCTTATGTGGTCTCTGTAGGAGATGCCAAGGAGTCTCCGGAAGCATCTCATCTCTACTGCCTGTACTCTTCTCTCCAAATCTGCTGTCAGGGTCCATGATTCACAGGCATACACGAATGTGGATATGACAAGGGAGCGCATTAGTCTGATCTTTTATATCGAGGATAATGAAATAAGCACTGTGATTTTTTTTTTTACACCTAGTCCCCATGTGTATGCAGTTTTATAAATCTTACCATCTGTTCCCACCGGCACACAATGGCCTACTCTTACGAAAAGCGGAACAGCATTTAACGTGTGCACAAGATGTTCTGCGTGCGTTCGTACACGGGGCCTCGGTTTATAGCCTCATCATTATAAAACATTATGTCTGGCTATGTGTCTAATCAACCAGTGAGATCGTGTCTAGTCATGACATCCGGTTACATGTCTAGT
>CM060327.1:29607328-29614828 GCA_030674155.1 Stramonita haemastoma | reverse complement strand
CTTTTTTTTTTCTTTTTCTGTCTGCACCTGTATTTCTTTCCCTATCAGAGTGGTTTTTTTCTTTAAACAGAATTTTGTCTGGGACACCGCTCTTGTTGCCGTGGGTTCTCTTACGTGCGCTAAATAATGGTGTGTAACACACGGGACCTAGTTTTATTGACTCACCCGAAAGACTATCGCCCAGACCACCACTCATGGTCTAATGGATGGGGGGGGGGGGGGGGGGGGGGGGGGGGAGTTTTGGGCCCAAACGGGATTCGAACCACGGCACACTCAGACTCGGACTTTTCGCTTTCTAGACAGGAGTGTTACCACCTCTAGACCAACGATCCATCCATGCCACTTTAAGATGAACAGTCCCTGAAGGATTTCAATCAATCAACCAGTTATCCACTGTTGTTGCGCTTCACCTAAAAAAAACACAACAACAACAAAAAACAGAAAGGGGATGAACCCAAAGGATGGAGAACATTGGTCTTCTGAAGTTGGAGTATTGCTGCCTATTATGGCGAGCTGCTTGAGAACAGTTAAATGCTTAACAGTCTATGTTTTTGCGTGTGGAAACGGATGACAAAATTTACAAAACTGCTTGTACACGTGGACTAGATGCAAGTAAAAAAAAAAAAGAAGCACACGAATGCTTATTCCATTATCCTCAAAATAAAAGAATTTTTTTTTCAAAAGTGCATACCGTTTACGGACTACAACAACAAACAAGGGAGATCACTTTCGTTTCCCCCATATTACATAAGAGCACATATATTTATAATTTAAAGCTAAGAATGCTAACATAAAAGGAAAAACAGAGGTGTTACAAAATCCACGTCCCTTAATTTTTATTTTATTGTATCTTTATTTTATACCACTTTATGTCACAACAGATTTCTCTGCGTGAAATTCGGGCTGCTCTCCCCGGGGAGAACCCGTCGCCACAAGTGCAGCGCCTACCCATTATTTTTTTTCCCCTTAGGGATGGTGTCTAAACACGACACCTGTGTGCATGCTGGTTTTATATATATATATATATATATATAATTTTGTCATCCGCTCCTGTGAATTCATGAAAAGTAAACACTGTTGTTTTTGGTTGGTTTGCAGTTTTTATGTAGATTTTGTGTTCCATGGTGTGTGTGTGTGTGTGTGTGTGTGTGTGTGTGTGTGTGTGTGGTGTGTGTGTGTGTGTGTGTGTGTGTGTGTGTGTGTGTGTGAGAGAGAGAAGAGAGAGAGAGAGAGAGAGAGAGAGAGAGAGAGAGAGAGAGAGAGAGAGAGAGAGAGAGAGAGAGAGAGAGAGAGAGTCTAGTCAGCCTGAATAGTCATTTCTGAAAAACCCTGTGTAACTGTTACGTAATGTTAAGCTGTTCCCAGATATACCACAAACATGTTGCAGGATATTCTGGCACAGTCTTTGGCATAAAAAAATGTATAAAATGCTTTTAATGTTACAAAAACAAGGATACCTCAACCCACCCTCCCCCTCCACACACACACACACACACACACACACACACACACACACACACACACACACACACACACACACACACACACACACATTTCAAAAGAACAATGGGTATGGTGGGCGGTTTTTTTGGGGAGAGGGGGGGGGGGGGGAGAAGAGGGGTCTAATATTTTATGAGGGAGGAGAAGGAGGAAATGGCGGATGTAGTGGGAGGATGTAAGCTCAAGAAAATCAATGAGACGAACATCTGTGGTGTCCTTAAGTGTTGTTGTTGTCATAAACTGGTTATGTTAGACAGAGGAAAGAACTACTCCCCCACCCTGTTTATTTTTTAAAAATATTTATTTTATTTTATTCTTTTACATCGAGGATAATGGCATAAGCACTCGTGTGCTTTTTTTTTCCATCTAGTCCCCGTGTGTATGCAGTTTGTAAAAACTGTCATCTATTCCCACCGGCACACGATGGCCTACTCTTACGAAAAGCGGAACAGGATTTAACGTGTGCGCAAGATGTTCTGCATGCTTTCGCACACAGGGCCTCGGTTTATGATCTCATCCGAGAGACTTTTGGGGAGAGTGGAGTCAGCACTGATGTTAACTCAGCAATGATGTCAGCACTGATATTAACTCAGGGGTAAAATCCCCTCCAACGGGAATCGAACTCAGGTCGTCAAATTGCGAGCGCAATGTTCTGACCACTAGGCCATCATGTCCTTGTTTAGAAACTTCATGTGGACTGCTGCCTACAGTGCTTGGCGTAAGAAGTATATGCCTTCACCTTACAATGCATCATTCTCCACCTTCAGTCAATTCAAGTCAAATTTTTATTTCCAGATGGTACATTGAATAAGTAATGCATTTCTTTTTTTTTAAAATAAAAAATCAAGCTATCTATCTAGGAACAAAAATAACTTCGTCAATAATTACGACAGCCCTTAACTTTGAAATGTATCAATAAGACAAAAAAGCCCCCCCCCAAAAAAAAAACAAACAACCCAACAACAACCCCCCCAAAAAAAAAACAACCAAAAAAAAAACAAAAACCAGAACCCAAAACAAACAATACACTGCAACACAATAAGAAATGTATGCTTTCACCTTAAAAAGCATCATTTTCGACCTCAATAAGAAATGTATGCTTTCACCTTAAAATACACCATTCTCGACCTCAATAAGAAATGTATACCTTCACCTTAAAATACACCATTTTCGACCTCAATAAGAAATGTATACCTTAAAGTACATCATTTTCGACCTCAATAAGAAATGTATACCTTAAAGTACATAATTTTCGACCTCAATAAGAAATGTATACCTTAAAGTACATCATTTTCGACCTCAATAAGAAATGTATGCTTTTATCTTAAAGTACATCATTCTCGACCTTCACCTTTAAATGCATCCTTCTCGACCTCAATATCAGTGGATCTTGCCCCTTACTAATATTACGCAGCATATATCTTTGAAGCTGGTCCAAATCCACGGATTTCTTGGTAAAGTTCGGGAGTACTTTTTATGTTCCCAGTTTCCAGGATTGATATCTTTTTATATTACGGTTATTTTGGGTCATGTTCTTTTTTTTAAATTGATATCTTTCTAGTGCTATTATTTCGAGCCATGTTCAGTTTTTAGATATTCTTTTTATTGCTGTTATTTTGGGCTATGTTCATGTACAGACAAAGGACTAAGCAGTTTAAAAATAATTTTTAGCTACTTATGGACTGGGTTCGCACAGCTGAAGGTCTGGTATCTATCTATCTATCTATCTATCTATCTATCTATCTATCTATCTATCTATCTATCTATCTATCTATCTATCTATCTATCTGTCTGTCTGTCTGTCTGTCTGTCTGTCTGTCTGTCTGTCTGTCTGTCTGTCTATCTATTCCTTAGTCTGGCGACCATGGGGGCACCCCTAAAGACTTGACAACCAGTTCCCTCCATTCCTCTCTCTGTTCTGCCTTTCTCAGGGTTTTGTGAGTTCTAGGCCTGTCCATTCGCTGATGTTGTCCTCCCATCTCTTCCTTGGTCTGCCTCTTTTTCTTCCTCCGTGGACAGTGCCTTGCAGTATTGTTTTTGCAAGTCCTTTTGATCTTGTGACATGCCCGTACCATTTAAGTTTATGCTTCTTTACGATTGATAGAAGATTTTCGTAGGGACCAATGGTTTGCTGGATTCTGTTATGCACATCTTCGTTGCTTATGTGGTTTCTGTAGGAGATGCCAAGAGTCTCCGGAAGCATAAGATACCAGGTAAGGATAAGAGTACCACATAACGTATTTCCAGTTTTAGCGTGGGCTCCAGAGAAAAAAAGAGAAAGAACTGGGATGCCCCCCCCCCCCCCCCCAAAAAAAAAAAAAAGTTAGTCAACTTAGCCGATCTATGGGCTAAGAAGAAAAGAAAAAGAACTCCCCTTCCGCACCCCCCCCCCCTCTCTCTCTCTCCAAAAGAATTGCATATTGCATCATTCTTAATCTGTCATCTATTCAGGGTCTATTCAGAGGCTAGTCAACCCCCGCCATCAGCTTTCTGTACCATCACTTATGTGACGTTCACTTATGCTCACTCGTGGTTATTTGAAATCAGAAACGAACACAATCTTGATTGCTGATAATGATTTAGTTGCTTTTACATAGGTTTTACCTTCTATCCGAATAGAACTTGTTTTGGAGGAAAAGAAAAACTGACATGATGTTGCCCACGAGCCTTCAGTGGCAACAGACTGGCTCAAGAAGAAAGTAGCCTATCCCAGAGATATTCGGTATCTTGTGTGCAGCACACATCTGGCCCAGGAAAAGGTGTGTGTGTGTGTGTGTGTGTGTAGGTAAGATTTGACTAGATCTGACTAGGCCTAGACTACAGGTTGTCTGAAGACCACTTTCATCATCCAACCAATCATACTGAGAGTTTTTCCATGCAGCTGAACCCCCCCCCCCCCCCACACACACACACCCACAAAGGGCTGGCGGATACACAAGTCATGGGTGATTTTCTGAGAATCTTTCTGTCTAGAAATCTTTTCCTGCACCAGATGTGTGCTGCACACAAGACAGGATATCTCTGGGTTAGATTCTGCTTGAACCAGTCTGGCTCATCGGTAAAATCAGGTCAGTTTTTCTTCTCAATTTTTTCCAAGCTGACATCAGTGACATCAGCTATAAAACAATTTTTTTTTTCACGGTGCCTGGTTAGAGTTCTAAGGTTTTTGTTTATGTGATCCCCCCCCCCCCCCCCCCTTATTGACGTAGCAGAATTTCGACTTGGGGGATAATGTTTAAACACAACGTCAGTATGCTTGCCCCTTTTTTGTTGTTGTATTACACAACGTCAGTATGCTTGCCCCTTTTTTGTTGTTGTATTACACAACGTCAGTATGCTTGCCCCTTTTTTTTTTGTTGTATTACACAACGTCAGTATGCTTGCCCCCTTTTTTTTGTTGTATTACACAACGTCAGTATGCTTGCCCCTTTTTTGTTGTTGTATTACACAACGTCAGTATGCTTGCCCTTTTTTGTTGTTGTATTACACAACGTCAGTATGCTTGCCCCTTTTTTGTTGTTGTATTACACAACGTCAGTATGCTTGCCCTTTTTTTTTGTTGTATTACACAACGTCAGTATGCTTGCCCCTTTTTGTTGTTGTATTACACAACGTCAGTATGCTTGCCCCTTTTTTGTTGTTGTATTACACAACGTCAGTATGCTTGCCCCTTTTTTTTGTTGTTGTATTACACAACGTCAGTATGCTTGCCCCTTTTTTGTTGTTGTATTACACAACGTCAGTATGCTTGCCCCTTTTTTTGTTGTTGTATTACACAACGTCAGTATGCTTGCCCCTTTTTTTTGTTGTTGTATTACACAACGTCAGTATGCTTGCCCCTTTTTTGTTGTTGTATTACACAACGTCAGTATGCTTGCCCCTTTTTTTTGTTGTTGTTGTATTACACAACGTCAGTATGCTTGCCCCTTTTTTTGTTGTTGTATTACACAACGTCAGTATGCTTGCCCCTTTTTTTGTTGTTGTATTACACAACGTCAGTATGCTTGCCCCTTTTTTGTTGTTGTATTACACAACGTCAGTATGCTTGCCCCTTTTTTGTTGTTGTATTACACAACGTCAGTATGCTTGCCCCTTTTTTTTGTTGTTGTATTACACAACGTCAGTATGCTTGCCCCTTTTTTGTTGTTGTATTACACAACGTCAGTATGCTTGCCCCTTTTTTTGTTGTTGTATTACACAACGTCAGTATGCTTGCCCCCCTTTTTTTTGTTGTATTACACAACGTCAGTATGCTTGCCCCTTTTTTGTTGTTGTATTACACAACGTCAGTATGCTTGCCCCTTTTTTGTTGTTGTATTACACAACGTCAGTATGCTTGCCCCCTTTTTGTTGTTGTATTACACAACGTCAGTATGCTTGCCCCCATTTTTGTTGTTGTATTACACAACGTCAGTATGCTTGCCCCCTTTTTTTTGTGTTGTATTACACAACGTCAGTATGCTTGCCCCCTTTTTTTTGTTGTTGTATTACACAACGTCAGTATGCTTGCCCCCCTTTTTTTTTGTTGTATTACACAACGTCAGTATGCTTGCCCCCTTTTTTTTGTTGTTGTATTACACAACGTCAGTATGCTTGCCCCCTTTTTTTGTTGTATTACACACACACACACACACACACACACACACACACACACACACACACACACACACACACACACAAGATTTTTTTTTTTGACACTATATGATTTTTAAAAAGACTTTAAATGTGTGCATGTACCTACGAGTATACGAGCTGAGTGGATAAGCGCAAACCGTGTGTGTGTGTGTGTGTGTGTGTGTGTGTGTGTGGGTGTAAGGGTGTGTGTGTGTGTGTGTGTGTGGGTGTGTGTGTGTGGGTGTATGTGCATATGTGTGTATGGCTTTTGAGTAGATTTTTAAAATATTTTTTATTTTTATTTATTTATTTATTTATTTATTCAATTTATTTTTTTAATTTATTTTTTTTCTTCTCTTTTGGTTGTTGTTATAGTAGTTGCTTGTATTATTTATAGGCATAGTTTATTTTAAAGTTGTTGAAATCATGTTAGCAAATTAATGTTGGTGAAATGTTTGTTGTTGTTGTTTTATTTGTTTGTTTGCTTTTTCCCCTTTTCTTTCTTTTGTTGGCTTTATTGTTTGCTAGGGATTTTCTGCTTTGTTTTTTGTTGGCTTTTTGTTTTGTTTTGGATTTGATTTTTGCTATTGTTTTGATTTTTTTCTTTTCTTTTCTTTAGATAGATGGCTTGATGGAAAAAAGCAGATCGCTGCTTACTCAATGTACCATCTGGAAATAAAAATTTGATTGATTGATTGACACACACACACACACACACACACACACACACACACACACACATATAGTCAGGTCAGGCCCAAAGCATGGTCCTTACTCAATAATTTCCCAAATGCTGCCTTTCAAGACTTTTATCTCATAGTGGTTTTGTTTGTTTTTTGAATCTTTGAATAACATCAATATATTGATGAGAATGAAGTTGTAACTGGTTACCTGCACTTGTTTTCTCCACTATATTTTCTCAATTATATGATTGGTTAAGTGGAGAATAGCATCTCTTTTTGAGGTCCAAGTAAAGGTCATTTTTCTTCAACTTCTACTGCCTGTGCCAGCGCTGAAAGTGACTGGTAATGTTCGGGTTATTATTGAAATCCAGCTGGGATTAGCCCTATCAGCTGGGTACAAACTTTATGATCTCCCTTGCATCCTTTCTTATAAAGGATCCCCGAACATAAGGCACAAAGATTCACTAGGTGCATTTTAAAAATATTATTATTATTTTTTTTATACTATATTCAGTTTTTTTACAACATTTTTTCCAAACATATTTTCTTTCTCTTTCTATTTTCATCTTTTACTGGCAGCAGTGGTAGGCCACAGGAATATTTACCTATTCCTAGGGCTGCAATGGACACTTCTGAATTCTAAAAAGTGTCTTGCCCTTATCACAGAGGGTGAGTGAGGTTGCAATCACTGCTAGGATCTCGG
>CM060327.1:29598664-29601164 GCA_030674155.1 Stramonita haemastoma | reverse complement strand
CCTTAGGCTCGGACAGACTTTAATTTTTAACTTTCAATCTCCACTGTTGCCTTGCCAGGTTTCTTACCATCCGAACCCACGTCACAAACATCGTCTACTTCACAGAGAGAAAAAAACAACAACAACGGTCTGGTTTCCCCCAATTAAAAAGGGCCCCTACCCCTTAAAACAGAACGACGTCAGCAAATCAGACTTTTTGATCAGTCATGGGGGCCCTGTTAGTCCCTGGAGGGTTTTTGGTGAAATTTTTTCTGCCAATTTTATTTCAGCATTTCCTATTTGTCAGGGGCGGGTGCTGGTTTTTCCCTGTAGGGTTTTTGGGGGCTGGTTACTACCGAATTGTAAAACACTGGGGATTCCTCTTTTGAAATCTGTCGCTTTTTTGGGAAAAGGGGGGAAAGAACCATGGGTTCTTGTGGTGGACTCAAAGGTTTTTTGTGGGAATTTGTTGTGGTGAGGGTAGGGGTTATTTCTTAGTGGTGTTATCCTGTCTGCAGGGGGGGTCTTTAAATAATTCCTTTAGGGGGTTTACTTTTGGGCTTAATGCCCATGATTCTCTTCCGTTGTCAGTAAGTTTTGTTTTAGTGGGGGGTTTGGTTTTTGTCGTTTTCCGTTTTTTTAAACCACACACCACACAAACCCCCAACACACACCCCAAAAACCCAACCCCCACCCCACAAAACACCCCACACCCACACCAAATTTTCCCCCAACCCCAGGGCCCCCACCACACCACACCCAAAAAAACACGCAAGCCCCACCCCGCGCCCAAAACACACCCCCCCCCCAAACCCCAAAACCCACACACCCCCCTCCCCCCCCACTCCCTTTTCCCCCCCCCTCTCCTTTTTCCCCCCCTTAACCCTCCAGGTTTGCCCCCCCCGATGGGGTGGGTTAGGCATTTTTTGTCCTGATAAAAATTTTTGGGTGAAATTTTTTTTTAATTTTTGTGTTTTTGGGGGGGGCGAGGAGGTTTTGGATGCCTTTTTGCCGAAAAACGTTATGAGTTTTTTTTTTAGCCCGGTTTTTGGGGGGGGGATTAAAGGGGGGTTTGGTGGCGGGGGGGCCGTTATTTTCGGGGTTTTGGAAGTTGTTTTTTTTTTAATTTTATTATATTTTTTTTATTATAAAATTTTTTTTTTAAACTATTTTTTTTTTTTTTTTTTTTTTTTTTTTTTTTTTGTTGGTTTTTTTTTTTGGGGTTTTGTTGGTTTGTTTTTGGGGGGGGGTTTTTTTAGGTTGTAGTTTTTTTTTTGGGGGGTTTTTTTTTCATTTTTTTCTTTTTTTGTAGAATTTTTTAAATTTTTTTTTTAAAAATTTTTTATTTTTTTTTTTTTTTTTTTCTAATTTATTTTAAAAAAAAAAATTTTTAAAATTTTAAATTTGGGTTTTTTTTTTGTTTGATTTGTTGTTTTGTGTGGATTGGTTTTTTGGGGGAAAAATTTTTTCAAGTTTTTTTAAAACTTTATTTTTTTTTTGGGCCCCCAAAACCCCCCCCACCCCACACAAACACACACACAACAAACACACACACAAACACAAACACACAACACACACCCCCCAACACACACAACACCCCACACACCACAAAAATGTATTAAAAAAAAAAAGGTTTTTTTCCCTCAAGTTTAAACCAAAAAAAAGTTTTTCCATCCAAAAACGGGTACTTTCGCTTCGTTATGGCCCAAATTTCAACTTTTTTATCAAAACCCATCGAAAAAACACATAAAAACACTCAAATTCTTTTCTTTTTAAAACATTAATAAATGAAGATCAATCAGGGTTTCAAAAAAAATATTCCTGCCACACTGCCTAACTCTGCTTACTGACAGTCTCTTACACAACATAAGTAACAATAATTTACTGGACTCCTTTTTTGTTGACTTTGAAAAAGCATTTGATGTGATTGATCATTCTCTGTTATTTCGCAAATTATAATTGTACAAACTGACACCTGAAATTATTTAGCTACTAAACAATTTTCTGTCAAATAGGCAACAGCTCGTAACTGTTAATAATCAAACACCAGCATACTACCTATTAGCCACGGGGTACCACAAGGCTCAGTATTGGGACCTCTCTTGTTTTCAATCTAAGTAAATGACCTACCCTATTTTATTCAATGTAGCTGTGAAATGTTTGCTGACGATACCACTCTTTCTTGTAGTGATTCAAAACCTTGCAGCTTACTCGCAAACTTCAATTTAGCATTGACAACTTGATTATTTGGACTCAGTTAAACCATATGGCATTTAATGCACAAAAAACAAAGTGCATGTATGTATTAGCAAGACAGAAAAGACAAAAAATGAGAGATATTTCCCACCTCTGTTACTTGATAACAGAATAATTGAAGAAATTGACTCTCATAAACTTTTAGGTGTAACCATTGACAAAAATATGACTTGGACTGATCACATTGTGTCACTAGGAAGGGGTATTGCTCACAGGTTACGTCAATTGTCCAAAATAAAACACTTTTTGAATCATCACTCTCGAA
>CM060327.1:29583664-29591164 GCA_030674155.1 Stramonita haemastoma | reverse complement strand
TACCTTTACCACTGGTACTTCTCTTACCTCTGCTAGAAATAACTGGCACTGAATTCGAATTATACCCATGTATAGAAGTCAACTCTTTGATCCAGGGCAGCTTAGTACCAGTTTACCCATGCCTGAATTTAAAGCAGCTGATTGCAGTTTGAATTCTATGGACGCAATGCTAATTTCTTAGCTTAATATGTGACGACACCCAAGCCTGATTTTATGTCCAAGGCAAAGATGGCGGAGCCTAAAATAGAACTGAGCTTATTCCCACGTCATCCTGACTTTGACTATAAATAGCGCACAATAAGAGTAGATTGGGTTTTTCCGATTTTTGCCTCTTCTCGGTTTCCTTCATTGGAATCAACTGTATACATCAGCCAACATTAACCATTTTGACGAGTGCGCGCGTATAAATAATGCTTCTATTGATCCATAATGCTTCTGTGCAATCCATAATGCTATGTGATCCTTTCCCTCCTTACCTATCCTTACCTACGACCCTCGACCCCCCTCCCCATCACACACACAACACACACACACACACACACACACACACACACACACCGCGCGCGCGCGCGCGCGCGCGCGCGCGCGGGCATGCGCGCACACACACACATTCATGCACACACACCCACCTATGCACACACACATACACAACACACACACATCCATGCACACACACAGCTATGCACACACACATCCATGCACACACACATCCATGCCACACACACACACACACACACACACACACACACACACACACACACACACACACACACACACACACACACACACACACCACGCGTGTACGTGCACGCGCGCAAATACACACACGCAAGCTCACACACGTGCGCACGCATGCACACTCACTCACACAGTCATGTAGCCATGCATTGCACACATGCACCGACTCTTCTTCACCTCGAGAAACACAAATGTGTGCTTTTATCTTCTGGTGATTTCCCCCCCCCCCCCCCTTTTCTTTTCACGCGCGCGCACGACACACACACACACACACACACACACACACACACACACACACAACACACACACACACACACACACACGCACACACGCACGTTTTTGTGAGTGTGTGTGTGTGTTGCAGTGTGTGTGTGTGTGTGTGTGTGTGTGTGTGTGTGTGTGTGTGTGTGTGTGTGTGTGTGTGTGTGTGTCTAGCCTACGTGAAAGAGTGAAACTTGCAGTGCATTATCATTTTTACTATTGTTGTTATTATTGTTATTATTATCATTACGTTTTCTTTTCAGTTTATTTTGTTGTTATGAGTTGTAACAATGTTGTAGCTAAATATTTTTTGGGTGAGTTTTTCTTGGTTGTACTTGCTTGTTTGCTCGCTGCTTCATTTTTCTTTTAGTCTGTTTTTGTTGTTCTTTTTTATAAGTGGTTTTTTTGGTTGTGTTTTTGTTGTTGTTTTGTTTTTATACTAGATAGATGGCTTGATGAAAAAAAGCAAATTTATTGCTTACTCAATGTACTATCTGGAAATAAAATTTTGACCTGACTTGATTTGACTTCACACACAACACACACACACACACACACCACACACACACACACACACAACACAAACACACACACACACACACACACACAACACACGACAACGCACGCACGCACGCACGCACACGCACACACACACACACACACACACACAGCACGCACGCACGCACGCACCACACACACACACACACACACACACACACGCGCGCGCGCGCGCGCACACACACTTTTATAATGCTAATGAGGCAGGTGGGGCTTTCATTAGTCCATCATCAAAAGTGGAAAGATCTTTTCACCTGGGTAAAAAATAAGTTCAATCATACTGACAGTTATTGCGGGCCATGTAGCCCACGTGAACAGGAGATGTGCTGTATATATGACATTATTATTGTGACAAAAGACTTTTTCTTTTCTTTCTTTTTTTTCTTTTTTTCTTTTTTAAGTGTAGTATAACTTTAATGTCCTAACGCAAAAATATTCATATCATTTCAGAGAAAGGAAATAAAACAATTCTTTACTATGAGGCAGGAATAAAGTTTGGTTTCTAAATATTAATGAATGTAGAATAAATACAGCATCTTTGAAAACTGGTTTCTCTGTTATGTTGTGTCATACATAATAACTGCAACTGACATTCTGATGGAAAGCAGTAGTCACATAAACACCTTTTTACGAACAGTAACTTAATTATTTAGTTAAAAGTTAAAGTCTGTCCCGAGCCTAAGCTCATCAGGCTGGTGCTTATCCCGGTTTCTGTGGCGTTAAGCGACTGAGAGTCACAGACTCCCCCCTGGATAGGACGCCAGTCTATCGCAGGGTTAACCCCCAGCACAAGGTTGGTACCCCTTTTACACCTGGGTGGGGGTGAGAAAATAGCCGTAAAGTGCCTTTTCCAATGGGACAAACGCCATAGCCGAAAGCTGGGATCGAACCCGCAACCTTTAGATTACGAGTCCAACGCCCTAACCACTAGACTACAGCGGCGGCTAACATATTTAGAGGGGCGGGATTGCTCAGTGGTCAGAGCACTCGCTTTCCCCAAGAGTTCTATTTCAGGCTTACGGTTAAGCAGCATCGAGCGTGGTTACCAAGTGGATGGGTAACTGTTTGCGTGCCTTGGGTTCAGTACAGTTCCTTAGTTCACCCAGAAAATAACGGGTACCTGTCCTCTTTATGGTCAGGGAAGGTAAAGCAGCGAGGGAGAGGAGATGGGCACCACTCTCAATATGCTGGCCCCTAGAGAAGCTGAGGTCTCTGACACCTTGCTACCTTACAAGGACATAGGTTATGGGACACCTTTTGCCTTTTAACATAATTATCTCAGACGCACCAATATGAAATAACACAGCTCCTCAAGACGTTGCTGGACATTTTCAACACACCTTAAGTGTGTTGATTTTGAAATCAGTTGTACATGAATCATAATGTGACAAAAGACCTCATCATTGAAATCAGGCATCTGGTAGGCTATATATACCTCCTACATATATATATATATTGTAACAGAGTGCAGATATTTGATCTGCCGCGACTCTGTACAACTTCTCGGCAACGACAGCACGGTCAGACAGTGGGAATGTGGCCTCTAAAAAGAGGCTGCATAAATACTACATTTTACCGCTAAGGGCAAAGTGCATGCAGAGGACGGCTTTCGACCACCCCCCAACGATACAGAACGTCGCACAATTCACAGGTGTGGATCCCAACGTTGTACCCACGTCGCTGCGATTGGCAGTTCCGCTCGCAAGGGAAGTAATCTAATTACCGCCCTGCCACAATATATCTATCTATCTATCTATCTATCTATCTATCTATCTATCTATCTATCTATCTATCTATCTATCTATCTATCTATCTATCTATCTATCTATCTATCTATCTATCTGTAGGAGGCAGTACCGTTACTTTTTGTTGGGTTCCCTCACACAGTGAAATGTGTTTTGATGAAAACGTGGACCGACTTGCAGAATATGGAGCGAGGTATAGAAATGATTCGTGTGAAATAAAGATCTCCTTATTCTCTGCATGAGGGACGCAGCTTGCTGTAAAATGCATCGTGGAAGCATTTCAGACAGCAGATAAGTGATTCCAGTTATTGTCGTTATGGTAACTGTACACAGGAGATGATAAACTTTCAAACTGCTTTAATTTAATGCAGAACATCTTGCGCACACGCTAAACCCTGTTCCGCTTTTCGTAAGAGAAGGCCATTGTGTGCCGGTGGGAACAGATGACAATATTTACACAACTGCATACACACGGGGACTGGATGAAAAAAAGCACATGAGTGCTTATTCTATTATCCTCGATATATAAGAATTTAAAAAAAAAATTCTGGCAAAATGGCTGGCTGTTACACGCCCTGGTTGTTACAATGGCAGAGCTGTGTTTTCCCTCATGTGCAGATGTAAACTCAATGCTCTCAGGACGTATTCGAAAGATATGAACTGCATTTTTGATCACTGGACAACAAATATTCGTAGTCTTTTTGTTGTGGGCATTTAAAAGCATGTTCACCCTGCTACGCCCAATTTATCACTGGATCAGGTTTCACCAGGATGATCCATGGCTGTTGTTGGAGATAGTGTTTAGCGTTATCAAGAAGTCTGACAATTCAATATTTGTGGTATCTTAAAGTAATTTTCATTCAGCTATGTTTTCTGACATTTGTGTCAGTTACTGTTTAATTTTTCTCGTCACTTCGGAATTTCGAACTGTCGTTTACTTATCTCTTCTCTCTCTCTCTCTCTCTCCTCTCTCTCTCTCTCTCTCTCTCTCTCTCTCTCCTCTCTCTCTCTCTCTCTCTCTCATCTCCTCTCTCTCTCAGACGCACCAATATGAAATAACACAGCTCCTCAAGACGTTGCTGGACATTTTCAACACACCTTAAGTGTGTTGATTTGAAATCAGTTGTACATGAATCATAATCATAAAGTGACAAAAGACCTCATCATTGAAATCAGGCATCTGGTAGGCTATATATACTCCTATATATATATATATATATATATATATATATATATTATATAATATATATATATATATATATATATATATATATATATATATATGTATATATATATATATATATGTGTGTGTGTGTGTGTGTGTTGTGTGTGTGTGTGTGTGTGTGTGTGTGTGTGTGTGTGTATGTGTGTGTGTGTGTATGTGTGTGTGTGTGATTGAGTGTATGTTTCTGTGTATATGTGTGTGTGAGAATGTGTGTGTGTGTGTGTTTGTGTGTGTGTCTATGTGTGTGTGTCTGTGTGTGTGTCTGTGTGTGTCTGTGTGTGAGTGTTTGTGAGTGTATGTAAAACATTATCCGATTGATAAAAATGTTTTGCCTATTCTTTGAAACATCTAGGATGTTTTATGTAAAAAACCCCATAATAATAATAATTTTGATTTATTTTATTTATATTTTTATTGGTAGTATGTCTCCCCCCCCCTCCAATAAGGATATTAGTTTTTACATTTTCCCCTGTTATCCAAATGTATTATTTATATCACATGTATAATTTTTGACAGATGGTGGTGGATTGATGTTTTTTTGAGTTGTTTATTTCATTTTGTTCTCTTGTTTGCTCTTTATCTATTAACGCTTTCTTCTCTTCCATATAATCAAAATTTTTTATTGTGACTTCAGATTTTTGTTTTCTGAACGAGTACATTTTTTTTTTTATTACCTTATCATATATAGTGTTCTTATTCTTGGGTGTTGTTTGGTATTGCGTAAAGTTTTATTGTTTAGTATCTTCTCAATTTGATGTATCCCTGAAAAGGGCGGGGACTGGATGTAAAAAAGCACACGAGTGCTTATCTATTATCCTCGAATAAAATACTTTGCCTTGCCTTGCCTTGCCTTGTCTCTCTCTCTCTCTGTGTCAACTGTAAAACCATCTGAAATCACGATGTGTGAATAGACGTCCTATCACATATATAAAACTCACTTTGATTAGATATCACATTAGTAAAATTCATTATTGTGATAATCAGAATTATCATGATAATAAAAACTAGCTTACCTCCTTTGTGACCGGTGTTGAATGACTTCTCTCAAAATGGTGGCGACTGCGTTAAAAATTACTTGTGGGGTTTCCCGATATTACACATCTACTGCGTATCACGTTGGTTGGGCGAGAAACTGTTATAACATGTGTTTATTTATTTATTTATTTATTTATTTATTTATTTATTTATTTATTTATTTATTTATTCTTTTATATCGAGGATAACAGAATAAGCAATCATGTGCTTTTTTCATCCGGTCCCCGTGTGTATGCAGTTTTGTAAATTTTGTCATCTGTTCCCACCGGCACACGATGGCCTACTCTTACGAAAAGCGGAACAGGATTTAACGTGTGTGCAAGATGTTCTGCGTGCGTTCGCACACGGGGTCTCGGTTTAAAGTCTCATCCGAAGGACTTTTGAGGAGAGTGGAGTCAGCACTGATATTAACTCCAGGAGAAAAATTTCCTCGACGACAGAGAGAGCAGAGAGAGAGAGAGAGAGAGAAGAGAGAGAGAGAGAGAGAGAGAGAGAGAGAGAGAGAGAGAGAGAGAGAGAGTGGGGGGGGATAAAAGAGTGGGGAGGAGGTCGAGGTGGAGAGAGGGGAGAGAGAAGGGAGGGATAGAGAGAGGGAGGGGGAGAGAGGGAGAGAGACAGATACAGAGAGCCAGAGAGAGAGAGAGACAGAGAGAGAGGGAAGAGAGAGATAGAGCGAGGGGCGATAGAAAGAGAAGGGGGAGAAGAGAGAGAGAGAGAGAGAGAGAAGAGAGAGAGAGAGAGAGAGAGAGAGAGAGAGAGAGAGAGAGAGAGAGAGAGAGAGAAGATTTGATTTATTTGATTTGATTTATTCTTTTATATCGAGGATAATGGGATAAGCACTCTTGTGCTTTTTTACATCCAGTCCCCGTGTGTATGCAGTTTTGTAAATGTCATCTGTTCCCACCGGCACACGATGGCCTACTCTTACGAAAAGCGGAACAGGATTTAACGTGTGCGCAAGATGTTCTGCGTGCGTTGGCACACGGGGCCTCGGTTTAAATTCTCATCCGAAGGAGAGAGAGAGAGAGAGAGAGAGAGAGAGAGAGAGAGAGAGAGAGAGAGAGAGAGAGAGAGAGAGAGAGAGAGAGAGAGAGAGAGAGAGAGAGATGAATGCATTTAATTTCATTCTAAAATACAATGCATTTACTCTTCTTGGGTTATGACACTTATCTGTATTTTAGAGGGAGATATGTAACATGGAATAAGGGAACTAGTCCGACAATTCTTTAGACATTGTTCCTTGAATTGAACAGATTCTTTCAACTTACTCCATGACGTTTGTTCTAATATGCGGTATCCCTCCTGTAGATGGTTATACGTCTAGTTGTGTCATATCCGATTATATGTCTAGTCATGTCATCCGGTATGTCTAGTTGTGTCATATTCGGTTATTTGTCTAGTCATGTCATGCGGTTATATGTCTAGTCATGTCATCCGGTTATATGTTTAGTCATGTCATATCCGGTTATATTACTAGTTGTGTCATATCCGGTTATATGTCTAGTCATATCATATCCGGTCATATGTCTAGTCATGTAATATCCGGTTATATGTCTAGTCATGTCATATCCGGTTATATGTTTAGTCATGTCATATCCGGTTACATGTCTAGTCATGTCGTATCTGTTTGTATTTCTAGTTGTACCATATCCAGTTATTATGTCTAGTCATGCATGTCATATCTGGTGATATGTCTAGTTGTGTCGTATCCGGTTCTATGTCTAGTCATATCATATCCGGTCATATGTCTAGTCATGTAATATCCGGTTATATGTCTAGTCCTGTCACATCCGGTTATATGTTTAGTCATGTCATATCCGGTTACATGTCTAGTCCTGTCACATCCGGTTATATGTTTAGTCATGTCATATCCGGTTATATGTCTAGTCATGTCATATCCGGTTATATGTTTAGTCATGTCATATCCGGTTACATATC